>CM039679.1:163460182-163462682 GCA_022537955.1 Schmidtea mediterranea | reverse complement strand
TTTTGATTCTTTTTTCTTTTTTTCTCTTTTTTTCTCTTTTTTTTTTTTTTTTTTCTCTTTTTTTTTCCTTTTTTCTTTTCTTTTCCTTTTTTTTCTTTTTTTCTTTTTTTCTTTTTCTTTTTTTTTATTCCTTT
Source organism: Schmidtea mediterranea (assembly GCA_022537955.1). Taxonomy (NCBI): domain Eukaryota; kingdom Metazoa; phylum Platyhelminthes; order Tricladida; family Dugesiidae; genus Schmidtea; species Schmidtea mediterranea. Next base: position 163,462,548 of record CM039679.1, on the reverse strand, counting down.
TTTCTTTTTTTTTTGATTCTTTTTCTTTTTTTTTTATTCTTTTCTTTTTTTATTCTTTTTCTTTTTTTATTCTTTTTTCTTTTTTTCATTCTTTCTTTTTTTTGTTTCTTTTTTTCTTTTTTTTTTATTCTTTTTTTCTTTTTTTTTTTTTTTTTTCTTTTTTTTATTTCTTTTCCTTTTTTTTCTTTTTTTCTTTTCTTTTCCTTTTTTCTTTTTCTTTTCTTCCTTTTTTTTCTTTTTTTTTCTTTTCTTTTTTCTTTCTTTTCTTTTTTATTTTCTTTTTTCTTTTCTTTCCTTTTTTTTCTTTTTTTTCTTTTATTTTTTTTCTTTTTTCTTTTTTATTTTTCTTTTTCTTTTCTTTTTCCTTTTTTCTTTTTTTTTTTTCTTTTTTTTTTTTTCTTTTTTCTCTTTTCTTTTCTTTTTTTTTCTTTTTTTTTTCTTTTTTTTTTTTTTTCTTTTCTTTTTTCTTTTTTCTTTTTTTTTTTTTCTTTTTTTTTTTCTTTTTTATTTTCTTTTTTTATTTTTTTTTTTTTTTTTCTTTTTTTTTCTTTTTTATTTTTTTTTTTTTCTTTTTTTTTTCTTTTTTTTTTTTTTTTTTTTTTCTTTTTTTTCTTTTTTTTTTTTTTTTTTTTATTTTTTATTTTTTTTCTTTTTTTTTCTTTTTATTGTTTTTTTTCTTTCTTTTTTTTCTTTCTTCTTTATTTTTTTTCTGTTTTCTTTTTTATTTTTCTTTTTTTTTTATTTTTTTCTTTTTTTTCTCCTTTTTATTTTTTTAATGTTTATTTTTCTTTTCTTTTTTTTTTATTTTTTTGTTTTTTTCTATTTTTTTTCTTTTTTTTTTATTTTTTTTTTGTTTTTTTGTTTTTTTTGTTTTTTTTCTATTTATTTTTCTTTTTCTTTCTTTTTTTTCTCCTTTTTTCTTTTTTGATTATTTTTCTTTTTTTTGTTTATTATTATTTTTTTTCATTTTCGTTTATTTTTTATTTTTCATTTTATTTATTATTTATTTCTTTTTTTTTTTTCTTTTCTTTTTCTTTTTTTTCTTTTATTGTTTTTTTTTATTTTTCTTTTCTTTTTTCTTTTTTTCTTTTTCTTTTTTTTTTTTTTTTTCTTTTTTTTTTTTTTTCTTTTTTTTTTTTTTTTTTTTTTTTTTTTTCTATTTCTTTTTTTTTCTTTATTTTTTTCATTTATTTATTATTATTTTTTTCTTTTTTCTTCTTTTTTCTTTTCTTTTCTTTTCTTTTTTCTTTCTTTTTCTTCTTCTTTTATTTTTAAATTATTATAACATTATTATTATTATTATTATTATTTCATTTTTATTATTATTAATTTCTCTTTTTTCTTTTTTCATTTTTATTTTTTGTTTTTTATTTTTTTTATTTTTTTTTTTTTTTATTTTCTTTTTCTTTTTTCTTTCTTTTTTTCTTTTATTGTTTTTTTTATTTATTTTCTTATTCTTTCTTTTTTCCTTTTTTTCTTTTATTTCTTTTTTCTTTTATCTTTTTTTTGATTATTTTTTCTTTTTTTTGTTTATTTTGATTATTTTTTTTTCATTCGTTATTTTTTTATTTTTTTTCCATATATATATATTTTTTTCTTTTTTCTTTTTTTTCTTTTCCTTTCTTATTTTTCTTTTTTTCTTTTTTTTTTTTTCTTTTTTTATTTATTTTTTTTTTTCCTTTTTTTTTTATTTATTGTTTTTTCTTTTTTTTTTTCTTTTTTTTTTTTTCTTTTTTTTTCTTATTTTTTGATTTTTTTTTTCTTTTTTTTTTAATTTTGTTTTTTATTTATTTTTTATTTTTTTACTTTTTTTCTTTTTTCTTTTATTTTTCTTTTTCTTTATTTTTCTTTTTTCTCTTTTTTTCTTTTTCTTATTTTTGTTTTTTTTTTTTTTTTATTTGTTTCTTTTTTCTTTTCTTATTTTTTCTTTTTCTTTTTTTTGATTGTTTTTTTTTGTTTATTTGTAATTATTTGTTTTTTTTTTTTTTCTTTTTTTTTTTTTTTTTTTTTTTTTTTTTTTTATTTTTCTCTTTTTTTTTTTTTTTTTTTTTTTGTTTTTTTTTTATTTTTATATTTTTATATATATTTTTATTTTTCTTTTTTTCTTTTTTCGTTTAATCTCTTTTATTCTTTTATTCTTTTTTATTTTATCTTCTTTTTGTTTTTACTTTTTTTTTTTTTTTTCTTTTTTTTGATTTTTTTTTCTTTTTTTTTTTTTTTTTTTTTTTATTTTTTTTTTTTTTTCTTCTTTTCTTTTTTTTTTTTATTTATTATTCATTTATTTATTATTTATTAGTTATTTATTTATTATTCATTTTTTTTCTTTTTCTTTTTTCTTTTTTTTCTTTTTTTGTTATTTATTTATT
>CM039679.1:163099392-163460082 GCA_022537955.1 Schmidtea mediterranea | reverse complement strand
TCGAGACCCATTCTGCATAAATCTCTCTGATAGCTTACTATATCAAATCCATCTTATCGCACATTATTTGTGTCGCATTTACGAGTTATTTTGGATTCAATCTGGTTTGGTTTCTATTGTATTTTTGATGTTGCTCTATTTTTCGACTCATGTTAGCCGTTTATAGCCATGTTGTTGAGTTGTGATCTGTTGCATACTGATCTCCGGTTTCTCTGTTATTGTTCTAAAGTTATTGCCTTTACATCTGCTTAACGTTTACGTAAATTGAAAGTCTAGTGATGTGTTATTTGACCAATTTAACTCGAGCATTATTACTCGTCTTACGTACATTTCTCATAAGTCTTTACCACATCTTGTAATTTTCTGGCTACTCCTGAAACTTTCTGCGCGTCGCATTATTACCCCATCCCAACCTGAAAAGTTATGCTAGCGTACTTCAGTTTTTTATCATGTAATCCTATAACTTTCTTGATTAAATCTAAATACATACGCCTGTTTTCTCAGATCTCTTTGCATTCGCTCTTTGAATCCTGTTACTTAACACATTCATATACTAGCGACTATCGTGGTTGATTTCAAATCCCTATCGGCATGTTACATTCTCTGCGTACATTAATTGACATGACTCATTTTTGTCGCTGAATGTATGACACCTATAGGCAAAGCATAGATTATATAATCAGTCCCAAATCTTTGTCTCTTACGTAATTTGACACAAATTTTCACTATATGCGCCGTGAATCGTTCGTTTGCATATTTTTTGGAAGATAAGCGAATGTTCTCAATTTCGCCACATTCTGAATATTCTTACTTTCTTCTATAATTTCGCTCATAAATTGGTCCTTGTCGTTAGAATCTGTTTAGTGTTCGTATCTGCAGCATACTTTCCTCTACTAGGATTTCTCGCTATTGTTCTGGCTTGATCTGGTTTGCGAACGGGCTTCCGGGAAATTTTAATAAATAATCTATCAACCATATATAGATATTTCCATCGTTGGTTCTGGTAATGTCCTACTACTCCATTGCAAAATCACTCGTCATTGGTTCTGGTGGAATCGCATTTGGCTTAATGTGCCTTCTCAATATTAACTTCCTGTCGCTTTTCCTCGTTGCGCATATCAGACAATTCTTTTAATCCTCCTTTCACTCTTCTCCGAACTTTGGCACATACATATTTTTGACGTAAATCTTGCTCGGTCCGATCTTTTTTCTACATGTTCTCCGAAGTTAGCCGCGTCGTGGTATGCATGTATACGTCTTTGTCTACGTTTTGTAAGAGCACATAAGCGGTTTCTCGCATGCCATTAATAAAACCATCCCTTTCCATTGTATTATGATGTTGTTTGTTTCCAACTATGCTGCTCTGATCAGTTGCTGTTGTTGTCGAAGATTTTTCATATCATAGTTTCCATAATTCGATATTTCTTTAACTCTTCGGTCTCCTATAGCATTTGTCAGTTTTGTGAAACTATATCTTCTGCATGATAAGCATATTCGTCTACATCGTGATCCATCAGTTCCTCAAATACAAATCATTGAGACATACAGTCTGCGTGGCATCTTGCTTTCCTGATTTGAAATTTTATATAGGTGCGAGTATTCCATTACTCGAGCAATCGCCCATCATTAATTACTGTGCTCGAGGCTCTTTTGGTTGGCTAGCCGATACAATGGTTGATGATCTGCTAAGTATGTAATATCTGTGACCCCATAATAAGTATTTGAAGTGTTTAATCAGCTGGTATTGCTAAATGCCTCTTTCAGCTCACAGAGTAAATTCTTCATGTTTCTTGAATGTCGACTATATATCCAATAACTCGTTCCATTTTCTCGAGCGCGTCCCATTTCCAACTGCTCCAAGATGCTATCCAATGCTCTCGTTCAACAAAAACGGTTTCTTAAAATCTGGGTGTACGAGTATTGGTGCTGATATCAGTTTATCTCTGAGTGTTTCAAAGGCTGTTGTGTTCCTCTCCCATAAAAACGGGGTATTTTAATATAATATATACATATAGTATTCGAGATTATCAGCATAGTGCATACCTTGATGAACTTCGATAAATACCACATAACATAGAATCTTGCACTTGTGTGACTGTCTTTTTGGTACTGGGCAAAATTCTTTTCTTTCAATGTTTCTTGGATCTGGTTCTTTACCTTTTGCCGACTATAATAAGTAACTTTTTCCTTTCCCAATCACATTTTGGGTTAGCTTTTATTTCCATTGTCCTCAGCTCGAACGATAATACAGTACGGATGTCTTTAAATGTGCTCGTAAGTCGCTAGAATAAATTAAAATCATCAAATATATACCAATACATTGTTAAGCGTGCGTTTACAAATATCCATCACCAATCTCTGAAATGAAGCTGGTGACGTTAGTACAACATCCGAAGGCATTTCTTGAATTGTATAAGATCTTTTCCAATGTAAGGATTTCATCTCTACCCCTCTTGACCTTATCTGCAATAACCATTTTTAAATCTAGCGAGTAAAAATAAAAGCTGCTCCGGTCTTGTAACGTTTGTAACATCTCGTTTTATAATCTTGGTATGGCGTATGCTTATCCCGTTTCGTTTACCGCGTTGAGTCGTCGATAATCTATAACAGGAACCGTTGTGTTCCGTCTTTTTTCTTTACCAATGACCACTGGGAATTGCCTATGTGCGAGCAATTGGTTTCGATCACTCCTGCGATCTAAACATCTTTTGACTCTTTTCTCTTCTGATTTGGAGCTTATGCAACGATATGCCGCTAGTGTTATTGGAGCGTGTCATCTTTAACGGTATTCGATGTTGCGTTACATCGCTTGTACCGAGCATCTAAGTCAGATGCTGCGGAAAACTATCTTTAAATTCCCGTTAGTCAGTTTTTGTGTGCCCTTTTCACAGTTTCGTTTAATAGCTGACTTCAATGTCAAACTTCACTCATTCTCCGGTTTTTTCGTTAGTTGGCACTCAATATCCATCAGTCGGTGTTAATTTCCCAATCTTTCATTCGTAAATGACTTTAATCTTCTCATCAAATGTATAATGTTGATTGAATTTGCATGTGTCGTTTACATACACTATCTCTCTGGCTAATGGCACTCTTCTTTCTTATACATATCTACGCAAGGCTAAATCATTCTTCCTCTGGTTCTTCATCACTTTACGTAACAATCATTTGTGTGCGCCTGGCACGCTATTTTCTCTGACATCTCAGAAATTCTTCTGATTTCAACATACATATTCGTCCAGTTTTTATCTCTCAGCGCCACGATCCTAGATCGATTATTATTTCTTAATAATTACTGGCATGAGATCTGTCCAATAACAATCTGCGGCTCAGTTCCCATAACTGCTAAATACGTATGATTTTACATCTTAGATCGATTATTGACTCATGATTTTTCCGATGACTGCGACCGATTTCTTTGCTGCACGGTTATTACACCATGTCAGCCTCTCTATACATGCACAATCTTCCGGTATTTTAATCCATTTTATTGCTGAAATGTTGCTCCGTATCAATCATTGCTTTTACTCTACCCCATTTATTTCTTCTATGGTACGTAAGATGATGTCCAGCTAACGTTTGTAACATCTATAGTTCGGGTTCTGGATCTTGATCCAACTTCTTCGATCTTTGGCTGGTTTTGCGTACTAGATCTGCCCATTTGGTTCCGTAGTGTCGGATAAATCGTTTCGTAGTGTTGTTGTCTTGGTATCGTATTTCCTCTACCCGTGCGTTATCTTTATCTACGATGATCTGCTTTCTTTAGAGCATTCATCATACTGGCGTGGCATGATTATACATGTTCCACCTATGTCTTGTCTTTCGATCTTTCCCATTGTTTGAGTTGCTCTTTGGTTAGCATCTGGTGTTCCTCCTTGTTTCCCGTCGTTTGTCGCTGTTATCGCTGCTGTCATCTTGAGTCATTCCATCGTCTCCAGTTGCTCGTTCTGTCGCTTCATTCTGGTTTTTCTCGCTCTAGTCCATATTGCTTAAATTTTCGTCCGACTTCTCATGCGGTACCATTCATTTTTAGTTAGAAATTCCTACTAGTCTTCTTTATCATTGTGAATATCTTTTGAGTGCCATGTAACCATTAGTCCTTTTCTAAAAACCGGTAAGAACCCATTGCCATTTTCCAGTTGATTTTCTCTCCTTTATAAATATCGAAAACATGCTATAATTGTGTTAAGATACATCTTCAACGATTGATGAAAGAATATATTTCCTAGAATTCCTGCCATCCATTTTGTCCGAAGATTAGGAATCTCCCACATGGCTTTCATCATATTGCTGTGCCATGTTGAAAATGATACAGGTGATGTATAATTCGTAGTTGTGTTTCTCTCCATATTTTACCCTCCCGTTATAGTTACAATGTAGATAGTATGGCTTGCCTTGTGTGCTGGGATAATAAATGTTCTCTGGTCGTTCAGATCCTTGTTTTGGTAAATTCCCACTCTGTATACGATCTACTGGTTTAAAAATTCTGCTTCCGCTAGCCAATTCTGTAGCACAAATTTGGTGGTGCTACACACTATTACTCGAGTTGGCATTGTAACTCAAAACTTCCATCTCTAATTTCGAAAATGTCATATACGTTTACGCAACTAAACATATTAGGTCGAAATTTTTCTGGATTTTATCATCCCTTTTATGCTGAGCGAAATCTGATTTTTCCTTTATGCATTATTTCTAAACCTCGTTTATGCATTTATCTCTTAGAATTGTTGAGTTTCTCTGTAGTCTTCGCCAATTGTCTTTCACATTTGTAATGCTATCATGATTCTGCCAAGCGATCTCCAAAATAACTCCTCTTGGAGTGTAATAGCGGGATTGCATTATCTGATTCGTGATTGCATTGCCAATTTTGTTTTAGTATTTTCTCTGTTCAAGATACAGTCAATATTTAACTAGATCGTAGTATAATTTCTCATAGTTTGATAGCCAAGAACCTTTATGATAATAAGAAAAATACCATACTTGGTCTATATTGATATAAGAATAGTTTCACATCTTTTGGGGTCTATTTGCGGCTTTTGCGTTCAGGTAATTATCTAGACTGTTTCGCGATAAAGAATATATCCTTATAATTGTGACAATGAGCTAACTAAACTAATAAAACCATTTCGCGCAAAACAATTCACTCACAATTCGCATTCGGGGCCCTTTATGAATGCTCATATCCTATTGGGGTATCAGTTTGATATTAACTACCGTTGGGTGGACTTCTGATCCGATAGTTGTGGTTATCGTTGGTTTTCCGATTCTTCCCGGTTCTCCTATTCATACTAATGCGCTTTCTTTGTGTGTAGTTTCTGGTTCGCTGATGCACTCTCCTTAGTACTTCGTCAAATATTGCGCTTTTTCAATAGGTGAGTCTACAGTTCTGGTATCGGTGGTAATACGATCGTCGAATTCCCGTATTACATATCTACTGCTACACCATTGAGTACTTTCATCGCTGCGTGCTGGATCAAGAATTATCCTGATATCTCCAACTTAACTTATTAGCTTTCGGATCACTACTATTCTTTGACTAATTATTAATGGGTACTCTCCTTGGCATGTCCGTCTCCAGCCGTTATTCCCCGCAGCGTATACTCGGGTAGTTTTTATTTTTCCTTCCTCGGCTGCCACATTCACTCGTCCAGCTATTGAGATGCGTCCTGTTGTGAATCCTTCTTCACATTCGTTCCGCGTTACTGAAACCACTGTTGTTTCCGTTCCAGCTTCTATAATTGTTGAATGCGAGTGATGTCCCATGAAATGCTACGATTTCCTTGTTACAGAGCATATCTTTGATCGTTTTTATGAAACCTACTTCTTGATATCACGTTATATGATACTGCGTTGCTGGTTGTCTGTAATTTACCGGGGTTTGCTGCTTTGCACTCTCGTTTCTTTTAGTGAATATTTTATCACCAATCTTTATGTTATCACATCATACATCCAAAGGTCTACTCCTTTTACGCACATCATCCATATGAGTATTGTAGTGATTATCGCATTCATTCCCTTTCTGGCTGTTCTTGGATCGCTTGCATTAATTGTTGTTTCGAATTCCGTTAATAACTCTTTCACTTGTATCGCTCTTATAGAGATTCAGAATCACTATTTCATACAGATTTTATAAGGCTTGCGCATCCACCGTTGATCAGTATGATGTTCAAGTTACTTCCTGATAATGTCTGTTATTAACCCGACTTACATCGCGTTGGATTGTATCTGGAGTTTCGCTTTCTGTATAATCAATCGATTGTACATCAGTAGGCATCTACCAAATACACTATTTTATGGTTCTGTTTCGTTAGTGATTTTTAACAAGCAATTCTTCTGGATCTTTAGTTGTAGTTCGCACTTTGTTATCCATTATTTTATTTATTATTGGTTTTATTGCTGCCCAAAGCTGCTTCGCTTCTGCTCCGATATTATTAAGTTTTAAATTTCTCTTTACTACTACAGACTCTCGCTATCCCCAGCATATCAATTATCATCTATTGAATCCACTTGCTCCTTGTCTGGCAATTCATAATAGTTTCCTTGTAAACTGTTCGTTACATTTGGCCTAAGCTTGTTAAATGTCGTTGTCAATTGGTCCAGCTCATTTGGTCTTTAGTTTTCCTTCTGGAGCTGGTTTATCAATTATTGGTCGTCCTCTGGATTTCTACTTCATTGCCGTACCTGTTTCATTTTCGTTTGGGTTGTTCGTCTGCCGTTTTCTTTGGAATGTTTGTAGCTCTCGTTCATTTACCATTTCCAATTTCGTCTCCTGTCCGAGGCTTCGGCTTTTCTCTCTTTCTTTTTAGTTTCCTCTCGTAATCTGTATTTCGACTTATTTCTTTGACCGCACTACTAGCTGCGTCTGGTTCAATGTTTATAACGTCTTCGTTTTCTGTCATGAACAAATCTTGATTCCGGTTATTCTCCTGGTTTGTTTTCTTCATTAACATATATTTAGATCATTTAGTATCTCTCATCTCCTGTTGTATGACGATTACTTCGTCTGCGCAGGTGGAACTTCCTGACATCAATCATCTACTATCCTGTCGCCCTATTGGCCGTTTTCGTTTGATTTCTCTTTATGAGTTCTCTACCCCGCGATTCTTTGCTACTGTTAATATAATTAATAATCCCAATGCATTTGCGTACTCCAATTCAAGACGTCGTCTAATGTCGTCTTGTATGTAAATGTATAAATGGTGGTTCATACGTTATTCTCTTTCACTTCACTTACTTGGCCAGTGATATAAATTCTCTTTCAGATTGGTTTGAAATCTGGCGTAATAAAATTATTTAAACTATACTTCTCTATCGTTTCGCGGCTGCCATTCGTATGTTTCATTTTCAGGATGATTTCTCTGAATTGCTCTGGGTACCACGCATAGCATTCTCCGATATTCCCTCATTCCTTACGATATTTCCGGTTCTACTCTGTTTACATGAATCGATTTACATTTCTAAATCTGCTACATGTTCGTCTTGATCCTTTGCTCAAGTTTCTCAATATTGCTGCTATTCTCTACACTTTGCGTTTCTGTTAATGCGTGTTAATCCTTCCTCCACAGGAAACAACATACTATCTCGGGCAAGTATTTATCCTGACTATCGTGTTCTCGAGTACGCTAATTCGCGTCTCGCTTGTTCTTGTCGATTCGTATTCTCATTTCCGTTCTGTTTTCTACGTCGATTGTAAAATGTATATCGTATCATCCTTTCCATTGAGATCGATTATATTTTTCAATAGAAATGTGTACTTCCTCCTGCAACATTTTCAGCTGGACTCTTGGCCTTGCTTATCATAAGATCTTGGAATCCATCCCAATTTTCGGAATGTTCGCTCTTCCCATTTCCCGGGTTTAGCGATTGAAATGGTGACCTTTCGATTAAATGGCATTCATTCACTCAATTCAATATTGCATAGAAAATAACACTGATAAATTATTTCCTTTCCAACCCCGTCTCCGTTTGGGTATACTCTCATTCATTCGGTACCCTCCGATCAAGATAGAATTGATGCGTGTAATACCGATGATTTTTTTCCCTCTTGAAACATTACCTTTTCACCCATCCACCTATTCAATGTGTATGGGATAATCGGCTCTATCGTTATTTCCCGCAATATATTAAGGTTGCCATTCTTCATTTATCATTCCTCTTGTAGATTTTCGTACGGCTCACTTCAATATACATTCTAAGGTTGTTCGTTAGTGCAAGTCCTCTGGCGCTTCTCCTGGTATATATTTTCTCCATTTTGTTCGGTTCTCTCCATTTTCCATTTCCACTCCTTTTATTTTTCATCATACACCCCGGTGTTGATTCGGCATCGTGAATCGTCTATCGGGTTTGTAATTTTGTGCTTAGCTTCGCTATCTATGTCCTCCATACTGGTAGATGGTTAGTATTTTGGTCCATCTTTCTTTTCATTTCCTTGAATTCTTTGATTGTTTTCCTTTTTTGTTGATATTTTTTTTTGTTCTCCATGGCTAGATAATTAATAGTTTTCGTCTTCCCAATACCTAATTCGTATATTCGGTCGTGTCTCGTGGACTATTTTGCCGTTTCGTGGTACATTATTGCCAAAACACTTCCCTACCATAACCATCCACTGTTTTCGATTATCGGTGTATAGATTTCTCGGTTTTATCCTCGTATAAGCTCGTGCATTGACAATCGGATCTACCATTCCTTTATTTCATCATTTGGTAATTTATCTTTATTATTGGTCATCTCCTCTCATGATCTCTTTGAATCCTCACATATTTTGGTTATCAACTTCCATCTCTTCTCTCATTATCCGAATCTCCAATTAATACTTCTGTATCCGCACCGAGCTTCTACAAATATTTTCCAATTGATAAGGATCTCGTTAATGATATCGGTTAATCCGTATTTTCTAGCTTGTCTAGTGCTTGCACGTCATTCTGATCTGATTTTGCCTCATTATCATTTGTCTCTTCATTTTCTAATCCAAGGTTATTCTTAGCATATAATATCTGATTTTGCATATGTCGTTGTTGTTTTCTTCGGTTTCATTTTTGTTTAATGTTAAATTTTTTCCTTTTGGCCATATTAAGCGCATCCGTAGTGTATATCTCGCTTATTTTCCTTCCTTGATAATATAAAGGTTTAAATTTTATTAAACTGGGTTCCTAAACTTTTTCACTACCCCCAATCATACAACTGTTTGTGCTCGCCTTTGTGGCTATTATCTGTCTTGGATCTCTGGAAAATCAATAATTACCTGATACTCTTCTCTATCATATTCTTTCAGATTCTCTTGGTACTTTTTTATCATGTCTTTCCATGATGCTGTAAATGTACCGTTATCCTGTTGATATCCTTTTGCGATTAGTTTCATTATTCTGCTGTATGCGGTTGTATCTCTGAGGTTTAAGAACATTTGATTTCGATCTACTTCTTCTACGATCTCGTTGATTTCTTTTAATATCTCGGTTTCATCTTCTCTTGGCACGTTCGTCTCCATTTCCTCTAGTTCGGATTTTGATTCATCTTTATTCGGTTTATTTTCCTCACATGATTGAAATATTTCTCCACCCAGACTGCTTATTTCACTTTCATCTTCATCTGTTTGATCGTCTGGTATTCGTCTCAGCATATTAATATGTGGTTGTTCCTCCTCTTTCATTATCTTTGTTGGTCCTTTTGTTTGGAACCATATCTCTTTTATTCTGTTTCCAATTTGAGCTTCGCTCCACGTGGGCTTTTCTTTCCTGATTCTTGTTTCTATTTTTTGTAGCAGTATCCTCTGGATTCGATTTTTTGTTATTATTGGTTCTGATATCTCTTTTTCTTTTGACATTGATGCTTCTTGCTCATCTTTTTGTAGTTCCAATTCTGGTTCTTCCATTTCTTGCGTTAGCACTCTCTTTGCTAGCACTTCTATTTTTTGATCTAGTGCTTGTTCTTGTTCCAAATGTTTCAACGCTCCGTCTATTTTTAATATTAGTGCCTTCTTTCTTAGTTCCGCTTTCTCTTGGTTTAGGATTGCTTCTTTTTCTTTTAATTGATCCTCCTCTTGTTCTAAAGCTTCTTCTTGCTTTATTTTCTCGAGTGTACTCTCTATTGTTTTTGTCATAATTTCATTTTCGAGTTCGTCTATCTCGTACATTAGTGTTTCCTCGTTTTGCTCTTCCGTTATCATCTCTGCTTGGTTATTCTCTTGAGTTTCTGGTTCGTCTGATTTCTCAGTTGTCATTTCTTTTAGTTGTCGACGTCTCTGTTTTTCTTCCTCTGCAAATTCTTTGATGGCCTCTATTTTCTCCATCGTATTCAATTCAATTGTTTTCTCATTATCGGTTGTTATTATATTTCCTCCCCCTTCGTTCTCAACACACTGCTCCGCAGTGTGAATTTCATCTGGAATTTCCATCCTCATCATATTAATTCTTTTCGGGGTTTGTTTTCGATTTTCCCATCTTTGCTGAATTTCTTGGGCTTCCTCTATTTGAAGTCTTTGCCATTCAGCTTGTTGTTGCTCTTGATATTCTCTGGTTCGCAGCTCTTGAATCTCCTCATTGCTTCTCATTACATTGATTCGTTGTTGCTGTATATTGGCGGGCATCTGTTGCATCATCTCTTTTAATTCCATGGGCATTCGTTGTAATGTTTCCCGTAACATGTCTATTTCTTGTATCACGTTAATTTGTGGATTTCTTGTAGGATTATTGTTTGGTCTTGATTGGTTTGACTCTCCTCTTATGTTGCATCGCCTTGCGATGTGCCCTTGTTGACCACAATTATAGCACGCTTTGCTGTTAAGTTGTTGACATATTCTCTCAGTATGTCCTCGTCTACCACATTTTTGACAATTGTAATTTCGGAAACAATTTTCTGATCGATGTCCTATTTTTTGACATGTGGAGCATTTTTCGTTTGCATTTGGATTGTTCCTGAAATTATTATTATAGCTTACTTGGTTATTACCTCTATCTTCTGGATTTCTTGTTGCTGGTGGCTTGAACATCTGCTGTGCTCTTGGAATGAATTGATTCATAGCTGGGTTGATATTGTTGTTTTGATTGTTGACATTGACTGTTGACGTTGTTGGTTCTGTGGCCAAGACTGCCACTTGATATCCTAGTCCTAGATGGGCTTCACATCTATTTGCGATTGCTACTGCTTTATCTAACGTTTCTGGTGCCAGGCATCCAAGGTTGGCTCGTATGTCTTCTCTTTTGATTCCTCTTATGAAGACGTCTACCATTTTATCTTCGGGCAAGTCTGTTTCTCCGAAGGCTTCTTTACACAATTTCTTTAATTCGCATGCGTATACTGCATTTGATTCGTCTCGTCTTTGTTTTCGATGTAGGAAGTCTAATATCTTCCTATTTCCCTTTTTCTCTATTCCGAATATTTTTATTAAGAACTCTTTAATCTCTGTCCACGTTGTCAGTTTCGTTACATCTCTCGCTTCTTCCACAAATACATCTTGTGCGCTCCCTTTCAAATACAAGGGTATTCGCTCTTTTACCTTTTGGTCTGTCCAATGACAGATATTTTTATATACTTCGAATTCCTTTATAAATGTATCTAATTTGTTGAGACTACCGTCAAATGGTTCTCCTCTGAACTTTTCTCTGAATTCTCCCACTATCACGTTGTTGTTATTTGACAATGTATTTGCATCCGGAATTGAAGAATTTATAGAAGTTGTCATGTTTGGGTTGTTGTCTAGATTCTCTTCTTCGTTCACTGATTCTATTGTTGCCAATTGGTTCTCGATATTACGTAGTTCGTTCTCTTCGCTGCTATTAAATTCAAAATCGGTCAATCCGCTATCTGTGCCGGTTCCTGTTGCTGCTGTAGTTGATACTCTGGTGTTGACACTTCTGCTGTAACGAACTTTTTTCTTTTCTTCTGTTTTTAATAAACTTTTTTCTCTATTCTCTTGGCTTTTGCTTCTCGTGTGGTTGCTGATGTTATCAATGTTTACGGTTATTCGTTTACTTGACTGGTTTCTCTTCTCTTGCTTTGGTTGCTTTGAAATTCTGGTTGCTTATTACTCGTAGCTACTCTGACGTTTATTACCAATTCTTTTCTACTCGTTTATTCAAGTTTCTTTATTATCACTTGCTTTGTCGTTTGCTCTGAAATATTTTCTCTTTGCTTTGCTTTGAAATTGACTTGGATTGCTTTGTTTGGACTATTGATTCCTAAAAATAAATAACACTCCAATATTCTATACTCTATACCAATTTCTCCTCCATTTACCATACTATATACGTTATTATCCCTTGTTCGCATTTATCGTGGTGGTCCTCTTCATCTGACTCACCCCCCTCATTTTAAGTCTATTTTTAATTATCTATACCTCGTAATAATTATCTATTAATCTCGTATCAATTATCTATATAGTCTTATCAATTATCTATATAGTCGTATCAATTATCTATATCATAATATCAGTAATAAAATCATCATATTCACACTCTCAGTCAATCCATTAATTATTTTTCCTATGTTTCCCAAAAAAATTCATTTGCTTAATCCTCAATCGCTGACGCTCTATGCCCTCTATAATTTCCGTTGGCTCTTCGGCCTTCGGCTTTAACTCTTTTACTGGTCATCTGTGGCCATAATCATATTTCATCCTTACTCATATCATATCTTATCTGGCGCTCTATGGCCTCTAATCATATCTCATCTGGCACTCTATGGCCTCTAATATCTAATCATAATTATATCTCATCTGTACTGTTTAATCTAATCATAATCATATTCTATCGATTTCCTCTTTACTCATATTCATATTCATCTTATTCATATTATCTCTCATTGTTTCACCGGACTTGAGCTCATCAGTGACTTTTGGGTATGTTTGAGGCCTCACACTGACTCTCAAGCCATGGCGTCTTTTGGCCGCGCATTCTTCCGGTTACGCTTTACTCACCGCCATTCGGATATTTGGCACTCGGTGTGGGATCCGGGTTGTTGTGCCAAATTCCTCGCTGGGCAATAAAAAAAAACATTCCCTCAGTACTCGGTGTGGGATCCGGGTTGTGTACCTCGGAGAATATAAAAGTATGGAAATGCCTAGACGTTCAATCAAGTTCCAAAAGCGGTTTACTTGATTTCCCGAATAGTGAAAAGAAAAGGAAGCGATTAAATATAGGCGCGGGAAATTTCTAATCCCTGTCCGCCTCTGCAATCAGATTTCCCGGCTCAATTCGGCCGCCCTTATCTGACCGTCGGATTTCCCGGCTCAATTCGGCCGCCCTTATCCGACCTTAGTAGGACATTTTGAGTATGAACCATTTACCGGTTAGTTCATATCTCACCTACCGTTTTGCCCTCGACACTCGGTGTGGGATCCGGGTTATTGTATCGAGTTCCTCCCAGCGGGAAAAAAAAATCGTTTGATACTCGGTGTGTGATCCGGGTTTTTGTATCGAACGGCTCAGCGCCATCAGTCCCTTGGCTGATAACAACCTGAACACGACAGTCCGTAGCTGTCCTCTGGTGCCTCACCACCAGCTAGGGAAAAAAGATCATCTCTAGGTACCTTTAATCAAAACTATTAATTCTGTTCCGTGTACACTCTTTTTCTCACCTCTCGGTCTATCTCTTCACTCCCCCTTCAAAATTTGTGGTAATCGCATCAACAAGCTCCCCAAAAGAGGTGATCAATCTCTCGCTGGTTACTTGCTGACATACGCGACTTGGCCTACCAGTTCCTTTCTCAGTAGGGTTGATCAAGGTTTCCCTTGGGTGAGCGTACTATCACTAGATAGCTCAGGTTAACCATTTTTCCTCGTCCTATCTCCATATAATATCAATAAATATAATATCAATAAAACAAAAAGAAGCACACGCTAGGAAACTCGGTTGTCGAAATTTTTCCGTCCAATATTTTGTGTCTCTGTGCATGTGTTTTGATTATTTCCCTAATTCGGCTTTCATGTATTTGGTCTATTACCTTTATTTATCGTTGTCGGGTGGTTTTATTATTTACAAGCATTGCATATTAATTCAAGTAATACATAATACACATTTATTTCATTTTGTCATAACAATTCACGGAAAGTAAACAGTTAGTCTTTCCTTTATCTTTCGCTGGCATAACATGCAGTGCGACTCTTGTGCGCATCCATAACAATAACTCAGGTGTTCGCAAGGTATCACCATTACTCGTGCTTCCTCTATTTGCACGCATAACACTCCACATAAGCCTTAGTTTGTTCTTTTATTATTGTTGCAATCTCGTCTTCAATATTTTCGACCTTTTTCATTAACTTGTTCCAGCTTTTTCCAAATTTGGTTATTTCCAATCTCATGGACAGAATTTCGTAGATTCTCTCGGTTGTTACATCTTTGTCAATATCGCTCAATTTTATTAATATGCAATGTTCGTCGGAATACAGGTTGGAAATCGTTGATATATCCTCTTTAGCTCGTTTAATTAACTTTTGTTTATTAATTAGTTCCTCAAGATTGTCATTTTCGATGTTTAGAATCCCTTTTAGTTTTTCTATTATTTTTGTTGGTTCCATTTCTAAAATTATTAAGTCTCTTTTAATTACCCATTAAATCTATTTAAATACTAATTAACTAAATTGTATGTTATTCTTAGTTTAATGTTTTGTTTTAATAAGCTGCTACTTTAATTACTATAATTACCCGTTGTAATTTATTTTATTATCGTTCTGTTGTTTTTCCCCGTTTGTTGTTACTCCCCTTACTTACCCCATTTCATTTTATTCCGCATTTTGCCCTTTTAATTATATGTTGTTTGCTTATGCGTCTTGTCGTGTTGTTGGTATCTTACAAGGGTGTTGTGTCATCAAGTATTAATGGATGTTGAATGCTTTGGCGTTGATATCTATTTAACATGGTTTCATATCAGTTTGTTTGCTTGGGTTTTTGCAAACTAGTCATTGTTTATCTCTTTATGTATTCTCGTGACTGTGTGTAGTCGGTTTGGTTTTTAATTGTAGTCGGTTGGGTCGTTTTTCATTGTTATCACATCTCTCCGCGGTTCGATAAAATGTCGTCTCGACATTTTCTGTTAAAAAGATAGTTATGTTTTATGTCCCCTCGCTTGTTGTACAAGAAAATCATTCTATCCCGGCTGAGCCCCCAAATTTGTATGGTGGGTTACAGGGTCTCAAATTTTGCTTATCTTTATGGTTGCCCCAGTAACGCCATACAAAAAGATGCTAACTGCCACTTGGCACCCGTTGCTAGGCAACGTTGGTAATGTGTTCAAGTGGTGGACTGCCCGCAAAAATTGAGTATCATTAGCTAATACTATAGTTGCTCGGACAATCCTCGGGTTCACGAGCTGTCGATAGAAGACCTGTGCTCGCTTTTAATGATTTGGTCCCCTTGCGTCTAAGTTTCTTCCGTCTATCCAGCTGGTTTATCGGCGTTAGTTTGAGAAGACAACTAATTAGTGATTTTATTTAATCCCTCACAATGTTATTTTATTTATTTTTAAAAACCTTATTAGTACGTAAATGTAATGAGAGATGTACGGAAAACGATATATTTAACAATAGTCTATTTCTCTACAAAACTCATTGATTGGAGAGTCGAGCGGCTCGGCGCTTGGCCCGTTCCTTGCGACCAGGTCGTCGACTAGAGGTTGAGGGAATTGTTGGAGTGGGGGTTTCGACAGGGGTTGGCATTGCGGATGGGGTCGGGTTCACTTCTCGGTATGCTAGTTGAGCCGGGGCGAAAACTAGAGGGTAGGTCACCGCTGCCCCCTCTTGACTGGCGGACAACGCTACCTCTAGCCCTCTGATCTGGGTCTTCAGGCTTGTCACCAATTGTCTTTCTTCGGCCCACCCCTTCTGGGCCACGGCTAACTTTTGATACAGTGGCTTGACCCTCGTGGGGTTTACCCACGTCGCCTTGAGTTGTTGCATTTCCCGGACCATACGTATGAGTTGATCGTGGAGATCCTTGTTTGTCTGTCGTGCTCGAGTTAACTCGTTTTGTAATAACTTTACGGGATCCATTTCTAAAATAGTACGAGTGAATTGGATGACGACTAATACAAATATGATCAGTTTTACTTAAACAATTTTATAAAATGAAAATTATGATAATGATGGAAAAGATGAGACAGAAAAACTTTGTTCTTTGAATCGATCACAATGTCACTATAGCAATAATAAATGTCCACATCAATAGAGTTTACTCCTCCGCGAAGAATCGCTTGATCCCTTCTTCCGGAGCGTATCCCGAGACCACGAGCACCGGTCGCTTAAGGTTTCTGATCGGTCTTGGAGAAGGCGGGTAGTTGTCGGCCAGTCGTCCGGCCGCTATGTCATCTTTGACATTGGCCAGGTAGGATGTGGCCCATGCCACATCAGCCTCGATTTGTCGCTGATGCTGTAGAAGGCCTTCCAGGAGCTCTTGGGCCTGCATTAAAATATCTCGTGACGGATTGGGTTCGTCCGCCGTCTTTCGAAATCGTTTCATGAACTTTTCCGGCGATATTTCCTCCGTTTGGTTATCTGTAGGCACCTCAGGATATCGTTCCTGGTATACCCGACTCCAGGCTTGCCTCCATTGTTCCACAGTGTGAGCGGGCATCTCGATCATGGTTCTAGTGTGTCCTGAATTAAAAATATATGTTTACTCCATCTTTCTCCATATATTTAATAGTTTGCCGAAAATGAAATCGCTCTCATCCTGTACGAGGGAACTCGCTAGCTTGAATTTACCTGCATTAGGTGTCTGAGTACCTTGTGAGTACGGTAGCCGGTAATGCTGATAATCTTGTGTCGTGTGTTAGGCCAAAAGAGATTTGCGGCTCGGTAAAATAATATGGTATTACGTTTATGACTGCGTCTGTCTTATATGGGTGGGTCTATTAACCACGTAAAATTCACATATGTATCCGTTAATAAATGTATTAATTCTATCATAACAACTTAAAGTATTTTTAATGCAAACAAAAATAAAATGGACGATGTATCGAAATATTTCGTAAGCGATTATTACATTTAGGCTTTAGTTTCCCGTCGAAATCGTTGACGGGATTCTTGGTTGTCAAATTGCGAAGCGGGAAACGAAGTGAACCGATTATCGGCGGTGATTTGGCGAATTTCAGTCAGGCGACAGGAGCTGGATGTCCAATTTGGTTCATCGATCATGGTGAACTGCCGGATGCGACAAAGGTTTGTTTAATTTCGTTATGCCATTCATTTTCGAGGATGTTTATTCAAGCGGATAAATTTGTTTATCCGGTCCGTTCACAATTATTGTGGTCATTATATGAATTCTCGTATGATCATGGACTTTTCAAGTAGGTGAAATACTTTATTATGCTTGGTTATCATCGAATTTTATCGTTTAAGAATCACTAGTTATATCGGGGTTGCAGCTTGGAATCTTTGGGTCATGAACACTATATTCTGGGAGCTCTCTCAGCGTTCATCGGGGGACGCGGTCATCTCGTCTCCATGGTCAAAACAAAATCAGTGGTAAGTATTTCTCATTGTTAAGTCCTGCCTAGCTAGTTATTAATCGCTTTATTTTAGGGTTCGATTTTATCGACACACATTTTTGGGTGATTGCCACTCTGTTAATGCTGAATTCGACGCAGTTCTTGTGATCGCTCTGTTCCCTTATCCGACGATGATTTTAATGTTTTACGTGAGGAATTAAAATCGTTTCATTTGCTGATTTTTTATTTAAATCAATTTGTTAATAAATTTCTTTGATTATTTGGTTTCGAAGTAGTTAATCGTGGTAATTTTTATCTATGGCTGATCTCGTTAAGCAACTAACATAGATGTTTTGTTCGGATAATTTTTAGTCACCCATTTTATTCAATCCCTGTCTCAATTCCATGATCAACAAGTCAAAGGTCCCTCTTTTTCACTTCGTGGATTCGTTGGATTCATTTAAATATGAATTTTTTATTGCTCAAGCGAAATCGGACGCTCATCGATGGATTACTTGGTTACACACATAATTCTCTGTATGTTACTCCACGAACTTACAATAATCGCTAATCCACCTGGGTTGATTTTAGCTCTGAAATTTCATCAAGGAGGACCTTGCCTGCTGATCACGAAATTGATTCGATTTAGAAATCATTTTGTTTAATACGATACGCCTAATTAACAGTTTAGGTAATTCATAATTTTTATAAGTTGTTTCTTTTATTCAGATATTTATTATTCGGTATACATACTTTGTAACTACTTATCTGATTCGAACACTTGTCATTATGGTGAAATGAGTTAAGGAGTTAGATCTCCATTACATTAAGCAATAATTATCTATTAAATGACTACTTAGTTTAATAAATTAACGAGTCAAATATCTTTACATAATTCTTTGTTTCTTTACGGTACAATGCTTTACTTTAAGTGGTTGAGTGAAAATAAGTGGATTATTTATTAAATGAATATTTAATTTACGATATAATACTTTAGTGAGTTAAATTTCTTTATATTGATCGATTACTAATTGATGAATTATTAAATGAACACTTAATGAATCAATTTTCTTTACTTTAAACAATACTTAATGAATTATTTATCAAATGAATATTTTAATGAGTTAATAATCAATTTAAAATCAATGAATGACTTATCAACTGAATACTTTAATGAGTTTACTTTAAGCAATAATTAAGTTAAAATCAGTGAATTATTTATTAAATGATTTCTATCAATTTATTTGACTCGTAAATTTAATTGTGTTTGAAATATTAATTTGAATTATAACAACGATTTCCATTTTATTTAACCCCAGTTCCAATCCCTTTTAATAAGTCTTAAGCGCATTTTGTGTTTACATTATATTTACTGAGTGCCCACTGGACTACTCGGTGTGATGATTTTGAGCCATGTGTAGTATGAGTTAAGTCGATATTACAGAATCGAGAAACGAGGAAGCAATCAAATGACTTCTTCCTTATTCCTCGCTTCAGCTATAGGGATAATATTGACGATCCAACCCTGCGTTCCGCACGCCGGGTCTTCACGGGCACAGATCATTGGCGATATTCCACGCGCTTACACGAATCTGAATTGTGTGTAGATTTTATTTACTTGCATTAGGTTTCGGCTGTGGGCCGGAAAAATTTCGACAGATTTAATTAACAAATTATATATATATATGAAACAATTTATGCATAATAATGTTTATTAATTATAAGAAAAAATAACGAGTTACCATTCCAATTCATAAAAATAGCATAAATTCATACAATAAACCAAATGCCTCTCTTCCCACGCCAACGTCCGAGCAGAGCTCTATAGAGATGCAAGGCACGGGGCGTGGAAAGAGGGTTCCAAAATCAATGATCCTCACCTAAAATTCTGAAAATTCAAAAGCACGATCTCAAATAGATTTAAAATATTTAAACAAGATTCAAATAATTTTCGAAACACGGGGTGATTTCAAAAATAGTTTTTTGTCTTAAAAATGGTTAACTTTAATGTGAAAATGGATCAGTATATATACCTAAATTTTTGGTGTGTAAAATTTGATGTAGTAAAACAAAGTTCGACCTTGTTGTTTTCTAGCAAATTCTATTATTTATTTTTATTATTTTTCGATTTATTTTTGTAATTTTTTATTTAGAATTCTTATCGAATTATTGCTAATTCAAATTTTTCGATTTAAATCTTTCTTTAATGAACTTTAACTGATTTTTCCAATTTCGTCGAATTTGTCGTGTTTTCTTGCTATATTTGTGTAGGTATCGTGCGGATCTTGGTGCATTTTGTTATTATTTTAATTTATTTTTATGTTTCTTAATTTATATTTAATTCTTTTATTTCTCAGATTTTATATGGTTTAATTGGTGTTTTGGGGTTTATTTAAATTGCGTGTTGTGTTTGCGTGTGTGTTTCTGATCCATTTAAACATTTTGAAGGCCGTTTGCGTTCTGGCCCAACACTACTATTACCTTTATTATTATTTTTATACTATATAATTACCATTACAGTTATTATATTACTACTATTAACATCATAATTTTTATCATTACTATTATACGTACCATGATCACTATTATTATTATCCTTATTATTATTATTATTATTATTATTATTATTATTATTATTATTATTATTATTATTATTATTATTATTATTATTATTATTATAATTATCAATATTATTAACAAAGTTTTGTGTAGGGATTCGTCCTTATTCCTCAGCTTTAAGAAATATTTTTCTTATAAAAAATTTAGCCGTAATCTATCTGTATTTCCCGGTTTGTCGGTAAAGTATTTTTGTTGATTCGAAAAATTTGAGCAGCGTTCCGCCCTTATTTTACGCGTTCCACTTTTACTTTACTATTTTCAATAAGTATTTTAATTACTTCGAAAAATTTGAGCAGCGATCCGCCCTTATTTTACGGTTTATAATAATATTATACTAACAATCGAACGACAATTCGCTTTTGTTTTACTATTTTCTATAAGTATTTTAATCATTTCGTAAAATTTGAGCAGCGTTCCGCCCTTATTTTACGCGTTCCACTTTTACTTTACTTTTTTCAATAAGTATTTTAATTACTTCTGAAAATTTGAGCAGCTATCCGCCCATATTTTCCGCCTCAACTCAAATTAATTTATTAATTTCTTATTTAAAAACATTATTTTTCATGATTTTGGTCGTTCGGATTAATCTTTTTCCGATGGCTATTCATTTTAACTGTTGCAACGATTTCGCAATTTTCCCTGCTACCCATTCCCTCTTTTTGTCCTTAAGATCTATGTATGTTCATTTCATAGTTAGTGAGTGCCCACTGGACTACTCGGTGTTAGAGATTTTGAGCCGATTGTTGTTAAAAATTTATGTCAATTTTACAGGAAACTGATGATGAAGGAGCAGCCAAAGGACTACTCATTTACCCTCCAAGTTTCTGAAAATTAAGATTAAGATTTATCAAATCATATCAGTATACATACCTATAATTTGGCCTTAACCTTGCGTGTTATTTTTTATTGCGATTAAACAAAATTCGACCTTGAAATTATTTGTGTTATCTAAATTAAATTTTTATTTATTTCTTAATTTAAATTGGTAATTTATTTTTAACATTTTTAATTAAATTTATTCAGCTAAAAATATTTTATTTTTATTCATTTTGATTATTTTTAACATTCCACTTGATAGCTTATTTAAGTTTCTTCACCACCGCGTCACACTTAGTAACATTTATGTGACAATTATTGTCTTTATTCGATGAAATCGATGCTTATACCTTATATCATATTTATTGCTTAGCTGCTTGAATCAAACTACAAGATCCTCATTTGTTGCAACTGTTGGTGTAAGGGTAGACGCGGTGGCCGGACAAAATGGCACAGACAAAATTGCAGAAGAAAGGGATAATAAATTGTACTTTTTAGATTTAAATTGTCACGAATGAGATATAAACTGCAATACAGATAATGCATTTTTCAGTGAAATAACTTATGACAATTATTGAAACAGTAAAAGTGAACCAAATATTCGTTTTGGCTTCAAATTAAAAACAGTCATACAAATTAAAATTAACTTTGTCCAGGTAATTATTTGTTTCGCTTAATAAAATTAATTGTCACCACTGTTACTTGAGCATGAACTGGATTTCAAATTTTTGAAATTACCCTGTGAATATCGGTGCCTATATATAAAAGAAAATGCCATTTTGTTCGTGGAAATTTTCCCCTTGAAATTTTGTCTGTGATATAATGTCCTAGATCCATGGACACTTGTTAACATCTGCTCTACTATACCCGTATGTATTAGACAACCTTCTTTAACCTTATGTTAGGGCTGTCATTTTCGCACTCACAAGCCCGATAATTATTATTATTGTCATAAAACCATGAGCGAGCCAATATTAGTACTGTGCATAACAGCCGAACTTACTGTTCCTAGTACTACTCTTAGAGAAACATTTGCCTGACTGCCGTTAGAACGTCACATTAATACTTTTTACCAAATACTCGTTTTGGTAGCCTGATTTGTGTTCATTTTTGTAGTTCGCATTGAATATAGAAAGACATCCAAACATTAATAAAAAGTCCAAATTGAAATGTAATATCTTTCATAGTTTGGTAACTTATAAAAAAATAAACAATTAAATAAACAAACATAAATCTAATTTACATTATACAAAAATTCAAAATTTACAACCAACGAGCCTGAAGCTTGATTTTTTTTATTGATTGGAGGGTTTAATAACGTATGGTCACTACATCAGCCTTCAACGAAAGACGCATTGCGCATAGTATATACAATATTATAAATAATATATATATATATATATATAGATTTATGTGTGTTAATTACGCATAAATAAAATATTAATTTTAATTGCTTCTAAAGGTAAGGGGATGGTTGATTGACAGCGATCGATGAAAGTGACTCAAAGAACTTTGATGATTTACACAAAGATGGATTTTTAATGTGCTCCAAGAAGTCTAGTTGCTTTGTTAGATTTTTCGTTTGTGAATGTGATGCCCTGTTTTTTCAAAGAATTTGTTTTGTTTTCTTCAGAACGGTGTTTTTAGCTGTTTTGAGCGGTTGTGTCAAGAATTGGTTTAACCCTACTACTATCTTTGAAAGGTACTGATACTCGTTCTATGTTTGAATTCTGGTTTTCGGAAAGTGTATTTATTGGAGTACCAAAATTTTTATCAAAAGAATTGTCTTTAGGCAAAACAAACGCGGGTTTTAGCGGCAGAGATTAAAGGTCTGTGGTGAATCATTTACGATTACATTAGCGTTGTTGTGTTTGATTTCGATTAATTTGAAATGTCCCTAATATCTTGGTTGAAGAGATGTATCTGCGATGTTTTGGACATAAAAATGAGATAGGTTTTTAAAAATTTTAGGAATGAAATGCTTGTAGGTAGTTGCAGAAGAAAATATAGGATTACTATCAATTGAAAAGAAACGGTCATTAGCAATAGAAATGTATTCTAAAGTTGGTGAGTTATCGAAGCAATTGAGTGTTTGATGAGCCGGTTGTTCTGTATATGGTATTTTGCCATCTCAATAATTCAAATGACAACACTTTTGTCCAACCCTGCTTTTCAGAAAGAATACCGAGAGAAACTTTCAAAGTGCGATGGAAACGTCCTACTAAACCGTTGGTTTGTAGATGACATGCATCAAACGAAGATGATGAATATTAAGCTTTTCAGAGGAAGCTTGAAATAAACTGGACTCAAACTGTAATGCACGATCGTTAATGATGGTTTTAAAAACACCGTAGCATGAGATCCAATTTTGGATTAAAGACGTCGCAACAGTATTCGCAGGGATTGTGCGCAAAGGAATTACTTGCTACTGGTTAATAGATAAGAGAAACCACAGTCGCTAGGAAGTGGGCGGTAATATAGTAACGAATACCAGTATACCAATGAATAATAAACGTTATTATGTGTTTTGAAATTTTATGAGGTTGTTAAGTTATGAATTGTGCTACCTACAGCTTAACGTCATGTCTGATACCAGGCAGATCACTTTTGAATGTAACAAATTATAAGTTGCAGTATGGAGCCTAGGTGATACATGTCGTTTATTTAATAAAAGGCTGACTTCCTCATAGAATCGTTAAGGATTGGGGCGTTCCGCTAAGTGAAGATAGCAAGTGTATTTCTTTCTGTATAATGTGTTTGTCTCCAAACCTCGCTATATCTGTGAAAGCTGGAGAATTATTTTGAAGTTCACAAATAGAAAATAAAGGTTCGTGAACAATGCCATTTACGTTATACGAGAGACAATCTGCGATAATGTTTTCTATGCCAGCAATGTGAAAAATCTGACAAGAGAATTTTGATAAAAAGCTGATCTGACGTTGTTAACGAGGTGAAGGGTGTTTGATGGTCTGTATGTACGTTAAACGAAGGGCCTTCTAAAAGATGTTTAAAATGTTTGATGGATTGATTAATGACAAGAAGCTCGCGATCAAATGTTGAATATCTCTGCTAAGCAGATGAAAGTAATTTTGAATAAAACTCTAATGGTTCTGCAATGAAACTGTTAATTTGGTGTAACACATCGCCAATGGATGTATTTGAAGTATCAGTTATTAAACGTAACGCAAAATCCTTTTTAGGATAATTTAGTGTTTGGATATTAGCAAAAGATGATTTAACTTTTTCAAATGCGTCCAACTAAGCTTCGTTTCAAACAACTAAAGACTTTTTTTGGCTTTGAACAAAGACTACACAGTACTGAGATAATTTCGGAAATCTTTGGTGTAAATCGATAACAGCAGTTTACTGTCAACAAAAAAACTTCTGAGTTGAATTACTGTCTTAGGAGTAGTGAAATCTTGGATGTTGCAAGTCTATCTGAATGTAGATGAACTCCGCCGCGAAAAATAATAAGATCTAAGAATTTGACTTCCTCTTTAAAAAGTGAGCATCTATCATTGTTGATTTCAAGATTGTGTGCATCATATTTATAGTAAGTGGTTAGTGGCTTTCTGGGCCACTTAAGTAACGCCTTCGTTGTAGGGAGCTGTGTAATCAGATTAAATTACATATTTATGTAATTAACCTAGATCAAAATAATTGATTTTTGTGTGTACATGTTTATTTTTCAAATTTATTTTTCAAATTCAAAATTTTTGGAGCAATTCATTCAAAAATTATTTTTTGCGCTAATTTTTGAAAAATTTTTAATGTAAATTTTTACAGTAATTTTTTTAAAATTATATATTTTTTAATGTAATTTTAAAGTTTTAATATTTTTAAATTTATAATTTTACAATAAATTTTAAGTATAATTTATTTTAGTCAAATTTTCGTGCATGTTTTAAAGTCAAATTTTTTATACATCATTTTTAAAGTCAAAATGTATGACAAAATCTGAGCAAAAATATTGTATAACTCGAAATGAATTATTGGCAATTTATACATTTGTTCTCAAATACTAACATTATCTTTTAGGTAGGAAATTTGTCGTTCGAACTGATCATCAAACACTGAAGTGGTTTTAAAAGTGGAATTCTCTAAATACATCTCAAATTTGTTCGGAGACCGTTTTAATTTTGATTGAAATAATAATAATTTATTTTGTTTGGGGATCTTGTAAATAAAATTAACTCCCTTTAGGCAATAACTAGCAAAGAAAAAGATGAAGCTGCTGAGGCTCAAGATGCTGCTGAAGTTACTGAAGAAGCAACAGCATCTGGATAACTCTTTAAAGTTTAAAAAATGTATTAGATTTTTAAGAACAAAATAATACAAACTTTATATGTAAATTAGTAAAATTTAAATTGTTTGTGTTTTTTTGAAAAATGTAAATGAAAATGTATTAAAAGGTTTAAGGTAAAATGTAAAAATTTGTGCTTTTTATTTAAATGTAAAATGTGTGTTTAAATATTAAAAATTGTAATTCAAGTATGTAAATAAAAATTGGTGTAAATATTTGAATTAAAAATAAAACTTTAAAATGATATCTTGGTCTAATTTAAAAATACGTTGTTTTTATACAATATAGTTGAATAGCTTTATGAATGTCTGAATCTCTTTATTTCAATTTATTTAATAAACTTAGCGATTTAAGTGGAAATACACTTCATTACAAACTTCTAAAATAGAAGTTTTAATGAACATCCAACTACAATTATGATTAAGTTTATGAATTAGCCATTTTTAAAATGGCTGACACGTAAATTTCTTAGTAAGTATATTTTAAGGCCTGGATTGTGATCTCGTATATTTATGAGATCATTACGCAAGTTCTCAAATAATACTTTTCATCAACGTGTATTTTAAATTTACTTTAATAATTTTTTCTTTGTGTTTTTTTAGTAGTTTATGCAAATTTATGTAAAATAATGGAGTTATTTTCGAAAAAATATAAGTCCAATTAATTGAAAACTAAAATTTATTGTTAAAAAGTTTCTATATTCGAATAAACTATTTCTATGTTCCTTGGAAATTCGTTTTGGCTGCCATATTTTTACCTTTTGACAAATCCAAATTTTGATATTTATTGATTTTATGAGGCTTTGGAAATTTCAGTTAATTTGCAAAATTTATAAGAATCTTCCCCATTTTCAATGGTATTAATGATTTGGATTTTTTATATTTATATGAAAAATATTATTTTTAAACTTAAGTTACCGGAAAACTTATGTTTTCCTTTTTTTACTCCTCATTTGAAGGTTCTGGTTACACTGCTCCTGGTAAATTGAAATGAGATAAAAAATGAATTTATTTTAAGTCAAGTTAAATGTTACATTGTTATTTCTTCATCTCCTCAAAAACCTATAGTTTCGACGGATATTTTGAAATATCTGAAATGTTGTAAAAATATTAAATTGATTGAATTTTAATGAAAAATCTTACGAAAATATTTCTTAATTTTCTTTACAACTCTAACTAGAGTTATTTGGTATTTTTCCAAATATTTTTGGGTTTAATTTAAAAAAAATTGTCTAAAAGTTATTGAGATTTTGAAAGTTTGCATGCATTAATTAAATAAAGATTTTCACTGCTCTAAAAAGCTTCTTGTTAGTGAAATGAAATATTTTGCTGATTACCTATCAATTGAAACGCAAAACATTGAAAATGTTGACTTTTCTGTTCATTGTGACATCAAAATTTTTGAATGGCTAATCAATTATATCAAAAGAAACTAAATACCAGAATCAGAAAGCGTTTCCGTGTCAGCTTTAAAGCCAAATAATGTGATATATATTCTGATCTCATCCGATTTTTTCAAATGGATACATCGGTATATGAATAGCAATGTTCGAAGCTCCAGTTACAATGAAGCATTATGAAGGAAAAAAATCAATCGAATATGAAACAAATAACGCGAGGTGGCATATAATGACTGAGGAATTATCGAATAGTTTTCTGTTGGAAGCGTATCGGGAATAGGAAATTGCCGCATTGATTTGCAAACGAATTTCAGTATTATATTTCAGAACTGGTCAAATCGTCAACAACAATTCAATCAAGCAAACTACAAGTGGGATTCTCTAAATACATCTCAAATTTGTCTAGGGAAAGAAGAATTAGAAATTTTAAAATATCTCAGCCATTTCAAATGATTGCTATTGATATAACTGGGCCTTTTCAAATAACATCACAAGGAATTAGATATACTATAAGTATTATAGATTATTTTACTAAATACACATATCTGATTCTTCGCAAACGGTGGTTAATTCCATATAGATTCAATAAATTACAAAGTTTGGATGCCCAGAATATATTCTCTCAGATTACTGTTCAAATTTTCGGAGTAAGCTATTTGAGGTTTTCAATTTGATCATGTGAGTAAAACAAAGCTTTTTTCTCCGTATTATCCACAATATAATAGATTAATTGAAAGATTATTTTGAACTGCATTAGGAATGATTTCCATTGTTTTAAAAGAAAGAAGGTCAACAAGTTGGGATGAAACATTACCAATTATTGATATGTGAATCAGATTTACGGTACAAAAGACAACTAGCTTTTCATCTTATGAGATTTTGTTCGGGTGGCAACTTCGAATAAATACACAATTGGATGTTGATAATTTATATAATGATTTGTTTTCAGAGCAACGGAGATTAGATTTAAAAGAAAGTCATAAGAAAGTCATAGAACACATCCAAAGTAATCAGGAGATTTAAAACGTATATTATGTTAAAGGAAGAATATCTAATGAGAATAAAATTGCCAATATGGTATTGGTTTAAAAAAATAATCAAGGTACCATCTCAAAATATTGTGCTCGTTTTAAGATTGAAAATGCCATTAATAAATGCACATATTTACTACGAAGTAAAGATAAAAGAATGCTTCAAAGAAATTATAGCCAAGTAAAAAAATACCGAATGACTCGCGAAGTGTTCGATCACATGAAACAAGTATACAGACCAGCGCACGTGTGACAAAATATCCTATCAGATCATAAAAAACTCAAACCCTGTATTCTACAAGGTGGAATATAATACATATGAATTAAAGTTCATTTAATTTTGAGATTATTTAAATATTGAAGTAAATGAAATAGAATTTAAATTTGTGTTGATATAATTATTTATTTTCATAGCTTAATTTAATTATTACTATTTAAATATAACAATAGCTATCACTATTTTAGAGAAGCATAAAAATAAACAATTAAACCAGCAACTCGACTATTTGGCACTTTATTACCATTACATTGAAACTACCACTTCTCTTCCTGTCACTTATAAAGTGCGCCCACTTTATAATGAAAAACTTGACTTTGTCCGCTTTGAATTCTTTAAATTATTAAATCAAGGAAAACATTAGGAGATCAAAATCACCTTGGTCTTCAACACTACATATTGTTCCTCAAAAAGATGATACTTTTCACCTTTTAGTGATTTTCATCAATTAAACATAATCACAATACATGATTCTTATTTCATGCCTTAAGTCAACGATACTCTACAGGCTCACAGACGCAACTATATTTTCTAGAAAATATCTCGTCAAGGCATACGACCAAGTACCCGTCAGAGAATTCAACATTGAAATAACAGAAGTGTTAACTCCTATCGGTTTTTTCGAATATATACACATGCCATTCGGACTTAAGAACTCTGCGCAAACATTTTACAGGTACATTGATCATATTTTAATGGACCTCCCGTTTCCCATACCTTACATTAACGATATCCTTCTCGGTTCAAAAGACATGGAAACATATAAATAGTAGGTAGTTATGAGTGCACTGCGCCACTTAATAATAATAAAATAAAATAATAATATAAAATAAATAATTAAATTAATAAAAATAATAATATGTTGGCGTACTGGGTAGAATTAATTTTGTTTTAATCTATGCTCATTTATCTACATCTACTTCCTCAACCTTTCTCACCCAGACGCCCCACAATTTTGACCTTACCACTGTATACCCATGAGCATGGCCCATGTTGGTACTGTATACAGCAACCGAGAGTCCACAAGCAGGTGAGCCTCGTTTCCAAGACTACTCCTTGTGATAATCTCGCTTTCAGGTTCCTGACAGCTGATAGAAGGACTTACGTCTATTTCACTCCTCTACTTCTTTCTATATTGACACGCACTTCCCCATCCGTTACTGTCGATCTTTTATATGCGTCCGGAGTGGAGTTCTCTTAAGGTCTCATTTAATTCATCGGTAATGTTAACGCTCACTGCAGTTGAAAAACATGCTTAAAAGGCATTGGTTCCTTTTTCGTTATTTAATAATTTAGTTTAAACACCCTTATTTTAACTAGTTCATTAATAAAACCTAAACGGTGTAATTTAAGAAATTTCTGAGGGAAAACTTTTGCTAATGAGTTTTCAAAAAATCTAATTTCTCTAATTTTCTATTTTCCTATTTTAATTTCCTGATTTACTGAAAAT
The DNA here is from genome assembly GCA_022537955.1 of Schmidtea mediterranea. Taxonomy (NCBI): domain Eukaryota; kingdom Metazoa; phylum Platyhelminthes; order Tricladida; family Dugesiidae; genus Schmidtea; species Schmidtea mediterranea. The sequence continues at coordinate 163,430,774 of CM039679.1, read as the reverse complement.
AATTTTAAATTACTAACCTAGATACTTGTTTTAAATTCGAAAAACTTTCATCTAAATAATACGCGAAAATTCAAATATTTATATAAATTATTAAAATTGCTGTTAGATCAGCTGGTTTTAAGCTTAATAAACTTTTCTTGCTAATTTAAGGAAAAATAAAGTCATTCTAAGGTCCATATTACAGCTTTTATTCATTATTATCTTTCTTTTATTAAAAACATTCAATAAAACCGGCAAACATCGATTTTTTTCAGTAATTAAAATTACTCCATTTCCATTTTTTAGCTCAAATAAGACTTCCTAAGCATACTTCATACATACATATGGCTTTATCAACATCGTACCATGCTCGTTTCAAACTTCAGACATTCATTCATGATTCAGTTAATTAGAAAAATCAAAAACTATCAAAATTAATAAGAATTACAAAATTCTACTTTTATTAAAATATACAAAATTTACAAAAAGAGATAAAATAAAATATAATTAAAATATATAATAATAATCCAGTTTCCGTTCTTGCCGGCTCTACTCGTCGATATCGACGGGGAATTTTCGCTTGTTCCGGATGGGTTGGACTTGTGTGGTTCCAACTTGGGTAACGGAGTGACATAATTCATCTCCGAAATCGTCCACCCAGTAACTCGCGAGAGTCTGCGATCTCTCCTCAATTGCAACTGTGGGATTGGTGACGGGCCATGCACATTTGCATCTCGTCCGTTTCATCAGCTCGGATTTGCAAAGGGGTTTGTCTCGACTTTTCCGGACTTGAGATGATTTCGTCTTTCTTCGCGAATTCGGGATGCTATTCGGCTACTAGCGCGGCGGCTTCTTCAAGCACTTGCGCCGCATTACTTAGTAGCGTAAGACCTTCGGCTCAAAGTCGTTCGCGACGGCGACGATTCTTGCTGGGATGATGTTTCTTGCTGGTTCTGGGTGTTTGAGCTGGACCAGATTGAATTACTTCGGGAAGACGGTTTGCGGGAATCAAATTTAATTTCACCGCCAGATCACGACCCGCTAGCCGTTTTGTCAGTTCGACTTCGGTGAACGAAGCTACCAGGCCATTAAATCTTCTCGGCATCTAGACAGCCGGTGTATTTTGTCTTGGAGTATTTTACTGCTTCGGGAGCGAACCACGTGCCGAGAGTGCGCTCGTGCTCCGCGAACAGTTTATTGTACTTCTGCTGCATAAATTATGGTCCAGTTGGATAGGCATAGTATTTGATTTTTGAGATGTTCTGGGAATTTTTATATCCTGGCTGCATTTTTAGAAATTTTTTGGAGATTATTGGAAAACATTTTGGAGACGAATGTGCTGGGAAATTGTTAGAAGCTAAACGACGAAGAGTTTTTTTTTTATCAATGTGTCATAATCAAAATAACTTAAATATAATAGTTATTTATAATTATATTAAAATTAATAATCAGAACAATCTTCAAGCATTCTCATTTTCATTTATTCATAATTTACTATTGATTACTACAACGTATTATTAACGTTAAATTGGATAAAGTATGAAAAATCTGTTGTAGAAAAAGGAAAATCCTGATGCTCCAGTCATTTATTGATTTAAAATCTAGTTTAGGTGCGTATTATTGATAAAATTGTCATTCATTCGATTCGGTCACAACAAAAAAAACTAATTCAATTATCGTTTCCTATGCTTAACCCTAGTCGTTCCCGTCAATAAAAAAATTCGACAGGTTTTGAAAAAAAATATAAATATTCCTACTTAAACATTCATTTGAATGTTGTTCCCCTAGCTGTATCGATCTTCCCGAATATTAATTTTTACCGTTCCGACCAACATTGAAATGGCCGCCCCGGTGAAGTACGACGGAGTCCTACCCCCGCGATCAGTGTAACGAGACCTGACCGGACTAGGCAGACACCGAAGAGTGGTTGGCGACAAGGCAGCACATCAACATTCCCAAAATTAACTGTGGAAATTGAATACTGCCAAGCCATCTTCCACGACATTAAAATATATATGAACAATTTAAATTAGGGGACATGTCGCAGATACTAAAAAGTATCGCGACCATCCATGATCAAAAACAATTAAATTTAAAACTATCAAACGTCACATTAAAATATATTAAAAATAAATTACAAGGCTTACTATTGATTTCAAATCGCAAAGTGCAAAATTTACAAATTTTTGAATTATTTTTTAATTGTTAAATATTATGAAAATGGCTATTGAATTTATACTGTTTTCGTGCGTGTGTGCGACCAATCAGAGTATTTTGAGCCTTTTTTGGCTATTTTTCGGGGGGTTTTTTTGCTTTAATTTTATTTTAAATATTTTATTTTTCTCCTTATTTTTCTCTATTTTTTGATATTATTTTCTCAATATTTCGTAAATTTTTACTTTTTATTGTTTAACCATTCTTTTTGATTGTTTCTCTTTTTACCCTTTGATATTTAAATTTTTGGTCGCCGCTTCCGCCTATATATTTTCTAAACCTTCTTTGGCATGGTTTTGGCGGTTTTATATTTTTAATTTATTTTTCTATGTATATTGCGTGCGAAATTTATTAATTATTTGTTTTTATTAATTATGTTATTTTTTATTTTGTTTTATTTAATGTTTTTATTATATTTTTAATTTCTGTTTGCAGTGCGTGATTGTGTTAAAATAACCATTTTCATAATTTTTCAACATGACTTTTCATCGTCATTTTATTTTGTTCTAATGATGGCTTATAGCCCAACAAACATTAAATAAATAATTAAATGAAAATAAAAACTAATTATTTAATTCACTTCATTAAAACAATTTAATAATAATATAATATCAAAATAAATAAAATAATTCACTTGATTAAAATTAATAATAATATAATTAAAATATAAATAAATAATATTATTGACTTAACAATTAAAGTAAATAAAAATTAAAAAAAAATTCATGATTTTTAGTCGACAGGCGATTTAATCCAATTTTATTTATATGGGTTTTTAAGAATGAAAAAATATTTAGGATTTTTATTCGATATTTTTATTCGAAAATACTTCTCAGTTCGACCAATCATAGGCGATTTAAGCCAATTTTTATTTTTTAAGCTTTTTAATCGAGAAAAAATATTTAGACTTTTTAGACTTTTTTTTAAAAATATTTTAAAATTTAAATTTGAACATTTAAACAAATAATAAAAAAAGTTTTTTCATTCATTAAAACAAATAATTAAAAAAAATTAACCCCCCCCCCTAAATTTTTTTTTAGGGGGGTCTCGGTTTTTTTCCAAGCCAAATATCCACGGGCTTAGCCCTCATATGTCACTACTGTGGTGTCGATAGCGTGCTTAATTACATCCTCTGATTCGTACATGACTTCTTAAAACAGGTAATACTGATTAAGTTTCCATAATCTTCTGTAAAAATCTTTTGCTCAAAGTGTTTATATCACCCTCCTTGTCAAACATAATTCGCGTATTAATTCCCTCACTTTCCCATTGATAAAAGATTTATTAATGGCTTTCTGTGTGGCCCTCTTAAGTATTGGATGAACATTGAGAAATCTTATGTTTTGGTTTCAAATGTCAACCCTTCAATAAAATCTACTAATGATGGTTTCATGCTTATCTTTACCGCTGCCTTTTCCATATAATTGAAGTTAACTGTTGATTATGCTTGATCTTCAAATTGTTCACATTCTCCGTCTTCATTAATTACTTCTTATAAAGCTCGAAATCTGTGACCAATTTTCTTACAGCGGTAGCATTGTAAATGTCTGAATTGTCAGGTTTTTTGTCACATTACCCACCTTATTGATTCAAAACATTGAACTTCTTTTGATCGTTTATTTTGCCAGTTTTGATTAGAATCAACTGGTTTTCCAACTATAAATTCATATTTTCGTTTGTATTCATTTGCTAGTTTTAAATAATGTTCCATTAATTGCTAAATTTCTTCCGGTTTTTCAGTTTTCTAAAGTTTTCTGAAGACATTTTCCTTTCTTGTATCGTGATAGTCTTCATCTTTAATTGCAGCAACTGCTTCATTGATTGATTTTGGTTCCAAATATTTCAATGCATCAGAAATAGTTCATGAAGCATAATTATTAGTATAAACTTTTAAAATAATTTGCTTATATTCTATCTTTAATTTATTTACTTCGACTTTTTTACTAGTAACACAATCCACAATTTTCTAACCAATTTCTTGATTCATATTATTTTAATGTCTAAATTTTGAATTTTGCTTACTTTTTTTAATCATATTTCAACTGCTCTGCTGAAATAAAAATCCAAATTTTTTACTTTTCATCTTCAATACATTCAAATTAGCTGAAAATTTTCTCATTGAATGAACTTTGAAGGAAATCTATCTTTAGAACTTCTTTTAATGTTGGCCCCAGATCAATAATTTTTCTTATTTTCTTATTTATTAGGTAATTTTTTTTCATATTTCTCGAAATTTGAAATTTTCTCCATTAAAATCAAATCCGATAAGCACCCTGCTCGTGAAGCTATGTTATATTTAAATAGTAATAATTAAATTAATCTATGAAAATAAATTATAAAATTAAGACAAATTTAAATTATATTTCATTTACTTCAATATTTAAATAATCCCACAATTAAATAATATAAATAAGAGATAAAGTTCGATAAAATTTATATCTAGATGAAGTAAGTGGGTATTGACAAAAATATTACCTGCCTAAATTATGATTATCTCATAGACATCTCTGAATTACATTTACTCACTGGTAAATGGTATGTATTGAACTGGTTCTTAATGATACATTTAGGACACATCTTGAAAACAATTGAAATGAGCAATTCTACTAACCATAAGATAAAACGACAATCAATATTTAGTTCTCATAAAAGCAAGAAATAACATGCATAACCTAAATTATAACCTCAAGATACAATGTAGATTGTGCAACACTGATTGGAAAACTCAAGCACATACTTTTATCCACTGTAGTAAAACACAAAACACACGCAGAAATAAACTAAACAATTTATTAGAAAGGTAAACTTAAACCACTTAACAAACACATCAGACAATATAGGTGGGTGGTAATTTCAAGTATTTTTATGATAAAGTAAATTATTAATAATTATTTATACTAATAAAACTTAATAATATTTCTAATTTTTTATTTATTGTAAACCCTATATTCCTATTTGACTAATTTATGTCGGTATTGCTCTTTTTTAGTTTATATTGTTTTATTTTTAACTTGAACGTTGAATATTTTCTAATTTGCTACAGTTTTGTTGGACTATTGTTTTATTTGTTCTGATCTTACACTTTTAATGTGCTATTTTGTATTTATTATTTTCGCTAATAATTTTATCACATTAAAGTTTATATTGTACTATTTGTTGTCTTTTTGCATTATTTATTATCTTTCGTTGTTTGTTTGTTTGTGTATACTGAAAATACCCTAAACATATGCCAATTAACCACATAACTACCAGACTACTCAACTGCTTAAATGCTATACTGAAATGCTGCAGGTAGCTAATGTTACACGACGACATTTATGTCGTGTTATGCTACATTTTCGATATGTTCAAAAAATTGTCCTGTAATTAATGTAAATCGTTATCTAATCTAAAATAAACAGAATAAAATTAAGTAAAATACAAAGAATTCAGTAGTTAAAAAAATTAATTTACATTTAATTAATCAATATACTTGGTGGGTTTCTGAGTGTTGATATTTTAAAACTATATGGTTGTTACCCAGACAACCCCATGCAAATATGTTTTGCATACCACTCGGCACCCGTTGCTAAGCAACGTTGGAACTATGTTCGAGTGGGTGGATCATCCACAAAAAGTGAGCGCTATTGCTAATGATATAATTGACCGAACGATCCCTGGGTCCAACGAGCTGTCGATAGAAGGCCTGTGCTCGATTTCGATATTTAGGTCCCATTATTCTCCTATCTCCTTCAAATAATAATCCGTACTGTTATCTCATTTATCATTACGTCTATTCCCATAGTCCTTCTTATCATTGTTCGTATTATCAACTTTTACCATGGCCTGTACACCCTTTGTTATGTTAAATATCCACGCAGTATCTCTCATACCCTTATCCATATTATAACTACTATGTTCCTTATTATTGATACTAGCATTATCATTGTTACTATCATATGTGTTATTTTCATTAATTGTTACTGCTATTACATTTATTATTATTCTTATTACTACTATTACCATTATATTTATTATTATTATTATTAATATTATTATTATTATTATTATTATTATTATTATTATTATTATTATTATTATTATTATTATTATTATTATTATTATTATTATTATTATTATTATTATTATTATTATTATTATTAAGTTTTTAGTAGGGATTCGTCCTTATTCCTCAGCTTTGTAAAAATATTTTACTTATATAAAAATTTAGCCGTAATCCATCCTCATTTTTCAGTTTTCGATGAAGTATTTTCATTGATTCGGAAAACTTGAGCAGTTCTTCCCTCTTATTTTACGGTTTTATCAGAATATTATACGTAAAATTGAGCCGCATTCCACTTTTACTTTATTATTTTCGATAAGTATTTAAATTAATTCGGAAAATTTGAGCAGCGCTCCGCCCATATTTTACGTCTTATCCGGATATCCTATTGAGCAGCATTCTACTTTTACTTTACTATTTTTGATAAGTATTTTAATTGATTCTGAAAATTTGAGCAGCGTTCTGCCCATATTTTCCGTCTCAATTCAACGTAATTTATTTAATTCTTACATATTATTTAAAACATTATTTTTCATGATTTTAGTCGTTCGGATTAATCTTTTTCCGATGGCTATTCATTTTAACTGTTGCAAAGATTTCGCAATTTTCCCCGTTACCCTTTCCCTCTCTTTGTCCTTATGATCTATGTATGTTCATGTTATATTTGATCAGTGCCTATTGGACTACTCAGTGTTATTGATTTTTAGCCGATTGTTATTAAAAAGTTTATGTCGATTTTATCGAAAATTAAGTGCAAGAAAGTTGAGCCAAAAGACCCACCCTCGAGCTACCCCCTTTCGCTATTTTGGTTCAATGATTTGACGTTCAGGTTCCTGTGCTACCCACACCGGAACCTTCACGGGCATGAACTATTGGCGGATAAACCGCACTTACACAGTTCGATAGTTATGTGTAATTTTAATTCCTTTGTTTATGTTTTGGCTGTGTGCCGGAAAAGAAATAAATAAATATTACGAGATCAATTGGGCAGAAGTTTCGATGCAATAAATTATTTATTTGGCACGACACATCTCACATAGTAATCGGAACATTAATTTGTAGACATTATTCACCCATTTCATAACTAGTTGTTCAATCAACATCGATCAATAAATTCATTGTGACATTATTCATAAATCGTGTATCAATGCACATTAACTAAAATAATACGCCTGCAAAATAATGCTAACCAATTAATGAAAATAGTGACAAGTTTTAATCAAATTGAGTTAAGTTCAGTTACGCTTCAATTAAGTTGAAAATAATACTGATAAAGTAGTTTTCAATTAAGTTGTAAAACTTAAGTTATAATTTGTCAAAACACATCAGTACATATACCTATAATTTGACCTTAACCTTGAGTGTTATTTTTATTGCGATTAAACAAAATTTGACCTTGAAATTATTAGTGTTATCTAAATTTAATTTTTATTAATTTCTTTATTTAAATTGGAAATTTATTTTTAACATTTTTAATTAAATTTATTCAGCCAAAAATATTTCATTTTAACTCATTTAATCCATTAATTTTTACTTTTATATAACTTGTCGTTTTTCGGTCAAGACTTTTCTTGTTATGTTATTTTTTATGTAAATTTCGTGCGGATCTTGATTCAATTGTTATTATTTTAATTTACTTTTATGTTTTTTCGATTTTACATTTATTTATATTCTCTCAGATTTTAAAGTGTTTAGTTGACGTTTTATAATGTATTTAAAGTTATCTTGGTGCTGGGTTTTCGTACTGTATTACTGATGTATTCAAACAATTTTCAAGGCCGTTTGTGTTCTAGCCCAACATACTTTAACATTTAGAAAAATTAATTTTACCATTATTTATAATTATCATTAAATTGGCAAAAATTTTAAACTTTGTATGAATTTTGTCAGCCACATATTAGCTTTAAATCAAAACTAACTTTAAAATTAAATAACGTAAATTTAAATTAAAGTTGAAATAAGCAGCTGTTTTAATTATATACTTTAAATAATCAAATTAATAACAGTAGTGGAATGTATCACCACAAACTCAATACCCCCCGAGGTTGGAGGGGATGTAAAACTATTTTTCTAAGTCTAAAAGTACAAATGTTTTGTAAGACAAAGACAGTGACTCAATCAAGGTCATTGAAACACAGACCATGACTTATTCAAGGTCATTGGATGAGTCATAATTTCTCAATATCATTTAAACAAAGACTCTTCAAAAACTTTCTCAAGGTCATTTAAAATTTTTCAAGGTGAATGTTTATAATTTAATTAAAAATATTTGTGTATGTGAGGTATTATTTTACAGGGTTTTCAATAGTTTTTTTCGAAGGTTTAATAATATTATCCATAATATCCTAGAAATAGAAAAGGTTTGTGTGCAAAATGAACAAATTTTAAGATAAAATCGATATTTTTAAGTTAATATTTTTGAAAAAAATATGATATTCATGTTTATGGCTCAAAATATGTGTGTGTGTTAAATCAACGATATGCTACAGTATTTATAGAAAGAGTTTAATGACAATATGTGTTATTTATGATACATGTGTGTTTCATGGTTGAAATATGTGTTTGTATTAAATTTTAGTAAAGATTTTTCGAGCATGTGAGGTATCATTTTAAAAGGGTTTTTAATGGAGTTTTCGAAGGTTTGAGATTGTGATCCATGGTTGACAGGGATAAAAAAAGTGTAAATGTGTGTATAAAGCTAAAGTATAAATATCAAAAATAATTATGATTCAAAATGTGTGTGTTAAATCATCGATATATGACAGTATTTACAGAAAATATGTAATTTTTCAAAAATTTATGAAATATTTATTTTATGGCTAATAATGTGTGTATGTGTCAAATAATCAAAATGGCTCAGCATTTATGTAAAGTTTGAGATTGTTAAGAAAATGCGCGTAATTTATGATACATACGTGTTTTTGATTGAAGTATGTGTGTATGTTTTACCGATATAAAAACAATTATAGACAATTTTTAAAAAATTACACGTAATTTATGTCTAACTTTAAATACTTCTCAACAATGACTGATATATTTCAACGAAACACCCCAAATATACCCATGTTTTCATAACAAACATATTAAGACTGTTAAATAATATCAAATGGGTTGGATTTATATGTGATAAATACCTCACATTGATTAAAATTGATAACCTCAATGTATGATTATCGTGTTTTCATATGTGATTTGCCCATTTCTGTTATTTGATTGATTTTTTACTCATCTGCGACCAAAATGCAATAATAATACATGATTTTGATTGGTAGATGTGGGAATGTTACATAATGTGAACGCAGTTGTGTCAACTTTGTATGTGAATATATTTCAACTTTGTATCGATACCTTAATTAACCCTTTAAAGTAATTTTGTTCCCGATTTATTTAATACCACAATGATGTGTAATCCCTTCATCGAACAGTGAGTACATCTTTGAATGTATGTTTCTTGGTAATTAGATTCAAAATCTACCACAAATCAATGGAAATTTGATTGAATCAGATATTTAAAACAATCTATGATATCTTTATTGGACAGTTATAATTTGATGATAATTGACTCATTTTCAAGTATTTTTACATTAAAACCCGTGAATTGTGTATGATTAACAAAACCTTATTCATCCATCTGACCATTACATAAAGTACTCAAGTTATATTTCCCCATTAAAATATTTTGTTAATATTTAGTTAGTATCCAATATCAGAACTATTTTTATCTGATAAATTATTAAAATTTATAATTATTATTATTTTTTTTATTATTATTATTATTAACTATTTTGTTGAAATAATTTGTTATAGTATTTGCAAGTTGCGTTATTTTATGATTTTGTAATAATTTACTTAAAAAGTTTATTATCTTTACCATAATTAAAATAAATAATATATTATTTGATAGTAATATTTAAATAATTTTTACTGGTTCATTACTTCGATTCAATATTAAGTTGATACAACATTGTATCAATTTATAAAAGCTTTTAATATTGTTTTACTTAAATATTTTTAATGAAATATGATAAAGTTTATTAATTTGTAACAAAAATATGTATGACTATCTTATTTGTTTTAAAATTACTTGATTACAAAACATCTTTACATAGATCGTTAGAACCCAAACAGGTATTATTCCATCATAAAAATATATAAATTTTGGTCTAATATTGTTTAGATCACTTGTTTCCGTATGACTTTTATTATGTTTTATTGCAATATCCATTCATTTAAAATGCAATATCGATGTAATTTATTACTCAATCATCGAGATTATGGAGAGGTAATGAAGTTATGTACATCATAGCTAATTTTTTAGCTTATTGAGTATCTTCAGATTTCAGATTTTTAATTTCAACATAATTTTAGAATCTTTTTAGCAAAATTTTACATTGCCATTGGATTGGTTACATACATGGTATAAATGCGATAACAACTTTAATCATTATTTCGACAGGCAAACCGAATTTATGATAGTGAAGAATAATAGCCATACTTTACATTTTCTCAGATTTTCTATCAGTTACAAATTTTCAATGCCAATCAAATTAATCAATATCTAATTTTCATGCTTACTCGCAATAATATCGGGTGCAGATTGTAATTTAGTAAACGAAATTCAAAATACAATGAATATCAAGTTAAGCAATAACCACATATATCTTGGCTACGAGAATGCAAAGTTTTATATTGCTAATTAAGAAGTAAATTTTATTGAAGACTATCATTAGTATACAAACATAATTATCCAAGGATACAATATCAATTCAGATAATGACATGACTCCAATTTGGAAAGTCATTAGTGCAAGAATGCCATTTTAATAAATATTTTCATAAAATATCTGAGTTTTTATTGTGTATATTAGTTTACGTCTGCTTTTTTATTATTGATTTATTGGGTAAATTAGTTTTCTTTTTATTGATTTATTATGTTTTGACTCCTCTTTACTCACACTGTACCCACCTGATACTAATTTACAGATAGTGCATCAATTTACTCACTCTAACCACAATTAGATATTTACACATAAATATATACTTTAAGTTAAAATTAGCTTATAAAATATATTTGAGTTCAAAATTTAAGTAAAAACTTTATAAATTAACTTAATATTATCATTAATTAGTTTATGTTATCCACTTTTGATAATTTAATATTAAGCATTTTAATATTCTTCAGTTATAAATTTTAGATCTTTAAATATAAATGTTGATGATACACATGATGATAAAATGGTTGTTGATAAAATTATAATAGACGAAAATAATGTTAATCAAATGGTAATAATAATAAAAAGTTAAAGTATTATAAATATAATAATAATAATAGTATTAATTAATAATATTAATAGAAAGCTGTTGAATATTCCAGATTTTTATTTTACATTTGTTGTATTACTTATAAAATATATCTTATTACAAATAGATTCGATAAACACAGAATTACTAAAATCAATTATAATTTTTTAGCTTTCTGAGTATCTTCAGTTTTCACGTTTTTAAATTTCAACATATTTTAAGAATCTTTTTAGAAAATTTCTGAAATGTATGGATAAAATTATATTTCAAAACAAGTGGACGATTAACAAAGACATTGCAATACCAATGCATAGTTGACAAAAACATGACTAATTAATACAATAAAAAACTATAAATCTTTATATTAATTGATTTTAGAAATATAGTTATGAAAAAATACTAGGATTATGTTGCTTCATTAATTACTTAGACCTATTATATTTTATAAGCATCTTTTTTCACATTAATTTTAATGTATTTATGAATATGTTAAGTACAGGCTCTTAGCCTAAAAATATTAGCCATACTGACGTCACTAAATGGTGACGTTTAAAATAATAAAACGATGTTTTAGTGATGTCACAGAATAAATTACTAAATTTAGATAATAGTTGGAAATGCGTCATCAAGAAATTATTAAATTTGGATTCTTGATGACGTAAATCTAAAAATAGCAATTTATTTAACCCCAAATATAAATATAGTAATTTAACCTTAAATATTTTAGCATAAATATTAAAGCATTTTTAGTACAGGGCTGATAACAAAAATAATTGAACAGAGCATGAAAATACATAAACCAATTTAGCGATACCGAAATTAACTTAGTCGAATAAAACGAAAAAACAATTATTTAGGAAAATTGTATTATTGATTTTACGATTCCTGAGAATTTAAGATTCCCGGAAGGAAAAAATAGAAAGCAATTTTTTGATTTTACTGTTACTTAGAGAAACAAGAAAAAACTCAATCGAGTAAACAATACAAGAAGATTCAAAAACATTGTTTAATCAAAGAAAAGAAATCTAACACAAAGAAAACGGAAGAAACTATTTAAACTATTCCTGTCAGAAAAATCGGTGGCGAATTTTGTCAAGACTGAAAAAATATTTGAGGAAATTAATCTACCAGACTTCGCATACTCATTATCCAGCGGCGAATTTTGTCAAGACTGAAAGAATATTTGAGGAAATTAACCTACAAGACTTTGGATACTCATTATCCAGTGGCGATATTTGGTATTTATTATTTTATTTTAATTAATAAATAACATTAAAAAAGCGGATTCCCTAATCCGGCTTGTAATTAATATAACTAATTTTTAAAATCAGTAATACCCAAAGTAGTTGACCGCTTTCGTGGTATTCGGGGTGCCTCAAAATCAAACTTACTTACCTTCTGTTCTTGGGATAAGTCGTTGCGTTGGCATAGTGACCATCGACTTCTTTCCAAACTTGTAATTTATACACATAAATCGTTGTAAATTTTAGTTTACCGCCAAATAAATTCTATAAGTAATTAATTGACTTTATTTTATTTATTTGCATAGGACCACAACCGACCTTTTTATATTTTGTATATTAGTTTATTTTTAATAATAATTTTTATTTATTTGGAGTCAGATAACGAACTGTGTTAAAATCGTAGCCCCCAACTTTTGATCTTAACAAATATAGCAAATTTCCAACATACATGGATTATTTTAGTTCATGATTCACAATATAGATGCAATACAAGTGCATGTTTAACAAAGACTTGCCTAATGAATATATATATTAAAAACTATGGTTTTATTAATTAATTTATTAAAATATTTTTATAAAGCTGAGGAATAGGGACGAATCCCTACTAAAAACTTAATAATAATAATAATAATAATAATAATAATAATAATAATAATAATAATAATAATAATAATAATAATAATAATAATAATAATAATAATAATAATAATAATAATAATAATAATAATAATAATAATAATAATAATAATAATAATAATAATAATAATAATAATAATAATAATAATAATAATAATAATAATAATAATAATAATAATAATAATAATAATAATAATAATAATATAATAATAATAATAAATATAATGGAAATAGTAGTAATAAGAATAATAATAAATGTAATAGCAGTAACAATTAATGAAAATATCACATATGATAGTAACAATGATAATGCTAGTATCAATAATAAGGAACATAGTAGTTATAATATGGATAAGGGTATGAGAGATACTGCGTGGATATTTAACATAACAAAGGGTGTACAGGCCATGGTAAAAGTTGATAATACGAACAACGATAAGAAGGACTATGGGAATAGACGTAATGATAAATGAGGTAACAGTACGGATTAATATTTGAAGGAGATAGGAGAATAATGGGACCTAAATATCGAAATCGAGCACAGGCCTTCTATCGACAGCTCGTTGGACCCAGGGATCGTTCGGTCAATTATATCATTAACAATAGCGCTCACTTTTTGTGGATGATCCACCCACTCGAACATAGTTTCAACGTTGCTTAGCAACGGGTGCCGAGTGGTATGCGAAAGATATTTGTATGGGGTTGTCTTGGTAACAACCATATAGTTTTAAAATATCAACACTCAGAAACCCACCAAGTATATTGATTAATTAAATGTAAATTAATTTTTTATAACTACTAAATTCTTTGTATTTTACTTAATTTTATTCTGTTTATTTTAGATTAGATAACGATTTACATTAATTACAGGACAATTTTTTGAACATATCGAAAATGTAGCATAACACGACATAAATGTCGTCGTGTAACATTAGCTACCTGCAGCATTTCAGTATAGCATTTAAGCAGTTGAGTAGTCTGGTAGTTATGTGGTTAATTGGCATATGTTTAGGGTATTTTCAGTACACACAAACAAACAAACAACAACGAAAGATAATAAATAATGCAAAAAGACAACAAATAGTACAATATAAGCTTTAATGTGATAAAATTATTAGCGAAAATAATAAATACAAAATAGCACATTAAAAGTGTAAGATCAGAACAAATAAAACAATAGATCAACAAAACTGTAGCAAATTAGAAAATATTCAAACGTTCAAGTTAAAAATAAAACAATATAAACTAAAATAGAGCAATACCGACATAAATTAGTCAAATAGGAATATAGGGTTTACAATAAATAAAAAATTAGAAATATTATTAAGTTTTATTAGTATAAATAATTATTAATAATTTACTTTATGATAAAAATACTTGAAATTACCACCCACCTATATTGTCTGATGTGTTTGTTAAGTGGTTTAAGTTTACCTTTCTAATAAATTGTTTTGTTTATTTCTGCGTGTGTTTTGTGTTTTACTACAGTGGATAAAAGTATGTGCTTGAGTTTTCCAATCAGTGTTGCACAATCTACATTGTATATTGAGGTTATAATTTAGGTTATGCATGTTATTTCTTGCTTTTATGAGAAATAAATATTGATTGTCGTTAAGATCTTGTACTTTTATCTTATGGTTAGTAGAATTGCTCATTTCAATTGTTTTCAAGATGTGTCCCAAATGTATCATTAAGAACCAGTTCAATACATACCATTTACCAGTGAGTAAATGTAATTTAGAGATGTCTATGAGATAATCATAATTTAGGCAGGTAATATTTTTGTCAATACCCACTTCATCTAGATATAAATTTTATCGAACTTTATCTCTTATTTATATTATTTGATATTATTTAATTGTGGGATTGTTTAAATATTGAAGTAAATGAAATATAATTTAAATTTGTCTTAATTTTATTATTTATTTTCATAGATTAATTTAATTATTACTATTTAAATATAACATAGCGTCACGAGCAGGGTGCTTATCGGATTTGATTTTAATGGAGAAAATTTCAAATTTCGAGAAATATGAAAAAAACTTACCTGATAAATATAGAACATTTGATGAAAATAAGAAAAATCATTGATCTGAGGCCAACATTAAAAGAAGTTCTAAAGATCGATTTCCTTCAAAGTTCATTTAATGAGAAAATTATCAGCTAAATTGAATGTATTGAAGATGAAAAGTAAAAAATTTGGATTTTTATTTCAGCAGAGCAATTGAAATATGATTAAAAAAAGTAAGCAAAATTCAAAATTTAGACATTAAAATAATATGAATCAAGAAATTGGTTAGAAAATTGTGGATTGTGTTACTAGAAAAAAAGTCGAAGTAAATAAATTAAAGATAGAATATAAGCAAATTTTTTTAAAAGTTTATACTAATAATTATGCTTCATTAACTATTTCTGATGCATTGAAATATTTGGAACCAAAATCAATCAATGAAGCAGTTGCTGCAATTAAAGATGAAGACTATCACGATACAAGAAAGGAAAATGTCTTCAGAAAACTTTAGAAAACTGAAACACCGGAAGAAATTTAGCAATTAATAGAACATTATT
This sequence comes from Schmidtea mediterranea, assembly GCA_022537955.1. Classification (NCBI taxonomy): domain Eukaryota; kingdom Metazoa; phylum Platyhelminthes; order Tricladida; family Dugesiidae; genus Schmidtea; species Schmidtea mediterranea. Next base: position 163,414,791 of record CM039679.1, on the reverse strand, counting down.
TAAAACTAGCAAATGAATACAAACGAAAATATGAATTTATAGTTGGAAAACCAGTTGATTCTAATCAAAACTGGCAAAATAAACGATCAAAGGAAGTTCAATGTTTTGAATCAATAAGGTGGGTAATGTGACAAAAAACCTGTCAATTCAAACATTTACAATGCTACCGCTGTAAGAAAATTGGTCACATTCAAATATTTTGTCCAAACATTTCAAATAGTGGAAACAAAGTAAATAATAGATATAAGAAATATGCAAACAGATTTCGAGCTTTATAAGAAGTAATTAATGAAGACGGAGAATGTGAACAATTTGAAGATCAAGCATAATCAACAGTTAACTTCAATTATATGGAAAAGGCAGCGGTAAAGATAAGCATGAAACCATCATTAGTAGATTTTATTGAAGGGTTGACATTTGAAACCAAAACATAAGATTTCTCAATGTTCATCCAATATTTAAGAGGGCCACACAGAAAGCCATTAATAAATCTTTTATCAATGGGAAAGTGAGGGAATTAATACGCGAATTATGTTTGACAAGGAGGGTGATATAAACGCTTTGAGCAAAAGATTTTTACAGAAGATTATGGAAACTTAATCAGTATTACCTGTTTTAAGAAGTCATGTACGAATCAGAGGATGTAATTAAGGACGCTATCGACACAACAGTAGTGACATATGAGGACTAAGCCAGTGGATATTTGGCTTGAAAAATAACTGAGACCCCCTTAAAAAAATTTTTCAGGGGGGGGGGGGTTAATTTTTTAAAATTATTTGTTTTAATGAATGAAAAACTTTTTTTATTATTTGTTTAAATGTTCAAATTTAAATTTTAAAATATTTTTAAAAAAAAGTCTAAATATTTTTTCTCGATTAAAAAGCTTAAAAAATAAAAATTGGTTTAAATCGCTTATTTTTTAATTCATGATAAAAAAGTCTAAGTATCTTTTCTCGATTAAAAAGCCTAAAAAATAAAAATTGGCTTAAATCGCCTATGATTGGTCGTACTGAGAAGTATTTTCGAATAAAAATATCGAATAAAAATCCTAAATATTTTTTCATTCTTAAAAACCCATAAAAATTAAATTGGATTAAATCGCCTGTCGACTAAAAATCATGAATTTTTTTTTATTTTTATTTACTTTAATTGTTAAGTCAATAATATTATTTATTTATATTTTAATTATATTATTATTAATTTTAATCAAGTGAATTATTTTATTTATTTTTAAATTATATTATTATTAAATTGTTTTAATGAAGTGAATTAAAAAATTAGTTTTTATTTTCATTTAATTATTTATTTAATATTTGTTGGGCTATAAGCCATCATTAAAACAAAATAAAATGACTATGAAAAGTCATGTTGAAAAATTATGAAAATGGTTATTTTAACACAATCACGCACCGCAAACAAAAATTAAAAATATAATAAAAACATTAAATAAAACAAAATAAAAAATAACATAATTAATTAAAACAAATAATTAATAAATTTCGCACGCAATATACATAGAAAAATAAATTAAAAATATAAAACCGCCAAAACCATGTCAAAGAAGGTTTAGAAAATATATAGGCGGAAGCGGCGACCAAAAATTTAAATATCAAAGGGTAAAAAGAGAAACAATCAAAAAGAATGGTTAAACAATAAAAAGTAAAAATTTACGAAATGTTGAGAAAATAATATCAAAAAATAAAGAAAAATAAGGAGAAAAATAAAATATTTAAAATAAAATTAAAGCAAAAAAAACCCCGAAAAATAGCCAAAAAAGGCTCAAAATACTCTGATTGGTCGCACACACGCACGAAAACAGTATAAATACAATAGCCATTTTCATAATATTTAACCATTAAAAACTAATTCAAAAATTTGTAAATTTTGCACTTTGCGATTTGAAATCAATAGTAAGCCTTGTAATTTATTTTTAATATATTTTAATGTGACGTTTGATAGTTTTAAATTTAATTGTTTTTGATCATGGATGGTCGCGATACTTTTAATGTCGTGGAAGATGGCTTGGCAGTATTCAATTTCCACAGTTAATTTTGGGAATGTTGATGTGCTGCCTTGTCGCCAACCACTCTTCGGTGTCTGCCTAGTCCGGTCAGGTCTCGTTACACTGATCGCGGGGTAGGACTCCGTCGTACTTCACCGGGCGGCCATTTCAATGTTGGTCGGAACGGTAAAAATTAATATTCTGGAAGATCGATACAGCTAGGGGAACAATATTCAAATGAATGTTTAAGTAGGAATATTTATATTTTTTTTCAAAACCTGTCGAATTTTTATATTGACGGGAACGACTAGGGTTAAGCATAGGAAACGATAATTGAATTAGTTTTTTTTTGTTGTTGTGACCGAATCGAATGAATGACAATTTTATCAATAATACGCACCTAAACTAGATTTTAAATCAATAAATGACTGGAGCATCAGGATTTTCCTTTTTCTACAACAGATTTTTCATACTTGATCCAATTTAACGTTAATAATACGTTGTAGTAATCAATAGTAAATTATGAATAAATGAAAATGAGAATGCTTGAGGATTGTTCTGATTATTAATTTTAATATAATTATAAATAACTATTATATTTAAGTTATTTTGATTATGACACATTGATAAAAAGAAACTCTTCGTCGTTTAGCTTCTAACAATTTCCCAGCACATTCTTCTCCAAAATGTTTTCCAATAATCTCCAAAAAATTTCTAAAAATGCAGCCAGGATATAAAATTCCCAGAACATCTCAAAAATCAAATACTATGCCTATCCAACTGGACCATAATTTATGCCAGCAGAAGTACAATAAACTGTTCGTGGAGCACGAGCGCACTCTCGGCACGTGGTTTGCTCCCGAAGCAGTAAAAATACTCCAAGACAAAATACACCGGCTGTCTAGATGCCGAGAAGATTTAATGGTGGAAAATCACGCGCAACGGATTATCATTAATGATCAAAGTGCCGTCCTGGTAGCTTCGTTCACCGAAGTCAAACTGACAAAACGGCTAGCGGGTCGTGATCTGGCGGTGAAATTAAATTTGATTCCCGCGAACCGTCTTCCGGAAGTAATTCAAGCTGGTCCAGCTCAAACACCCAGGACCAGCAAGAATCTTCGCCGTCGCGAACGACGTCGAGCCGAAGGTCTTACGCTACTAAGTAATGCGGCGCAAGTGCTCAAAGAAACCGCCGCGCTAGTAGCCGAACAGCATCCCGAATTCGCGAAGAAAGACGAAATCATCCCAAGTCCGGAAAAGTCGAGGCAAACCCCCCTGCAAATCAGTGCTGATGAAACGGACGAGGTGCAAATGTGCATGGACATCTCGCCCGTCACCAATCCCACAGTTGCAATTGAGGAGAGATCACAAACTCTCGCGAGTTACTGGGTGGACGATTTCGGAGATGAATTATGTCACTCCGTTACCCGAGTATGAACCACACAAGTCCAACCCATCCGGAACAAGCGAAAATTCCCCGTCGATATCGACGAGTAGAGCCGGCAAGAACGGAAACTGGATTATTATTATATATTTTAATTATATTTTATCTCCTTTTGTAAATATTGTATATTTTAATAAAAGTAGAATTTTGTAATTCTCATTAATTTTAATAGTTTTTGATTTTTCTAATTAACTGAATCATGAATGAATGTCTGAAGTTTGAAACGAGCATGGTACGATGTTGATAAAGCCATATGTATGTATGAAGTATGCTTATGAAGTCTTATTTGAGCTAAAAAATGGAAATGGAGTAATTTTAATTACTGAAAAAATCGATGTTTGCCGGTTTTAATGAATGTTTTTAATAAAAGAAAGATATTAATGAATAAAAGCTGTAATATGGATCTTAGAATGACTTTATTTTTCCTTAAATTAGCAAGAAAAGTTTATTAAGCTTAAAACCAGCTGATCTAACAGCAATTTTAATAGTTTATATAAATATTTGAATTTTCGCGTATTATTTAGATGAAAGTTTTTCCAATTTAAAACAAGTTTCTAGGTTAGTAATTTAAAATTATTTTCAGTAAATCAGGAAATTAAAATAGGAAAATAGAAAATTAGAGAAATTAGATTTTTTGAAAACTCATTAGCAAAACTTTTCCCTCAGAAATTTCTTAAATTACACCGTTTAGGTTTTATTAATGAACTAGTTAAAATAAGGGTGTTTAAACTAAATTATTAAATAACGAAAAAGGAACCAATGCCATTTAAGCATTTTTTTCAACTGCAGTGAGCGTTAACATTTACCGATGAATTAAATGAGACCTTAGGAGAACTCCACTCCGGACGCATATAAAAGATCGACAGTAACGGATGGGGAAGCGCGTGTCAATATAGAAAGAAGTAGAGGAGTGAAATAGGCGTAAGTCCTTCTATCGGCTGTAAGGAACCTGAAAGCGAGATTATCACAAGAAGTAGTCTTGGAAACGGGGCTCACCTGCTTGTGGACTCTCGACTGCTGTATACAGTACCAACATGGGCCATGGTTATGGGTATACAGTGGTAAGGTCAAAATTGTGGGGCGTCTGGGTGATAAAGGTTGAGGAAGTAGATGCAGATAAATGAGCATAGATTAAAACAAAATTAATTCTACCCAGTACGCCAACATATTATTATTTTTATTAATTTAATTATTTATTTTATATTATTATTTTATTTTATTATTATTAAGTGGCGCAGTGCACTCATAACTACCTACTATTTATGTGTTTCCGTGTCTTTTGAACCGCGAAGGATATCGTTAATGTAAGGTATGGGAAACGGGAGGTCCATTAAAATATGATCAATGTACCTGTAAAAGGTTTGCGCAGAGTTCTTAAGTCCGAATGGCATGTGTATATATTCGAAAAAACCGATAGGAGTTAAGACTGCTGTTATTTCAATGGTGAATTCTCTGACGGTTACTTGGTGGTATGCCTTGACGAGATATTTTCTAGAAAATATAGTTGCGTCTGTGAGCCTGTAGAGTATCGTTGACTTAAGGCATGAAATAAGAATCATGTATTGTGATTATATTTAATTGATGAAAATCGCCACAAGGTGAAAAGTATCATCTTTTTGAGGAACAATATGTAGTGTTGAAGACCAAGGTGATTTTGATCTCCTAATGTTTTCCTTGATTTAATAATTTAAAGAATTCAGAGCGGACAAAGTCAAGTTTTTCATTATAAAGTTCTTTATAACTGACAGGAAGAGAAGTGGTAGTTTCAATGTAATGGTAATAAAGTGCCAAATAGTCGAGTTGCTGGTTTAATTGTTTATTTTTATGCTTCTCTAAAATAGTGATAGCTATTGTTATATTTAAATAGTAATAATTAAATTAAGCTATGAAAATAAATAATTATATCAACACAAATTTAAATTCTATTTCATTTACTTCAATATTTAAATAATCTCAAAATTAAATGAACTTTAATTCATATATATTGTATTCCACCTTGTAGAATACAGGGTTTGAAATTTTTATGATCTGATAGGATATTTTGTCACACGTGCGCTGGTCTGTATACTTGTTTCATGTGATCGAACACTTCGCGAGTCATTCGGTATTTTTTTACTTGGCTATAATTTCTTTGAAGCATTCTTTTATCTTTACTTCGTAGTAAATATGTGCATTTATTAATGGCATTTTCAATCTTAAAACGAGCACAATATTTTGAGATGGTACGTTGATTATTTTTTTAAACCAATACAATATTGGCAATTTTATTCTCATTAGATATTCTTCCTTTAACATAATATACATTTTAAATCTCCTGATTACTTTGGATGTGTTCTATGACTTTCTTATGACTTTCTTTTAAATCTAATCTCCGTTGCTCTGAAAACAAATCATTATATAAATTATCAACATCCAATTGTGTATTTATTCGAAGTTGCCACCCGAACAAAATCTCATAAGATGAAAAATTAGTTGTCTTTTGTACCGTAAATCTGATCCACATATCAATAATTGGTAATGTTTCATCCCAACTTGTTGACCTTCTGTCTTTTAAAACAATGGAAATCATTCCTAATGCAGTTCAAAATAATCTTTCAATTAATCTATTATATTGTGGATAATGCGGAGAAAAAAGCTTTGTTTTACTCCCATGATCAAATTGAAAACCTCAAATAGCTTACTCCGAAAATTTGAACAGTAATCTGAGAGAATATATTCTCGCCATCCAAACTTTGTAATCCATTGAATCTATCTGGAATTAACCACCGTTTGCGAAGAATCAGATATGTGTATTTAGTAAAATAATCTATAATACTTATAGTATATCTATTTCCTTGTGATGTTATTTGAAAAGGCCCAGTTATATCAATAGCAATAATTTGAAATGGCTGAGATATTTTAAAATTTCTAATTCTGCTTTCCCTATACAAATTTGAGATGTATTTAGAGAATCCCACTTGTAGTTTGCTTGATTGAATTGTTGTTGACGATTTGACCAGTTCTGAAATATAATACTGAAATTCGTTTGCAAATCAATGCGGCAATTTCCTATTCCCGATACGATTCCAACAGAAAACTATTCAATAATTCCTCAGTCATTATATGCCACCTCGCGTCATTTGTTTCATATTCGATTGATTTTATTCCTTCATAATGCTTCATTGTAACTGGAGCTTCGAACATTGCTATTCATATACCAATGTATCCATTTGAAAAAATCGGATGAGATCAGAATATATATCACATTATTTGGCTTTAAAGCTGACACGGAAACGCTTTCTGATTCTGGTATTTAGTTTCTTTTGATATAATTGATTAGCCATTCAAAAATGTTGATGTCACAATGAACAGAAAAGTCAACATTTTCAATGTTTTGCGTTTCAATTGATAGGTAATCAGCAAAATATTTCATTTCACTAACAAGAAGCTTTTTAGAGCAGTGAAAATCTTTATTTAATTAATGCATGCAAACTTTCAAAATCTAGAAATGTTCAGATCAATAACTTGACTTAAAATAAATTCATTTTTTATCTCATTTCAATTTACCAGGAGCAGTGGAACCAGAACCTTCAAATGAGGAGTAAAAAAAGGAAAACATAAATTTTCCGGTAACTTAAGTTTAAAAATAATATTTTTCATATAAATATAAAAAATCCAAATCATTAATACCATTGAAAATGAGGAAGATTCTTATAAATTTTGCAAATTAACTGAAATTTCCAAAACCTCATAAAATCAATAAATATCAAAATTTGGATTTGTCAAAAGGTAAAAATATGGCAGCCAAAACGAATTTCCAAGGAACAGAGAAATAGTTTATTCTTTTAGAAGGCCCTTTGTTTAACGAACATACAGACCATCAAACACCCTTCACCTCGTTAACAACGTCAGATCAGTTTTATATCAAAATTCTCTTGTCAGATTTTTCACATTGCTGTCATAGAAAACATTATCGCAGATTTTCTGTCGTATAACGTAAATGGCATTGTTCACGAACCTTTATTTTCTATTTGTGAACTTCAAAATAATTCTCCAGCTTCCACAGATATAGCGAAGTTTGGAGACAAACACATTATTGTTGGCGTACTGGGTAGAACTAATTTTGTTTTAATCGATACGCATTTGTTAACTCCGCTTCTCCAATCACTCTTGCCTTTCTAGGGTTTCTCTCCCAGACGCCCCACAATTTTGACATCACCACTGTATACCCATGAGCAAGCCCATGTTGGTACTGTATACAGCAGCCGAGAGTCCACAAGCAGGTGAGCCTCGTTTCCAAGACTACTCCTTGTGATAATCTCGCTTTCGGGTTCCTGACGGCCGATAGAAGGACTTACGTCTATGGCATTTATCTATTCCCCTCAATATATGCATCCACTTCCCCATCTGTTATCGTGGATTTCATGGATACGTCCGAATCGGGTCTCCGATATGGTCTCATTTAATTCATTGGTAAGTATTCGTGCACCTTTACTGCCGGAAATGTACTCATTTACACTCTGGCTACTTATTTATCTCTTATCAGTCACATTGAACTAACATTAAATTTAAATATTTAGTAATTTAATTTTTATTTCTAGAATATAGAATATTTTCCAAAGGAAAATTGGATTAATCTCTTTGAAAAATCCAGATCTTTAAATTATCAAAAATTTCCGATTTATTTCTGAATTAATTATTAAAATGTAAAAACTATTGCTAACCTCGAATTTTTTTTTAATTTGGAAAATCTTTTACTCAAATAACCGGCGAAAATTTAAATTATTATTTAATTAATTTGTAATTACTGTTAAACCAGCTGTTTTTAGGTTGGAGAAAATCTCCTGATCGCTTTTAAATGAAAATAAAATCCCCTTAATATCCACAATTTGCTCTTTATTCATGTTTAATCTTTCATTCCTCAACATATCCCTTTTTTAAAGGTTTAAAATCAATTTTTCAACAATCATAATTATTTCCATTTTCAACATTTTTAATTAAATACAACTTTCCAATCATCTTATTCACATACATCAAGCTTCATCAATCTTACTTTATGCTCAGGCAAACCTCCATACATCTTTTTCTCATCTGTGCCCAAACATATTGAAATTTATTTAAGAAATTTCACAAATAAAAATTCTATTTTACAATTATAATAACAAAAGAAATAAATGAAGGTAAAGATAAGATATAATCAGTCATAAATAATTGTTAATTAGTTTGTCGACGTGAAATTTGGTTATCCACAAGAATCGGCTTTTATTCGTCGATGTCGACGGGAAATCTTCATTTTCTATCAATTCTTAGTTCGTTGGATCCGACTTGGGGAACCGAGTGACAGAGCTCGTCCCCAAATTCGTCCGTCCAATAACCGATTGAAGTAGAGGGCTTGCGATTTTCGTCCGTTTCACCGGCACAGATTTGGATTGCATCTTCTCCGGATTTAATCGTTTCCGGCAGGTTTTCAGTATCTCTAGCTAATTGTGCCTGTTGTTCGGCGACTAGCATCGCCGCTTCTTCCAGAGTCTGGGCTGCATTTTTTAGCAGGGTGACTCCCTCAGCCCGACGTCGTTCACGGTGACGTCGGTTTTTACTGGGGTTATGCTTTTTGCTAGTTTTCGGCGTTTGTGGAGGACCAGTTGTGGCTGTTTCGGGTACATGCTCGGCAGGGATTATATTTAGTTTGATCGCCAGATCACGGCCGGCCAATCGTTTTTTCAGTTCGGTTTCATTGAAAGAAGCTGTTAGGACGGCGCTCTGGTTGTTGATCACGATCCGCTGCACTCGGTTCTCGGCAATGGGATCTTCGCGACACCTGGTTAGTCGGTGAATTTGTTTGTGGAGGGCTTTCACAGCCTTGGGAGCGAACCACGTACCGAGCGTGCGTTCGTGTTCTACGACCAACTGATCATATTTCCTTCGGCATTCTTGATGGGATTTGTCATCGTTGTTGAGAATTGATGGGTTAGATTTTCCAGATCTCTGTGACGTTAATTTCGGGATTTTATATCCGGTCTGCATACTGTCAAAGGCTTATAACGAAAAAGGCTGAACGGGAAGAAATTGTTACTATACATTTTTATTAGTTTAATAATAAGTTTAATAAAGGTAATAAATAATTGGGACTCTCACACAGCACAATCCTGCATCAAACTCACAATCAATGTTAGTTTACTCAGTAATGAATTTAGTGTAAAAATCTATTGTTGATTTGTTGACCATAGATCTGCATGGAAAAACGAAAAATAATGATGCTCTGGTCATTTTCCGAGTCGCGTTAGATTTTAAATCTTTTCCTTGCGTTATATTGATTTTCGGTTTAATACATCGTATATCTATTCCTATGCTTAACACTAGTCGTTCCCATTGTCGTAATCAATTTCTCGACAGGCATTTAAAGAAAAATATTGTTTCCTTACTTAGACATTTGTTAATGTCAACCCCTTAGGTGTAGCGATCTACCCGCATTTTACTCATACCGCTCCGACCAACATTGAAAATGGCCGCCTCGGTGAATTACGACGGTGTCCTACCCCGTGATCAGTGTAACGAGACCTGACCAGACTAGGCAGACACCGAAGGGTGGTTTGTGACCAAGTAACACGTCGACGTCCTGCCAACTTAACGGCCGGAATCGAATATTACTTTGCCATTCCCCACAATTAATGTATCAATATATAAAATTAAATTTAGGGGGACCTGTCGCAGATACTAAAAAGTATCGCGGCCATCCATGATAATGAAAACAATTAAAGTGAATATCAAAAATATATTTAACATAACAATACAATAAACAAAAATATCTACTGCTAAAGTGCGAATTGATTTCAAAATTTAAAATGAATTAATAATTGTGACAATGGCTATTGTATTTATACTGTTTTTGTGCGTGTGTGCGACCAATCAGCTAATTTCGAATCTTTTTTGGCCATTTTTTCTGGTTTTTTGATGGCTTTTATTTAATTTTATATTTTTTCTCTTTTGTTATTTATTTTTCTTAATTTTTTTTGTATTAATTTTATTAAATTTTCATTTTTATTTTTTGCTGATTCTTATTCTGGTCGCATCCTCCGCCTGTGTATTTTCTAAACCTTGTTTTGTAAGGTTTTGGCGGTTTTATATTTTTACTTTATTTTTCCATGTATATTGCATGCGGAATTTATTAATTATTTGTTTTACTTAATTATGTTATTTTTTATTTTGTTTTATTTAATGTTTTTATTATATTTTTAATTTTTGTTTGCGGTGCGTGCTTGTGTTACAAATAGCCATTCTCACAATTTTTCGACATGACTTTTTCCTAGTCATTTTGTTTTGTTTTAATGATGGCTTATAGCCCAACATTATACAGAAAGAAATACACTTGCTATCTTCACTTAGCGGAACGCCCCGTCCAATCCTTAACGATTCTATTAGGAAGTCAGACTTTTATTAAATAAACGACATGTATCACCTAGGCTCCATACTGCAACCTATAATTTGTTACATTCAAAAGTGATCTGCCTGGTATCAGACATGACGTAAAGCTGTAGGTAGCACAATTCATAACTTAACAACCTCATAAAATTTCAAAACACATAATAACGTTTATTATTCATTGGTATACTGGTATTCGTTACTATATTACCGCCCACTTCCTAGCGACTGTGGTTTCTCTTATCTAGTAACCAGTAGCAAGTAATTCCTTTGCGCACAATCCCTGCGAATACTGTTGCGACGTCTTTAATCCAAAATTGGATCTCATGCTACGGTGTTTCTAAAACCATCATTAAAGATCGTGCATTACAGTTTGAGTCCAGTTTATTTCAAACTTCCTCTGAAAAGCTTAATATTCATCATCTTCGTTCGACTGCATGTCATCTACAAACCAACGGTTTAGTAGGACGTTTCCATCGCACTTTGAAAGTTTCTCTCGGTATTCTTTCTGAAAAGCAGGGTTGGACAAAAGTGTTGTCATTTGAATTATTGAGATGGCAAAATACCACATACAGAACAACCGGCTCATCACACACTCAATTGCTTCGATAACTCACCAACTTTAGAATGCATTTCTATTGCTAATGACCGTTTCTTCTCAATTGTTAGTAATCCTATATTTTCTTCTGCAACCACCTACAAGCATTTCATTCCTAAAACATTTAAAAACCTATCTCATTTTTATGTCCAAAACATCGCAGACACATCTCTTCAACCAAGATATTAGGGACATTTCAAATTAATCGAAATCAAACACAACAACGCTAATGTAATTGTAAATGATTCACCACAGACCTTTAATCTCTGCCGCTAAAACCCGCGTTTGTTTTGCCTGAAGACAATTCTTTTGATAAAAACTTTGGTGCTCCAATAAATACACTTCCGAAAACCAGAATTCAAACATAGAACGAATATCAGTACCTTTCAAAGATAGTAGTAGGGTTAAACCAATTCTTGACACAACCGCTCAAAACAGCTAAAAACACCGTTCTGAAGAAAACAAAACAAATTCTTTGAAAAAACAGAGCATCACATTCACAAACGAAAAATCTAACAAAGCAACTAGACTTCTTAGAGCACATTAAAAATCCATCTTTGTGTAAATCATCAAAGTTCTTTGAGTCACTTTCATCGATCGCTGTCAATCAACCATTCCCTTACCTTTAGAAGCAATTAAAATTAATATTTTATTTATGCGTAATTAACACACATAAATCTATATATATATATATATTATTTATAATATTGTATATACTATGCGCAATGCGTCTTTCGATGTTGTAAATTTTGAATTTTTGTATAATGTAAATTAGATTTATGTTTGTTTATTTAATTGTTTATTTTTTTATAAGTTACCAAACTATGAAAGATATTACATTTCAATTTGGACTTTTTATTAATGTTTGGATGTCTTTCTATATTCAATGCGAACTACAAAAATGAACACAAATCAGGCTACCAAAACGAGCATTTGGTAAAAAGTATTAATGTGACGTTCTAACGGCAGTCAGGCAAATGTTTCTCAAAGAGTAGTACAAGGAACAGTAAGTTCGGCTGTTATGCACAGTACCAATATTGGCTCGCTCATGGGTTTATGACAATAAAAATAATTATCGGGCTTGTGAGTGCGAAAATGACAGCCCTAACATAAGGTTAAAGAAGGTTATCTAATACATACGGGTATAGTAGAGCAGATGTTAACAAGTGTCCATGGTGCTAGGACATTATATCACAGACAAAATGTCAGGGGGAAAATTTCCACGAACAAAATGGCATTTTCTTTTATATATAGGCACCGATATTCACAGGGTAATTTCAAAAATTTGAAATCCAGTTTATGCGCAAGTGACAGTGGGGACAATTTATTTTATTAAGCAAAACAAATAATTATCTGGACAAAGTTAATTTTAATTTGTATGACTGTTTTTAATTTGAAGCCAAAACGAATATTTGGTTCACTTTTACTGTTTCAATAATTTTCATAAGTTATTTCACGGAAAAATGCATTATCTGTATTGCAGTTTATATCTCATTCGTGACAATTTAAATCTAAAAAGTACAATTTATTACCATTTTCTTCTGCAATTTTATCTGTGCCATTTTGTCCGGCCACCGCGTCTACCCTTACACCAACAGTTGCAACAAATGAGGATCTTGTAGTTTGATTCAAGCAGCTAAGCAATAAATATGATATAGGGTATAAGCATCGATTTCATCGAATAAAGACAATAATTGTCACATAAATGTTACTAAGTGTGACGCGGTGCTGAAGAAACTTAAATAAGCTATCAAGTGGAATGTTAAAAATAATCAAAACAATAGTGGAATCGTTTACGGTTGAGGTCGTTTGAACACAATTATTAACAATGAAAACAAAATTCGTACCTATAGATATTTTTAAACATTAATAAGATGCACATGGATATCATGAATGAAACTATCAGGGATGAAGTCGTTTTGTATGTTGGGACAGGACACAAATAGCCTTGAAAATTGTTTAAATGTATCAGTAATACAACACGAAAACCTAGCACCAAGATAACTTTAAATATAATATACAACACCAATTAAACATTTTAAAATCTGAGAAAATATAAATAAATATAAAATCAAAAACATAAAAAGTAAAATAAAATAAATACAAAATGCATCAAGAACCGCACGAAATTTACATAAAAAATAACATAATAACAAGAAAATTTGACCGTAAAATGACAATTTATATAAAAGTAAAAATTAATGAATTAAATGAATAAAAATAAAATATTTTTAGCTGGATAAATTTAATTAAAAATGTTAAAACTAAATTACCAATTTAAATTAAGAAATAAATAAAAATTTAATTTAGATAACACAAATAATTTCAAGGTCGAATTTTGTTTAATCGCAATAAAAATAACACGCAAGGTTAAGGCCAAATTATAGGTATATATACTGATATGATTTGACAAATCTTAATCTTAATTTTCAGTATTGATTTTCCGTCTTACTTTGACACTTGATTTCAACAGTCTTACTTTGGATTAATATATTTACCTGTGAATAATGGATTCATTGGTCGAAGTTTTATGGATTATTACGAAGATATATTTATGAATTTTAATTTGATGGATTTTTACTTTGGATTAATATATTTATCTGTGAATAATAGATTCATTGGTCGATGTTTTATGAATTATTACGAAGATATATTTATGAATTTTAATTTGATGGATGTATCTAGTAATTTAATTTTGGTTTTAATAAATTATTATAATGCATAAATTGATTTTTCAAATTGTCGAAATTTTTCCGGCCCACAGCCAAAGACACATCACAAGTTATTAAAATCAAATATATTGTTCGAACCATGTAAGTGCGTGGAATATCGCCAACGATTCGTGCCCGTGAAGGCTCCGGCGTGCGGAACGCAGGAGTTGGAACGTCAATATTATCCGTACATAGGGGAAACTTGGAGGGTAAATGAGTAGTCCTTTGGCTGCTCCTTCATCCGTTTCCTGTAAAATTAACATAAATTTTTAAATACAATCGGCTCAAAATATCTAACACCGAGCAGTCCAGTGGGCTTTCATTAATTATGAAATGAACATACATAGATCTTAAGGACAAAGAGAGGGAACGGGTAGCGGGAAAAATTGCGAAATCGTTGCAACAGTTAAAATGAATAGCCATCGGAAAAAGATTAATCCGAACGACCAAAATCATGAAAAATAATGTTTTTAAATAAGAATGAAATAAATTAATTTGAGTTGAGGCGGAAAATATGGGCGGGACGCTGCTCAAAGTTTCCGGGTCAATGAAAATACTTTGTCGAAAACGGTAGAATAGGGATGAACCGTAAAATAAGGGCGGAACGCTGCTAAAATTTTTATACAAGAAAAATATTTTATAAAGCTGAGGAATACTGAAGGATCCCTAGTAATAAAAATAATAATAAAGATAATAGTAGTGGTGGGTTTCTGGGTGTTGATATTTTGAAACTATATGGTTGTTACCCAGACAACTCCATTCTTTAGTTCACCCTCTCTCCGTGGTCCGACAAAATGTCGTTTCGACATTTCTGTTTAATAATTAAACATTTGCTTTCATTTCCTTGGGTTCTTTCCAAAAACAATCATGTTTATCCCGGCTGAGCCCCCAACTTTGTATAGTGGGTTTCTGGGTGTTGATATTTTGAAACTATATGGTTGTTACCCAGACAACCCCATACAAATATTCTTCGCTTACCACTCGGCACCCGTTGCTAAGCAACGTTGGAACTGTGTTCGAGTGGGTAGATCGTCCACAAAAGTGAGCGCTATTGCTAATGCTATAAATGACCGAACGATCTATGGGTTCAACGAGCTGCCGATAGATGGCCTGTGCTCGATTTCGATTCTTAGGACCCATTATTCTCCTATCTCTTTCAAAGGTTAAACTATACTCTCATATCATTCATTGTTATGTCCATTCCCATAGTCCTTCTTATCGTCGTCCGTGTTGATAATTATTCTTTGGCCTGTACACCCTTTGTTATGTTAAGTAAACACAGTACATCTCTTACCCTTATCCATATTATAACTAAAATGTTCCCTATTATTATTACTAGCATTATTATTGTTACTATTATATATATTACCTTTCTTAATTGTTACTACTATTACCTTTATTATTATTTTTATACTATATAATTACCATTACAGTTATTATATTACTACTATTAACATCATAATTTTTATTATTACTATTATAGGTACCATGATCATTATAATTAGTGGGTTTCTGGGTTTTGATATTTTGAAACTATATGGTTGTTATACAGGTACCCCATACAAATATTCTTCGATTACCACTCGGCACCCGTTGCTAAGCAACGTTGGAACTGTGTTCGAGTGGT
The DNA here is from genome assembly GCA_022537955.1 of Schmidtea mediterranea. Classification (NCBI taxonomy): domain Eukaryota; kingdom Metazoa; phylum Platyhelminthes; order Tricladida; family Dugesiidae; genus Schmidtea; species Schmidtea mediterranea. Next base: position 163,399,011 of record CM039679.1, on the reverse strand, counting down.
TAGATCGTCCACAAAAGTGAGCGCTATTGCTAATGCTATAAATGACCGAACGATCTATGGGTTCAACGAGCTGCCGATAGATGGCCTGTGCTCGATTTCGATTCTTAGGACCCATTATTCTCCTATCTCTTTCAAAGGTTAAACTATACTCTCATATCATTCATTGTTATGTCCATTCCCACAGTCCTTCTTATCGTCGTCCGTGTTGATAATTATTCTTTGGCCTGTACACCCTTTGTTATGTTAAGTAAACACAGTACATCTCTTACCCTTATTCATATTATAACTAAAATGTTCCCTATTATTATTACTAGCATCATCATTGTTACTATTATATATATTACCTTTCGTAATTGTTACTACTATTACCTTTATTATTATTTTTATTACTATAACTACCATTATATTTATTATTATTACTACTATGATTATTACTACTATTATTATAATCATAATTATTATCATCATTACTACAAATACCATGATTATTATTAGTATTATCATTATTATTATTATTATTATTATTATTATTATTATTATTATTATTATTATTATTATTATTATAATTACCATTACTCTTATCATTGTCGTTATTATTATTAAGATTTTGTAGGGATCCGTCCTTATTCCTCAGCGTTAAAATTTTTTTATTGATATACAACATTAGCCGTAATCCATCTGTATTTTTCGGTTTTCGATAAAGTATTTTTGTAAATTCGAAAATTTTAGCAGCGTTCCACCCTTATTTTACGGTTCATCCCTATTCTACAGTTTTCGACAAAGTATTTTCATTGACTCGGAAAATTTGAGCAGCGTCCCGCCCATAAATAATAGGGAACATTTTAGTTATAATATGGATAAGGGTAAGAGATGTACTGTGTTTACTTAACATAACAAAGGGTGTACAGGCCAAAGAATAATTATCAACACGGACGACGATAAGAAGGACTATGGGAATGGACATAACAATGAATGATATGAGAGTATAGTTTAACCTTTGAAAGAGATAGGAGAATAATGGGCCCTAAGAATCGAAATCGAGCACAGGCCATCTATCGGCAGCTCGTTGAACCCATAGATCGTTCGGTCATTTATAGCATTAGCAATAGCGCTCACTTTTGTGGACGATCTACCCACTCGAACACAGTTCCAACGTTGCTTAGCAACGGGTGCCGAGTGGTAAGCGAAGAATATTTGTATGGGGTTGTCTGGGTAACAACCATATAGTTTCAAAATATCAACACCCAGAAACCCACCATGTAAAATCAGCAGAAAATTGAGCAGGCGTTTTGCCACACGTTCCAAATAAATGCCTAAAATTGAGCTTTACAACCGTATTCGTATGATAATCAAAAGACTATATAAAGGATAGTAACAGCCGGCGACGTAACTAAGCAGGTTCAATAGGTGCATGCTCACATGGCCATAAAATGGTAAACCAAATCAAATAAATCAAATCAAAAATTTTTATAAATAAAAAAATTCGGATCTCGCAAAAAATTTACACTTATTGGTAGGGTTGCTAACTTATATCCACAAATCCTATTTTTTAAAAAGGACATTTCCGTTACCAACTTTTTGCATCATCGATGCTATAAAAAATAAAAAACGTATTATATAAAAAAAATTTTAAACCAACATTAATGTTTATTTTTAAATGAATATTTCAAAGTTGATTTAGCATTTTTCAGGAAATTTTTGTCTTCTAGAATGTTTTCGGATTACTTAAATTTAATTACTTATGCAATAAAAAAATAAAATATATTTTTATATTTTCTTTTTAGAATTGAATATTAATTTTGTTTATGTAATAATATTTGTAATATTTAATTTTCCCAAAAAATTGTCAAAACTTAATTCCAAAGGACATGTCCTTTTAATATGTAATTTCAAGTCCTGAAAAAAGGACAGTCCTTGTAAAAAAGGACGGTTGGCAACCCTACTTATTGGTGATCCGAAAATTCTCCTTGTCCAGACTAATTTTTCATTTTTTTCAATTTCATATATATTTCATATTCAACTCCGAATTTCGTACTATACCGCAATTGAAAATTTCTATATTTAAATGTTTATGTTTATCATGAGTAAAATCACGAATTCTGACGAACAATAGGAAATTGCTCACTAAAAACGTAATGTGGTATGTGCCGCAACTTTTTAACTCGCATTTCTTTACATTTAATCATTATGAAAGCAGGATAATATCCAAACATTAATGTTGGTCTGCGAATATTTCTCACTCTTCTGTACTTTCTGCATCGTGTTAAAGAAGTTTTAGCAAGCTAAAATTAATCAAGAATTATTTAAGATTCACTATAGGACAAGGCTATCCAATCTTTCAATAATATCTTTTGAATATAAAATTGTAAAAAATATTAGTTATTTCTATGTTATAAACGAATTCACTTAAATGAAAGCCAGAAAAGTGCAATTCAAATAAAAACATTAAAAAAAATAAATATTTCTTTACATTTTATGTACTATATTCTTTTCTTCCGATAATTTTCCAAACGTTGTTAAGAATGTGGCAAAAGTATTTAGTGAAAAGTGACCAGTATTAGAAGATGGTGTCCAATGAATATAACGTTATTTATGTAACCAGTAACAGCAAGATACACTACTCAATGGCTGAGAAAGATCTTAAGCGCTACCATTTAGGTAGATTTGGATGAAAATAGCAGAAATCCGTCCAGTGAGAAAGATCACAAACAATAGTGATTCGGAATCTGCCCCTGATTCAGAACATATGAGTTAAAAAGAGCTGAAGAATGCAATGACCAGGATAAGACCAAATTGGCCTCGAATGAAGCCTCGCATTTTGATCAATAAGAGGTAGACACACCATATTGACCTTAAAGGAAATTTGCCATAATTTTATCATAATTATGACACTATTGACAATGAAGATGTTAACTTCTTCCTGGGTACATTGTTCTTGCTAAAAGTAGCCCATTTCTTTATTTATTGTTCTTTATATAAATAAATCACCTCCATAAGTGATTACTGACTAGGTTTTAGCAAAATGATTTAAGAAACCAATAAGTTTGTCAGTTTCAAGACTTTCCAAATGCCACCAGAATATCATTTATATTTAATTAAAATTCTTCAGATATATTATTTAAAAATTGCTTTGTTTTAATAATGCCTAGCATAGGACAGTGTATCGCAAACTGTGCACGGCGACAGATTTCAAGTGTGTCGCCTAGAGATTCCAGAGTTGACCATTTTTTTAATATACAATTACCTTAGTCACGCTTAGTGTTTAAATATTAGCTTTAAACAGGCATTTAAAATCAATTAACATTGTGTGCAATATGCTAGGCGTTTGCAGATTTAATAATAACTCATTTTCAGTTTATTATTATTTTTTGTTCATTTCGTCATTAACGTTACATGGAATAATATAAAATAACTCAATTAAGCATTAAGAACAATATAATAAATCGATACAACTGTGAAAACGTTGAGAATAAAGAAACAAAACTGTCAAAATAAATCAAATGAAGATTTAACTGAAACCAAAAGACATCTGTGAAGAATTAATTGATTCTAAACTGTTCGGCAATCGACGAGAAGGATATTTTGAAATATCAGATTTTTTATTCAAAATATTATCAAGTGGACTTAAATATTTCCTTCCACTATTTTGTTGCATTTCACTCTGAATTTCTGAATTGCATGGAATAAAAGTTTTTCAAAACACTGGAAATTTATTTTTTAAATTTTCTACATCGATTTTGAAATTGTTGTAACTCAAAAACGGTCACATATACACAATATTGGTTGAAAATAGAGAACAAACATGCATACATAATTAAAATGATCAAATGGGGGAAAATAGGGGACATGAAACATACTACTTACTTATTTATCATATATAGTATATAAAAAAGATAATAGAAAAATTTAAAAAATCATTAATCCATTATGTAAAATATTTAAGCAACCAATTCTGCTTGGGATGTGCTAAGCACTTAGACACCCTCCCTATTGTCATCATTTGTCCTTTTTGCAAAGACCCACTCTCCCCTCTTTTTAGGGGACGTCCTTAATGGATGCTCCTTAATCTAACATACAGTTAATACACCTGGTTTCATGGAGTAGTTTCATCTATAACAGTATTCAGTAAAGTCGGTCAATGGCATGGTTTAGCAATCTTTGTTTAATGTAAACATCCCAATAAAATAGTTAAATTTACCGCAACAAATAAGATGCAATTAAGCGTAGTAAAAATATTTAGTTTTAAATTTTTAACTTTCTTGTATAATAATTTCATTTAAATATACCAAATATTGGTGTTACATACCAATCTAGGAGGCTAAATTTTGCAATAGCTATAATGTCGGAACATGGTAGTAGGTAGTTATAGGCTTTCTGGAGCAACAAACCATTACATAATAAAGTATGGGAGGGGGGTTCACAACGGATTAAATGACATAATTATGTAATTAATCTCAATTACGTAATTACATAATGAAGATAATTGATTTTGTGTGTATTTTTTTTGAATTTATTTTAGAATTTTTGAAAACAAATTTTAATGTATAATTTTCATCCACAAATTTTTTCGGTCGCACTTTAGTCAAGGGGTAATTTTGACTCAATAAAAAAGCCTAAAATAAAGGTGGTTTAAATCGTCTAACGATTAAATAGCCTAAGATAAAAATTGGCTTGAATCGCCTATCAATAAAAAAATATAGAAATATTTCTTTGATTAAAAAGCCTAAGTAGTTTTTCTTGATAATAAAGTCTAAAATAAAATATTGGCTCAAATCGCCGACGATGATCACATTATAGTCAGGGATATTTTTACCTCGCAATAAAAAACAAAGTAATATTTGGTATCAGTATTTTCTATATGCAAATATAGGCATAAAATAAAAATGGCTTGAATCGCCTACGATGGTCACACTATAGTCATTGGGTATTTTTGGATCTCGATAAAATAAACCCTAAAAATATTTTATCGATTAAAAAGCATAAAAATAATTTTTCTATTAAAAAGACTAAAAATATTTCGTTGAATGAAAAGCCTAAAAATATTTTCTCAATTAGAAAGCATACGATGGTCCCACTATAGTCAGAGACATATTTTATTCACGACAAGTGTAAATTAAAGTACATTAAGATAAATTAGAATAAAATACAGTACATTTAAGTAAACTAAGGTTCCTTAAGTAAATTAAGGTTACTTAAGTAAATTAAGATATATTAAAGTAGATTATAGTACATTAGAATAAATTAAAGTACATTAGAATTAATTTAAGTAAATTAAGGTTCCTAAAGTAAATTAAGGTGCCTAGAGTAAAGTATGTTAAGTTAGGTAGGAATTTTTTAAAAGTAAATGAAGGGTCAAAATGTAAGTTACATAAGGTAAGAATTTTTAAAGTAAGAGTCGACAAAATTACGTGATAGAAGGTTTTAAATAAAATATTTAGCATATTTTTAATGATCAATTTTTTAAAGATAAAATTTTTAGTATAATTTTATCGAGTAATTTTTTATATATGATTTTTAAAGATGAAATTTTTAGAATAATTTTACAATGAAATTTTTATACATGTTTTTAATTGATAAAATTCTTAGTATAATCTTACAATGAAATTTTATGTATCACTTTACAATGAAATTTTTTATTATAATTTTTACAATGACTTTTTTATACATGTTGATAACGATCACATTTTCAAAGAAATTTTTCAAAAATTTTTTCAAAGAATTTTATAAAATGGAATTTTTGAGTTTCAGTATTACATACTAATACCTAAGGTAGGTAGTAGTCATTGGTAAGAGCAACCCGTCACCTCCACTCTGCAGCAACACACCCTTAATAATGATGATAATAATAATAATAATAATAATAATAATAATAATAATAATAAAATTAAATTCATTCACTAACAGATAAAAGGTTATCTAACTTTATATCAACTTATAATACCGTTAACCCATACACATAGAAAACCTATTGATTAATCATTGAACAATGATTAGGTACTGTAACCAATGACTGAGAACTACACATCATTGACCAGATACTGTACAACTCACTTTATACACATCATGCATTTAATAACTGCGTACCTTATTCATTTAAATTCCTCATTTAAATAATATTTACCCTTTGAACACCAATATTTAACAAACTCAACCCCTTTAAAAAATAACATTAAACTCGTTTTTAACTGAATAAATCTCTTTAAAATATTTGGTTATTGACTATACACACTCAAAGAACAAATATTAATACTTGTTTACTGATCAAGAAGAACAATTGAAATAAAATCACATAAAAAGTTGAATAAAGAAATTTAAGTTCAATTACAAATTTTATTAATAAAAATTATCTTCACTCTTTTTATTGATCATTGCTGTATCCAAATAAGTAAATTATTTGGTTGTTTAGTTACCTGGTTGCTATCAAGTGACTATTAATCAAATTCAGTGAAGCCCAATCCATTGTTATATTTTCTCTGAATAAAAATTTATTGCTTTGTTTATAGTCTTGTATGTAATTTATTTAAATTTTGAAATTATTTTGTAAAACTTAATAGTTTTCTTAAAAAAACTTTGAAATTTTTTCTACTATTTATGTATTATTTTTAATTGCATCTAACGTTGAGCAATTATTCTTCTATTAAATAATACTTTCATAAATATATTTTCAAATATGAATGTCAACTTTTTCATTAAATCTTCACATACCACTAAATCTAAAATAAATCTATTAATTGCTGACACCTCAAAAAATTAATTAAATTTACATTTTTTAATCTTTTCACTACAACTCTTATTGTTTACTCAGTGTTCTCCCCAGGCCCTTTTATGAACCAACCGTTTATATTTTGATCCGTCCATATTATAAACTATGTATAGTACAGTAATTATGGAAGTTTATTGCAAAAACAAAATAGTCAGTTAATTATCAAATCATTTATCTAGTTTCTTTTATAGCGTAGTAATATTGCATACTCTTTTTTTTATCACTCCGCCCGGCTTGTAAAATTTTCTGGGAAGAACACTGTTTACTGAATGATAAATTAATTAGTAAGTATAAGTGGCTTTTAATCTAATTGCTTATGAAAAGAAACTTAATTTTAAAAATATTCTTACATTAATTTCACGAAACTCAAAATATATTACTTTCATAGTACTTGGAATAAATTTTCATATATTTATTGAAAATTTATAAGACTTTTAAGTTTCTAAACATCATTGATTAAAGTTAATAGATAAAATAATTATCACCTACTACATTACAAGAAATTAAATGATTATCGACCAATCACTAAATAAGTTGAATTTCTAACAAAGCTTAAAAAACTACACGTAACAGGTACCTGTGTACTGATAGATACCGTTAAAATCTACTGAAAATCCAAAAATGTATGTTTAATTGTTGTAAAATATTTGTTTTTGTAAAAATAAGACTTATCCTTAAATTATGATTAGCTGGTAAATAGAATTTGATTAACGTTGTGAGAAATATTTTAAGTTGTTAAATTTTAAATAAAACTGATTAATTTGTAAATATTGTTAGTACTTTGAAGAAATTTTAAAATAAGACTTTCAGCAAATTGGTAAGAAAAAAGTAGTTATTGAGTAATACTTATTAAAATTACCAAAGTTCTATAATTTTGACAAAGTTTGAAAGACCTTTAATAAAATTTCTTAGTACTTTGAATAAAAAATTTTTTAAAAACTTCAACATAATAAAAGAATTTTAGGAAAAAAAGGTATTCGTTTGATGAAAATGTATGTGTTTGAATGCTTTCAGTATTTAATTATATGATTTTTCAATAAATAATTAATAAATCTTTCATTTCTGTAAATAATTATAAATATAAAAATTATTCAGAAAATTGTCAATAAAAACGTAAATAATGGGTATCAAAAAATTTTAAATACTAGTACATTTTAGTTTTTAATTAAATTAAATTACGAATATTTTAAATACTTGAATACAAATAATTACATGAATCAAACAATTTCTTAGGGTAAATATTATCTAAAAGAGAAATTTAAATGAATAAGGTACGCAGTTATTGAATGCATGGTGTGTATAAAGTGAGTTGTACAGTATCTGGTCAATGATGTGTAGTTCTCAGTCATTGGTTACCGTACATAATCATTGTTCAATGATTAATCAATAGGTTTTCTATGTGTATGGGTTAACGGTATTATAAGTTGACATAAAGTTAGATAACCTTTTATCTGTTAGTGAATGAATTTAATATTATTATTATTATTAAGGGTGTGTTGCTGCAGAGTGGAGGAGAAGTGTTGCTATTGCCAATGACTACTACCTACCTTAGGTATTACTATGTAACACTGAAACTCAAATTCCATTTTATAAAATTCTTTGAAAAAAAATTTTGAAAAATTTCTTTGAAAATGTGATATATAAAATTTCACTGTAAGATTACACTAAAAGTTTTATCAATTAAAAACATGTATAAAATTTCATTATAAAATTATTCTAAAAATGTCATCTTTAAAAATCATATATAAAAAATTACTCGATAAAATTATACTAAAAATTCTATTTAAAAATCATGCATAAAAAATTTCATTGTAAAATTATGTTATGAGTTTTATCATTTAATAACATGTATAAAAATTGATCGATAAAATTATACTAAGAATTTTATTTAAAAAATTCTTACATTATGTAACTTACTTTTAGACCCTCTATTTACTTTTAAAAAATCCTACCTAACTTACCATACTTTACTCTAGGCACCTTAATTTACTTTAGGAACCTTAATTTACTTAAATTTATTCTAATGTACTTTAATTTACTCTGATTCAAAGTGATAATCATTTTATATTAATTGTTTTATACTGTATTCAAAAAAGAAGCTATAATATATGAATTAAAATAGCAGTATACTATGAACAGTTTGTATAAATATTACTTACGAAATAATAAATACTTCAGATTTCAAATTAATTCGTGTTATTAATTACTTTATTTTTGTTACTTATTTTATTTAATTTTTTTATTCGTTAATTAAATATTTTATTTTAATTATATATTATATTTAATTATTTTATTCATTAATTAAATATTTTATTTCATTATTTTATAAATTACTTTAATTATTAAACACTTCAACTTTATTGTAAGAACTTCTTTAAGTTTTCTTCTCTGATTTCTTTTCATTTTGCAATGACATTAAGAATTTTTTTGACAATGAATCAGTATGATATTGATATTCACTTGAAATAAAAGAAACAACTTGAAAAAGGCTGTGCCGAAAATTTGTTATTATCAATAATTTATTTTTATTATTTATTTAATTAAATTTCATTAAGTTCTTATTATTAATAATTTTATATTACTTTATTTATTAATTAGATTTATGAATTATTTATTTTACACTTATGGTAGCTGGCGTTACCCAAGCCAATATTTACAAGCAAGCAAAGCATTTAAATCAAACATTATCCTGGATGAGGTGGGACCCTGGGGACAGCTTTCTGATACTAAAACCACCAGATGAACAATTTTTGTTAATTAGACGTTGCTCTATCTTTTTTATTATGGATAGGGCCTTTGGTTCAGAGTAAGGGGCTAGATTTAGAGGGTGTCAAACATGACTGAGTTAACTATTCGGAAAGTAGACTACAACTTTTGTTTTATAAGCTTTGCGTGAAAACGATTGACCACGGCATCAGACGTACATGGACTACGGGTCTAGAAACATGATCTGCTCCTACTAAAATAAGGGTGCTCTACAACTTTTTGTAAAAGTTTTCACTAAATCCCACGGTTGATGCTACAGAGCCACCCTGGGCCCATTTTGGTATCCTGACCCAAGGATTGAAACCCATCTACGAACCTCCTCTCCCTCGAAGACTACTACTCCATACCAAAATGTAATCGAGATCGGTGCAGTAGTTTGGATTTCTATAGGGAACACACAAACAAACATCGCCCTTTATATAATAGATTAATTATTTATTTTATTTATTAATTAATTATTTGATTACTTTATTTAAGAGAATAAATCAGCTTTATGGAATTTTTGAAAATGATAATTTGGTAGTGAATTTGTCGTATAGAAGTGAAATATTTTCCATTTTGAATCATAATTAAAATTTATGTTTTTTATTATTTATAAATTCTTGTTCGTTAAAATTTTCTATATTGCTTGATTGTTTTTATCGATTTAATTAATTAAATATGATTGTGATTGGTCCGTATTATGATATGGGCAGTTGGTAAGCAGTTGAAAAGTTATATTTCTCATTAAATTTACATTTTAAAAAGTTTTTTAAAATATTTGAATGCTGATATTTTTTAAAATTCAAAATACATTAATTTATTATAAATTAATAAAGTGTGATTGTGTGTATGCCATTAGTAAATTTGACATCAAATACAGGGTTTTCGGGTCAATTTCGTAATTTGAAAGGTCGATTTCGAATATACTTTGAATTATATTTTTGCGTATTATGAGACTTCAAAACAATGTGGAATCGGATCAAGTAGTTACAACTATAAAAATTTAGATTTTCAAGATGATATTATTCAATATAATTTATGCTAACTAAACGGGAAAGGATGTAATTAACCAGGATGAAGACATGTCTATTCTATTGTCGAAGACGAGAAACAGAAGGCAATTCTATAATAAAATTGATTCAATGCGTAGATCGCGGATTATGCAAGCATATAATAATGGCCAATCAGTAACTTCAATAGCAGCATATGAAATAAAAGAAAAAGACCGGAAGAACTGCTGTTATTCCAAGAGGTGGGTTGAGACACAATAAAGTGAATGAGGAAGTAGAAGAATTTGTAAGAAATCTTGTAGACAACGACAGCACTCTCTTGTTAAGACGCATCGATGCTGCTGTTTTGGATAACCCAAATAAGGAATAGTAATTAAGTGGAAGATTGCGTTGGCTATTATAGACATATCGAATGTGAATTAGGAGTTACAATGAAAAACCGTTCCTTTAATTAAAAAAATGTATTATTTATTTGAATTTTTTATTTTTTTGCTAATATATATATATATATATATAAAGATTCATCTTTTTTCTTGCCTTAAATCCAAACTTTGCAAACTTATTTGATGTATAATGCATCAGGATAAGTGTATATTAGTGTTAATTTGACACTGTTTTTACACTTACCTGGCGCGAAGATAAATCTGAGAGCCATTAGCTCGAAACTAGTATACTATTGGGAAATGTACTGGATATCACTTAATGTATCGTATATAAATATATACGAAATTGACCTTTCAAAAATTAAATTATTTGATGGATTAAAATTAATTTACGAAATTGACCCGATAATCCTGTAAGAACCGATTAAATATTGATAATATTTTTAATTAAATGGTATTGTAGTATTTATTAATTTAATTTTTAAAAAGTTAGATTTAGTTAATTTTTATTTAAATACAGATTTTAAAATTTATCATAAAATTCTAAGAATTTCTTTATGTGATTACAGTAATTTTATCCCAATTCAGTGACTTTGATCAATATTTTTTATAAAGTTAAAATATTTAATTTTGACGTATTTATTTACTTGATAAATTACGCTTTTCTTGTTCATTTTTCATAATTTCCGAAAATCAATTATCATTTTCCAAATTTCTAAGTTGATATTTTATTGATAAAATTATAATTTTTAGCTTTTTTCGAATCCAGTGAAACATGGAATGTAATAAAGTTCTTGAAATATATATAAATTGTATATATTATAATGAAATATCTCAGTAATAAACGACTGCTTACCATAATTTTTTTTATAATAGGAATTTTGTGTATATTTGTATTTTTCTCGCCAGATTTATCTTTTTGTTTTACTATAGTAAATTCCCTTAAATTATTTCGATTTCCATAAGTTTTGTCCGCGCGTGTAGTTGTAAAATAGGATTTTCGTGTATATTTGTATTTTTCCTACCACATTTATCTTTTTGCTTTTCTATAGTAAATTCCCTTAAATTATGTCTGAGTCCTTAATTTTTCTCCCTGCGTGTATTTTTATAATATAATTTTCATATATATATATTTGTATTCTTTTCCACCAGAAGTATATATTTTTGTTTTTTTTGTATTTTTCCCGCCAGATTTATCTTTTTGCTTTACTATAGTAAATTCCCTTAAATTATTTCGATGTCCATAATTTTTGTCCGCGCGTGTATTTGTAAAATAGGATTTTCATGTATATTTGTATTTTTCCTACCACATTTATCTTTTTCCCATAATTTTTGTCGGTGTCCATAATTTTTGTCCTGCCTTGTATTTTCATTATATAATTTTCGTGTATTTGTGTATTTTTCACCATAAATATATATTTTTGCTTTACTACAGTAAATTCCCTTAAATAATGTCTGAGGCCATAATTTTTGTCTGCACGTGTAATTTTATTATAGGATTTTCATGTATTTTTGTATTTTTCTCACTAGATTTATCCTTATGCTTTTCTATAGTAAATTCCTTTAAATTATTTCGATGTCCATAATTTTTGTCCGCGCGTGTTTTTGTAAAATAGGATTTTCGTGTATATTTGTATTTTTCCTACCACATTTATCTTTTTCCCATAATTTTTGTCGGTGTCCATAATTTTGTCTGCACGTGTAATTTTATTATAGGATTTTCATGTATTTTTCTCACTAGATTTATCTTTTTGCTTTTCTATAGTAAGTTCCCTAAATTTATGTCGGTGTCCATAATTTTTTCCTTATTTCAAGTAGGTTTGTATAGTTTCTGTGTATAAATTATATATTACATTATTGCTCCGTTTGTGGTTAATTTATGGTATTTGGTATAGAAAATTATAGAAAAACAAATTAAACAACAAACACAGCATTTAGTAAAAAAACATCTAAACTTGTGCTACATGGAATTATTTTTGAAAATTTAATTATTTGAAAAAAGTGACAGATAAAAATTGAAACATTAATGCCGAAAAATCTTTTAAATTAAATTTTCTAAATACGAGTTGATGAGAAAATAAAGAGATAAAATAATATTTGATGTGGACTAATTTCATTTTAAGCTCTATAATTTACAAATTTAGGAAGATAAATAGAAAAAAGACAATATAAAATTTGTCATATTTGCCAGTTATCAACAAAAACTCTGTTACAAATCAAAATATTTTTCGATTAATATATTAAAAGTAAATGAAATTTTTAGTGGAAAAATTTCTAAAATAATTCATAATTTTATATATATTAATATTTTGAACAATTATCGCTGACAAATTATGAGTAACGTGTCACCAACCTAAATTATACGAAAATGAGCATCAAGTATGGTACTTTTAGCAATAAATGAAGGTCTAATGTAAGATATAATTAACATATATTGTCAGCTTTTTAAAATTAAGACAAAATTGTGGAATTGAATTTGCTACATCAATAAATATTAATTAATTTTGCTTTAACCCAGTGTTGCAATGGTTTTCTTTTTATAAAGAACATTTGGAATTTATTAGATAAATTGATAATTCGTGTACCTTATACCTTATTCCTTATATGGGTATTTTAACAATCTATAAAGGTTAATTTTTAAAATTAGAATTTATACATTGAAAAAAAAATTAATTTTGTTTATTGGAAATTATTGAAATTCATTTAATTTGATATCAAATCTGTTGTTAAATCCCCATGAAATAAAGAAAGTGGAAATCGACCAATGAAATGACGATTAATAAGTAGAACAAATAACGAGGAAATAGTTTGAAAAAATACCGAAAAAAAGCGTTGGGAACCTCAATGCTTACTTTTATGTATAAATTATGTTTTTCACAAAATGTTATTTCCCATCCCATCTTGGTTTATTTGGTTAACATTCACCCATCAAATACACATTATCAGTAGTATCCTTACTGATAGGCCGTGAATACTGATTATTAGAAACTCCCCACATTCGATTGGCATGCTCCGTTTTATGCAAGGCTGCTTTCGATGGACTGCCGAAAGTCGAATCAGGAGAAATCATCATCGAATTCGATTTGTGCATGAAAGAATTGATTAATTTTCCTCCAATCGGTAAATGTTGTTGCTGACCAACTGAATAGAAATTCTGGTGGACTTTATTTCCGATTCCCGTATCGGATTGATTTGAGTGATATTTTAATTCTGATTTCAATTTCTCTAAATTTCTTGATTCCGCAATCAATTTCTCCCTAAGCTCTTCACATTCTTTACTCAACTTAATTCATAACTGATTAAAATATGTATTATATTTATCTGCAATAAATTACATTTTCTTTTTCAGATTTTAAAAAATTATTTTCTTCATTCAGTGAATTATAAGCACTCATAAATTCATTTTCCATTAATTTTGCTCTGTCTGACTGCTTTTTAATAACATATTGATTATATTGTAGCTCTTGCTCTATTTGATACATCCAAAATCCTAATGCTCTAGCTGCTATTTCAATTATTGTTTCTGGCTTTAAGCCTGTTAGAACCATTCCTTTGAAAGCATCAGGAGGCTGCAGTTCCACCTCAACGAAGTCAAATGTTTGATTTAAATTTGCTTTACAAACTGGGCATTTAATTTCTTTACGTTTATTAGTAGAATTAAATTCTATTGAAATTTTAACTGGACTATGGTCTATGCAAAATATATGAGAACATGAAGTCACAATTGCTGATTCTTTCAATTCTTTTCGACATTTTCTATAATTGCAACGAAAATTCATTCTTTACTAAAATAGAACATCAAATTTATAAATCTTAGACTTAATTCATTCCAATTAACTTATGAACCTCCAAATTTATATTCATAATAATAACCAACATTTAATAATTAATAATATATTAAATTAACATTATTAAGCAAATAACATTTTAAATTACGAATAAAATAAATAACATTAATTTTAATAAATGAAGAATTAAAATAAATTGTGAATTGTGGATATTTTATTATATAAATAATTATTACATTATGTCACCAAAACATACAAATTTCGAGAAATATAATAGCGAATTAAGGATTAATGTAAGATATTATGAATATACAGCGTCTTTCATAAATTGTTTGCAGTATAACCATGGGGGGTCCACAGACGGGTGTTGGGTTAGTGGGCTTCGTGACCTTGACCCATAACATACAAAATATTTCAACGCCCGCCAATGGTTACCCGTTGCTAAGCAACGTTGGAACTGTAACCATTGGTCACAGGACCTCCAAAGGTGAGTTCCGATGTCAGAACTGCTAAGGTTTAGTCCTATGTCGGGTTCAGCGGACTGCATTTAGAAGACCTCTGTCCGTCTTATCTTTCAGGTCCCTTAATTACTTATTCATCATTTTACTCGTATACTTTAATTATCCATAATAAAAAACATAACTAAACACTATTTTATTATATTATCGTCAAATAAGTTTGATATTGTTGGGCCAGAACACAAACGGCCTTTTAAATGTTTAAATGAATCGGTAACACACATGCAAATATAACATGCAAATTTAAAATTAAACCTATTAAAACATCAACTAAACCCTATCAAATATGAGGAAAAAGATAATAAAATATAAAATAATAAACACAAAAATAAAATTAAATAATAACAAAATGCACCAAGATCCGCACGAATTAAATATAAACATAACACGAAAACCCAATGATTTTGACCAAAATTTGACAATTTATTAAAATACCAAATTTCATGAAAATGAAATAAAAATCAAATAATTTGAATTAGAAATAATTCAATTAAAAAATCTAAAGGAAAATAGTCAAATAAAATTTAAAAATAATAAAAATTAAGATTAGAATACACTAGAAAAATCCAAGGTCAAAATTTGTTTTACTAAATCAAAAAGAACACGCAAGGTTAGGGACAAAAAATAGGTATATATACCGATGCATTTTCACATGAAAAAAACCAAAAAAATCATTTTTTGATATCAAAAATCGTTTTGCAAATCTTTGTTTAAAAATCTATTTTAGTGTGAGTTTTATGTTGGAACTCTCTCTCCACGTCGCGTCCTCGTACTCTCGATGGAGCTCTGCTTGGATGACGGCGTGGGGAGAGTAGTATTTTGTATGATGAATTGTTCGATGGATCAAGTACTTATTATATTGTTTTATTACTATTGTTGGGCCAGAACGTAAACGGCCTTCAAAATGTTTAAATGGATCAGAAACACACACGCAAACACAACACGCAATTTAAATAAAACCCCAAAACACCAATTAAACCATATAAAATCTGAGAAATAAAAGAATTAAATATAAATTAAGAAACATAAAAATAAAATAAAATATTAACAAAATGCACCAAGATCCGCACGATATCTACACAAATACAACAAGAAAACACAACAAATTCGACGAAATTGGAAAAATCAATTAAAGTTCATTAAAGTGAAATTTAAATCGAAAAATTTGAATTAGTAATAATTCAAATAAAATTCTAAATAAAAAATTATAAAAATAAATCGAAAATAATAAAAATAAATAACAGAATTTGCTAGAAAACAACAAGGTCGAATTTTGTTTTACTGCATCAAATTTCACACGTCACACAAATAGGTATATATACTGATCCATTTTCACATTAAAGTAAACCATTTTTGAAAAACACACCGTGTTTCGAAATATTTCAAATTACTTGAATTTTGTTTGAATATTTTAAATCTGTTCGAGATCATTGTTTGAATTTTTAGAAATTTTAGGTGAGGATCATTGATTTTGGAACCCTCTTTCCACGCTCCGTGCCTGCATCTCTGTAGAGCTCTGCTCGGACGTCAGCGTGGGAAGAGAGGTATTTGGTTTATTGTATGGATTTATGCTATTTTTATTGGAATGGTAACTTGTTATTTTTGTCTTATATAATTAATAAACATTATTATACATAAATTGTCTCATATATATAATTCATTTAATATGTTTTAAAAGATGTCGAAATTTTTCCGGCCCACAGCCGAAACATCATGCAAGTAAATAAAATCTACACAGTGCAGATGCATGTAAGAGCGTGGACAATCGCCAATGATATGCACCCGTGAAGACTCAGCGTGCGCAACGCAGCGGTCGTAACGTAAATATTTATCCCTATAGCTGAAGCGAGGAATAAGGAAGAAGTCTCTGGCTGCTTCCTCGTTTCTCAATTCAGAAAAATCGACCTAAAATCACATTACACACGGCTTAAACTTATCACACCGAGTAGTCCAGTGGGCACTCAATAAATATAATGTAAACACAAATGCGCCTAGGATCTATTAAAGGGAAAAGGTACGGGGATAAACTAAACTAAAATCGTTGATAGAGTTAACCTGAATTAACAATTTGAATTAATTTGATCATTGGTGTACTAAATTGAATTTATTTTCGAAACAATTATCATTAACTTAAATTACCTTATGGATTAAATAAATCAAAAATAAATTGATTAGAATTAAATTAAATTATGGATTTAAATATAAATTAATTACAATTATCTCATAGAGTAAATTAAATTAAGTTACGGATGAAAATAAAATTAGTTACAAATAATTTTTCGATTAAATTAAATAATAGAGTAAAAGTAAACTAATTATAAATGTATCATTCGGTGAATTGAACTAATATTGGAAAATAATTTAATTAGTAGTACGTTAAATTACATTTGAAAATAAAATATTGTAAGCAACCCGGTGAGTCCCTTAAACTGATTTTATCCATCAAGTTAAAATGTTTCATTAAAGTAAATATTTCCTTAATTCAATTGGATTTAAATAAATTGATGGTTAAAGGGTTTACGTGACTCACGGGTTTAACCTAGATCAAGTCCTTGATTAAAAATTAAAGCAGCTTGCGTAGCAATAAAATAAACTTTGACAAAACTCTCACAACCCTGGTGTAAAAGGAAAGTAAAACTTAGAGTTATTAAGCCAAACGTTGGAAATAGTTTATTAAAATTGATTAACCTATCTATTGATTAACGATAAGGAAAAACCCTAAGGTAATTAGTCAGGAAAACTCAGGATGATCGATCGGGAAATTTGACCCAATAAATTGCGAGAAAATCAAACTAATTTTCACTAAATAGTAAAGTAATCCACCACAAAAAATCAAAATAGATTAGGGTGAAAAGTAAGATGAATTCACATTTTAAGTTAAGATGTTGACTGAATTAATGAAAGGCTCCATTAGTCAAATGTTTAGTAATTTAAGTTAAAGGAATTAAAACGATGCAATCTGTTTATACTTCTAACTGAAATAATAACAATACCTTTTAAATCTCCACATAAATAAGATACAAAATCTCCAAACCCAAACATCGATGAATTTCAGCGCGAAGCGATCCAATAAAAATGAAAAGTTTTTTTTTTAAATCAACAATAAAACGGAGAACATTTATTGCACTGAACTAAAGAAATTTTTTCCAACCATTAAATCGACCGATTGATGCAATATTATAGTTTTATAATTCCTTGACTTCATTCTAGCCAACCACCGATATGAATTCCAACCAATACGATCCGATTTAGGAGTAACATCGAGAACCACCAATGATCGACCCCATCCGAATAATTGTCGTAAGTAACTCTCCACGCAGCGTAGTCCCTCAAAACCATAGACAATAAACTAATCAGCAAGAAAGTAAATCAGATTACCTAACCACAAATCCCCGATAGGACAGTACCGACCATGACAACTTAAGTACCACCAAATAGAAATGAACGCACAAAACTAGATCCACGATAATTCCAACGTCAACTGTTAGAAAAACAGACAAAGTGAATTTCGAATAGTAGATTTGCATATTTGATTCGCAACGAACCATCAATAATTGAAGCATGAACGGATATCGTGACCGGATAAGAGCCAATAGTCACCAACGCATCCGATCCGACACATCCGTTCCGACAATTGACCATCGCGAGGAAGAATGAAATATATCAACAATCATTGGAGTAATAATTAGACGAGTCAAATCCGGATGGAAAACCAATAATAATCACGATAAACATTAATAACTACGATAACTGTTGGTAACTACGATAAACATTAATAATTACGATAACTGTTGGTAATTACGATAAGCATTAATAATTGCAATAACTGTTAATAATTACGCATATAACCGACGCGAGTATGTTTTTCCCCCAACAGCAGCAATGTTAAATGAATTTGATCTCAAATAACTAGGTCACATAGACAGACATTCTTCCACACACAAATCTGGTCCGGTCCCACCCAACCCAACTAACTCAGACGATTTACAATTGATAGACACACATTACGTATTCTGTCCTCATAACCTTTCTTCAGCATAAGGAAACTATAGAAATCACCAGAACACACAAACCCATACATCTCGTCGCCATAATTCTTACAATTCCAGCTCGGCTATCAAGTTCACTGAAAGCTAATTTAACCAGTCAATGTACCCCCTAGAATTAACTAACGATGCAAGGCTGCATGAACTTAATATTGTTGATTCAATATCCTATAAATTAGTGAGAGAATATATTACATTTACTTATTTCAGAAGAATTCATGTTGCCCAATTTGATTTCGAAACAAGAGGCCGATGAATGGCGCCGAGCCTGGAAACGAGCGCGCCCATCGATGACTCTCGACGAGCCGCGCCCGAAACGATCATGTCCGTCCCTATGGCAAATACTAGGCAGAGGAGACGACCCACACCGACCAAAAGAGGAACAGTATCCCGCCGAGGAAATTGTCGACCATGCTCGAAACTTGCTGGCTCAGTGGGAGAGGATCCAAGAAGAGGTCGACCTACAGGTTGTGAAGGCGAGGATGTACCTCGCCAACGTTGAAGAGGACATCCTCGTCGGACGCATCGCGGAGACATACCCGGCTCGACCGGCACGCAACCTCCGACGACCAGTGCCCATTATTCCCGGTTACTCCCCGGAAGAAGGAGTCAGAAAGTTCCTCGCAGAGTCCTGAATCACCAGACATAATCATTCTAACATTTTACTTTAGTGATGTTATTAATGATAAATTATAATGAATTGTCCTCTTAGAATTTTGTTTTAAATGAGATTTCCGCTATAATCATGTTTGAAATAATTAGAATTTCCCTTATTAGACAAAATTGATATGTTTTCTTTATAGAAATGTCGGCCCTGAAACTAATGCAGAACGAGATAGCCCGCGCTAGGCAGGCAAACGCGGAGCTACTCAGCCAGGTACTGCAGTTAACTCGCGAAGTGCAACAGGTCAAGGCGACCTGTTTAGACCCCAAACGGACGAAGATACTCTACCAACGGCTCACCGCAGCTCAAAAGGGTTGGGCCGAAGAACGCCAGCTCAACCGGAGTCTGCGCACACAGATCAGGGGCTTAGAAGTTGCCCTAGCGGCCTGCCGGGAAGGGGAAGCGGTAACGTATCCGCTCATCTTCGCCCCTTCCCAACTGCCAAGTCGACGCATCGTTGATGAAGCCGCACCAAGCCAAAAATCGACAGCTACCCAACCAACCATCCGCCGGCCGGGACGCAAGGAACGGGCCCGACGCCGAGCCGCACAAGCGTCAAGTCGATCAACCTAACTTATTATGCATGTCTTTTATTTATTAAATAAATCGTCTCTCATGTATTCAGTCATAGTGGGGTAGACTCGAAAATCTCTCACATCAATCAGACTAAATTTAATGCGCATTTCCACGTAGGGGACCAAGTAAAGCGAGCATAGGTCTTCTATCGACAGCTCGTGAACCCGAGGGTTGTCCGAGCAACTATAGTACTAGCCCATGGTACTCAATTTTTGCGGATAATCCACCACTTGAACACATTACCAACGTTGCCTAGCAACGGGTGCCAAGTGGCGATCAGAATCATTTTGTATGGCGTTACTAGGGTAGCCATAAAGTTAAGCAAGATGCGAAACCCTGTAACCCACCACTATTAAATTATTAATAACATTCAACTTAACTTTTCTATAATTATTTTATGTCGAAATTTTTCTGGCCCACAGCCAAGACACCTCACAAGTAATTAAAATCAACATATTATTCAGATTCGTGTAAGTGCGTGGAATATCGCCGATGATCTGTGCCCGTGAAGACCCGGCGTGCGGAACGCAGGGATCGGAACGTCAATATTATCCCGTATAGAAGAAAGGAGAAATAAGGAAGTGATTTTAGCTGCTTCCTCGTTTCTCGATTTCTTTAAAATCGACCTAAATTACTCTACACATGGCTCAAAATCACCACACCGAGTAGTCCAGTGGGCACTCATTAATTGTAATATGAACATAATGCGCCTAAGGTCAACCAAGGGAAAGGTGACGGGGAATTAGTAAAATGAAATCGTTGTTGTGAATATTAAAAACGAACAATCGCTGTAAATTTAAAAATAACTACTAATAGTATCCTAAATGTAATCGTAAATATTGGGGTGGAGAGAATATATCCCGAATTCATGCACAAAAATCTCTAATTTGAACGACGATTAATTTAACAGTCTAGACATACCAACGTGTATCATCCAATTACACAAACGCACGCCGGTGGATGTGTGCATCCCCGCCAAAACCAATATAACGATCTAATGAGAGTAAATTCTTTAGTTAAAATTTCAACTTACCACCACGCAGAACCATTTTAACACTTCATGTCAAAGCACGTCAACCAGTGCTCCAGAAGAAGTTACTCCGGTGGAGTTACACCTGGGTATTCATGGTAAATAGATTTTATTTATTTAATTTTCTTTATATATGTAAGCCAAAGAGAGAGTTAATTTTATCCGACCAAAATTGATACGAGACCAGATTAATCTAGGGCCATTTCAGAAAAAGCCTTTTACTCGGTCAAAACCATTCCATCAATTTTAATTTTGGATTTTCAATAAAGAATGTTCAAACAGTTGTTGTTATCCTTTACCCAACGTTAAGACAATCCGACCAAGAAATAGAATTAAGACCAACAAACGCTTACCCAAGTAGGATGGAAAGAACCTTGCGTTTTCCTTTATTAAAATCTCGTGATTCTAAGGGATGAACCCGTATTAGGACAGTACTGGATAGGGATTGGGCCAAGCGAAAGTAGTTAACCGGTATCGTTTGTTTTTGTTTCTCGTTTTGTTGACGAAGAGTTTGGTAAAAACCGAAAAAGGTAAAACTTTGAAGACCCGTCTTTTCAAGACCCTTTCTTAAAGATTTTCTGAAATAACAAAAGCTGATTTCTGCTCGCACATTATGGGAGCATCACGAACTTGAACCGGTCGTTCGATATTAATAAACATCAGTAAATTCAGTATTCATATTTTTTAATTTTATTTGTTACGTATTGGAAAGCTAAAACCCTTTGATTATAGTATATATTTTATTTTAACTTATTAGAAATTTAGAAAGTTTTGATTAAAAAATATATTTTATTTTAACTTATTAGAAATTTAGAAAATTTTGATTATATACTATATTTTCATTTTCGGCGTATTAGAAAATTAAAACTCATTGATTATATGATACATTTATTCTTTTTATTTAAAAATTTAGAAAATTTTGGATCGTAAGATATATTTTAGTTAACATATTGGAAATTTAAAATAGTTCGGTTGTATGATACTACTTCATGATCATCATTTTAACCATTTAATAAGTATTTAACGTAAATTTTGGGTTTTAGTTTTGCCATTTAGGGTTACTCAGCAACTGAAGGCACTCAAATTTAATCCTAGTAAATTAAAGGATTTAGTTTTACAAAACTAAAGGAGAAAGATTTACATTTCATTTTACCATAGGAAATAGGGCGGTATCAGGATAAAAGCGAACCGCGGAATTTATAATAAGTTGGTTCGATTTAGGTTTATTGATTTCCGCGTAGAAGTATTAATAGAGTCTTCTTTGGATATTTCACCATAAACGTACTTTGGGGAACATGCCTTACCCTAATTAGATCGATGATGCGTAATTTATTTGATAAGATCAGCGAAATTAAATCTGGTCCCTATAGCAGGTATTATTAATGGGGAGCGGAACCCATATTGAGAGCTTAAACTTTACCTTAGGAAAGATGACAAGGACTCCCCTACAAGTTTTTCGAAATTATAATAAGAACCGTAAATGTGCCGACTATCTCTAAGCTTTATTGGAACCCATTCGACAATGTTGTTATTTCAGATCGATCAGGACCTTTTATTCGGATGTACGTCTCAGAAGCCGATGAATGGCGTCAGGCATGGGGGCGGGTCAACAAGGAGAGGTACCCCGACGTGCCCCAACCAGGAGAAAATAGATGGGAGGATATGCTCCTAATAAAGAGCACCATGCAACAATTTCAGAGGAGTGGACAGCCAAGTGATCCCAGTCCGGCCCAAGACATTCTTATGGGGGCCCAAGCCCTCCTGACCCAGCTCAAGAAGCATCAACGCAGAGCCAACGCCCTAGTTGACCGTGCCAGCAGTGGCAAACGTGGAAGACGATCTCACCTGTGGTCTACTCGCGGACGTCTATCCATCCAACCCGAGACCGACCCGCAACACGAAACGATACGTGCTTATCGTTCCGGGCTATTCTCCCGAAGAAGGGAATGCAAAGTTTTTCCGGGATTCCGAATCCCAATGACTTTCCGAAATTCCGTTATGTAATTCTTGAATAAAAATGTAATCTCTGAAAAGGTGTTTTTACTATGATGATTTTGTAACCTATTTTACATCATGTGTTTGAGTTAACCCGATGTCTGAAAATTTCTAACAAATAAATGAGGACGTTAATATTTCCATTATAGAGATGGTGCCTTCACAAATATGTGCGATCGAACTAAAGCGCGTGAAACAAGCCAACAAGAACCTTCTCGAACAGATCCTACAGCTGACTCGAGAGGTCCAGCAAGTTAAATCCACCTGGATAGATCCCAGGAAGGTCAAATCACTATACCAACGGCTTACGACGGCCCAAAAAGGATGGGCCGAAGAGAAACAACTGATTCATAGTCTTAAAATCCAGATAAAAGGGTTGGAGGTTGCCCTGTCCGCCTGTCAAGAAAGGGCAGCGGTAACCTACCCTCTCGTGTTTGCCCCGGCTCAATTGGCATATCGTAAACCAGCGGCGACTCCAACAACAATCGCAACTCCCACCACAACCACAACCAACAGTTACAGACCCGGGCGAAAAGAGCGAGCGAAGCGCCGAGCCGCTCGACTATTGAACAAAAACCTGACCAATATATGAATTGAGTTTACGATGTGATTTAAATATACATGTTCACATTTTTCATTTCCAATTACAATTTTCTTGATGAGCAAAACGAGGTTGTACCCATAAAAAGTTCAGAGACCTACACAGGGACCCAATAGATTAAAGCGAGCACAAGTCTTCTAACGACAGCTCGTTGGACCCAGGGATTGTCCGAGCAATTACAGCATTAGTAATAGCGCTCACTTTTTGCGGGCAATCCACCCACTCGAACACATTTCCAACGTTGCCTAGCAACGGGTGCCGAGTGGTAGTTAGAAAATATTTGTGTGGCGTTACCAGGGTAAATACAAGAACGTTTAAGACAAGCATCAAAACCCTGTAACCCACCAATATATTAAAATGTAAATTTGATCATTCTGTTTGGCAAGAACACAAACGGCCTTGTGAATGTTTAAATGAATCGGTAACACACATGCAAATATAACATGCAGCTTTAAATTCAAAACTTATGAAAACATCAATTAACCCTATCAAAATATGAGAGAAAAACAATTACATATAAAATAATAAACATAAAAATAAATTGAAATAATAACAAAATGCAACAAGATCCGCACGATATAAATATAAACATAACACGAAAACCCAACAAATTCGACCGAAATTTGATAATTTAACAAAAAATGAAAATTTCATGAAAATGAAATTAAAATCAAAGAATTTGAATTAGAAATAATTCAATAAAAATTTCAAATAAAAAATTATCAAATGAAATTAAAAAATAATAAAAATTAAGATTAGAATACTCTAGAAAATACCAAGGTCGAATTTTGTTTTACTAAATCAAAAAGAACACGCAAGGTTAGGGCCAAAAAATAGGTATATATACCGATTCATTTTAACACAATTTTAATCGTTTTTCTGATAAAACAGTTTTCTTAAAAATCTATTTTACTAAGTCAGTAAGGGTTTTTATTTGGAAGCTCTCTCCACGTCGCATCCTCGCAATCTCGATAGAGCTCTGCTTGGATGTCGGCGTGGGGAGAGTAGTATTTTGTATGATTTTTGTTATGGACAAGTAATTGTTATATTATTTTTAATATTAATAAAATATTTACAATGCATAAAATCATTTTGTTTTCATTAATTATTCGTTAATTGTCGAAAGTTTTCCGGCCCACAGCCAAAACACAGCACAAGTCATTAAAATCAGAAATGTTATTCAGATTCGTGTAAGTGCGTGGAATATCGCCGATGATCTGTGCCCGTGAAGACCCGGCGGTCGGAACGCAGGGATCGGAACGTCAATATCATTCCGTATAGAAGAAAGGAGAAATAAGGAAGTGGTCTTTTGGTTTCTTCCTCGTTTCTCGATTTCTTTAAAATCGACCTAAATTATTCTACACACGGCTCAAAATCACCACACCGAGTAGTCCAGTGGGCACTCATTAATTATAATATGAATACAACGTGCTTAAGGTCAACTAAGGTAAAGGTGACGGGGAATCGGAAAATGGAATCGTTGTTATGAACTAAAACTTAATTTTGAATGTGAATTAACAATTATAAATTTCAATATATTAATATGGATTTCGAGCGGCCCTAAATTATCACGCGATAACCATGAACTTATGGTAATTAGATCCTACTAAACTGGATTGCAATAGATCATGAACACCCGTAATTGTCCGGAATTCGATAAGTGCACTTTTAGGAAACTGAAGTAAAAGAAATTTTTTTGTTGCCTTACACTTATATCAATACAATAATAGTTTACGAACCTTTACGATCCATAGATTTATAATGCCGCTTGAGTTGTTCAAATCATTTGAGGTAACCAAAATTTCTATAGCCCTTATAAACTCCTAACGACACCACAGGGAGCAATGTTAATACCTAGATAATCATAAATAAAGACAATTAATTAAACCAGTGGATACCCTAGTAACATTAAAGAGTAGCATTCAAAGGCAAAATAAATCGACATGAGTAAATTAACGTAACAAAAGCCCAAACCAGTTAAATTTAGGGAGTAAAAATCCAGACTCAAAGTTCCTTAATCAAATTACCGAATTCCGAACCCAACACAACTTTCACTCCCACTGACAGACTGATATATTGGAAATAATTATGAACTTACTAAATAAAAAATTCCCATAATTTTTAAATAAGTATAAAGACAAGAAAGATCCAAATCGTAACGAACAAATCACCAAAATACTCAAAGATAAAACAAAAACAAATAAACACGAATAAGTAAATCCAAAATTCCGAGAAACGGTTAAATAAATCCATTTTACGAGGTGACGATCCCATCCAGTTGATGGTTGAGTTGACGAAGGACGCAGTTCTGTTTTTAATGGAGGGAGATATGAACTTCCTAGCAAAAGATATCCACTCGGAGACAATCAGCTAGAAATTAACGCATAAATAAAAATAATTAAAACGAACCAAAACCTTACCGAATATATCAAAACTGAAAATTTGGCCACAGAATGTGTATGGAAATATTGATCCAACTGCCACTAACACGTCAACGTTGTACACACAGACCATGACTTTTCAAAGGAGAAGAGAGGAATCAAGAATTATTTTCACTCACACACCCGATAAAACCAACGGGTGTGAACAAATCACCACCTACACGCGCAGGACACGCCCAGCCAATTCAATAAAATCACTCCATTAATCCTGATCGATTAGAATTTTTTTTTACCAGTATTCAAACATGATACCCCAATAAGTTATTCACCATGAAGAGGCCTCGGCTGGAATACCTAACGAGGGAATGACGTTGGACCCTTACTCACAGATTGGAGGTAAGGAACACATTTTGTTTTGTTTGTTGCACGATTTTTCTTTATTTTTATTCTAAATAATATTGAATAAAGTAAATAGATAGACAGCTATGTACGTAAGAGGTTTTAATAAATTAATAGCCCATACTCAAATAATAATGCTTCAATAAATATCTAAACAATCAGGTAAACGACTAGAAATTTTCTATAAATACAATCCATAGTCTAGATCTAAAGGATAACGCTCGACTAAATAAGTAAATTATCAGAGATTTGTAGTAAATAAAATTAATAAACCTAAATTTCCCCAGTGTTATAAAGTCGATAACTAGTGATAAACTTTGATTCTTATATATAAATTTTTTTTTAAATCTAAAACCTACTTTTAAACTGGTGACAAAAAGAATGTAAGATATTTTGATTTATGACGAAAACTACTCGAGATAGGCTCAATCCACGCGGGTTTATAGAGGTCACCTATGTATAGACGAATGCCACAACCCATAACACGAACGTTATTTAAAATTTACCGACTTAAATTCGAATTGGGAGATATGCATGTTAGTTGCGGAAAGTGGAGATGTTTAATTGGAGAAAAGGGCATAGTGAATTTTTCTTTGGTCGAAAACCGTTGCTTCAATCCCATGGAGATATGCACAGTTGATTTTGGTAGACCTATTTTGTATTGAGCCAGTTAAGAAAAATGAAGACAATAGCTTACCCAGATTCCCCTGGTTAGTTTGTTTTCTTTTTCATTCATCCCATAGATCTCGCACATCCTTTTGAAATTTTTAACCTTCACCAATTAAACCAATAAACCTGGGAAATATTTTTATAGTATAACCAATTGATATTTTGTTTTCCCATTTGATAACAGTAGAAATAAATATGTAATATAGATAGTAGTATAAACCACAGAAATAAATATGCTATATGAATAGTATAACTAAATAGGTAATATAAATAATAGAAATAAAAAGGTAATACAAATAATAGAAATAAATGTATAATAGAAATAATAGAAATAAATAGGCAATACAAATAATAGAAATAAATGGATGACATAAATAATAGAAATAAATGGATGATATAAACAATAGAAATAAATAGGCGATATAAGCCGTGGGAGTAACCATGTAATGATTTTATTTCCCCCTAAAGTCTACCAAGGCGGTCGTAATAGGTTACCCCGAGTGGCTGATCGTGTCGTTTAAGAAGCACCTTAATAACCAGAAATGATATTTTTTTTTGCAATTAGTCTATCTTAGTTCATACGAAAAGAAATATGAGCATCAGTTTATAAAAAGTTTTTTTTTTGGTATTTATTTTTTCATTCTCTTATCGTTTCGATATAGATACTCTTTAAAATCACCACTGTGAATAAGTTGAATTGTTAAAGCAAGGAATATATATATATATATATATATAATATATATATATATATATATATGTGTATTTCTATTTTTACTATTACTATTTTGCAATTATTTTCTTAATGATAATTGTGAACTCTTCTGATCACAATCTTGTTCAGAAAAATCAGGGCCGACGACTTATGTTCCTACCCATATCGCCGATCGATGGAGGCAAGCATGGAGACGATTCAAACAGGAAAGATGCCCTGAGTTCCCCCAACCCGGGCCCCAACAGATCAGCGGGCGATCGGAGAGACATAACAATACTTCCTGGTTATCTGAACAACAATGGAGGAGTGGAGTCCAGCTCAGGAGATCCATGAGCATGCCCGCCACCTCCTCGATCACCTCGTAAGCCATCAACGACAAGTGGATCTGCAGGTGGTCCGAGCCCGTCAATATCTGGCGAACATCGAAGAAGATATTGCAGTTGGCCGGATCGCCGTCGCCTACAGAAACCCACCACCGTGTAAGAACGTACCGATGGAAGAACGGGTGAACACCAGGAGGAATCCCAGAGGCCCAAGGCTAAGCGAGTTCGAAACACGAAACGACCCGTAATGATATTTTCAAACTGCTCCCCGGAAGAATGGGTGGAGAGGGGTTTTACGGACCTCTGACTCCGTTGTACAACAGTCGCGGACGCCTTAAGTTGACCTATCGTAATCAATTCTGCCTGAAATAAATGGCTTGTTATTTTAGATATTAGTTTTGTTTTGTTTGGTTGGATAACATTTTTTTTGTTTAACGACATTCTTATTTAATAATTCGGTAATAATAAATAACCACCTAAAGTCATTAATTATAGCAATGGACTCCCTACAATTACTACGGCCGTAACTTACCCTCTCGTTTTTGCCCCGGCTCAGTTAGAGGCAAGAAGTCATAATCATTTTAGATGAACCGTCATTTCAATAAAGGTGCATTACCTTGTTGCAACTCATTAGGATTTCTCCTCGTATCTAGGTCGTTAGGTGACAGCCGGTTCCGGTGACCGTCTGCTGACCGTTCCTTGGTATCGTATCTACTCTGTAAACGTCTTTGGCTGGACATAATTTTGGTTATAATTTCTGAAGTTTGTGTGTATTTGTGTCGTACGGGTATCAGTCGTCGTTGCCTGATTAGTCAATTTGTTCTGGTTAATTCTAGTTCATTTAGTTATTTTAGATTACGTGTATTATGATATTTTATTATATTTCTATTTAGCTAGTCGAAAATCATTTTTAATGATTACTTATTTATCTGATCTAATCTGATAATTTCTCGGTTGATTTGAGAAAATCAATACTTAAATTTCTCTGCCTGACTCACTACCGTTTCGTAATCTGTATTACGGTGATTGAGTTAATTTTAATCTTATTTGATTATTTCCTGTCATTATTTCTAGTTGGCTGACGTTCACAAATATATTTTACTGATCGGAGATCTACTTCTCATTGCATCGTTCCATTGTAAAAACCTTGGTAATTGCGGATTATTTGCTCTCAATTTTTTTATGTCGTCAATGGTTATCAAAGCAAAAAACTAGCGCTTGCTGGCTACTTGCCTCATGGTTCTCTCCCTCGTCAGTTGGTTTATGGATACCAGATCCCTCTTCATCCCTCCGTTGCTCCAGATGTATTGGACAGTCACTCTCTACTGGATTCTAATTATCATAAAGACAAATCACTACCTATCTCTCAATACAATCGTGTCAACCAGTTTTGGTCAGTCGCTGTCTCTGCTCATGTTTGCTAAACGAATTTCACCTGTGCTGTTATGATAAGTAAACGGATTCCGCTATGATTGAACGCCTGCTGACTCCTCCCCTGTTTCGTGGCATTTTCTGTCTACAAAAACCTTATGTCTATTTTGATAATCTTTGATCAAGTTACTTTACGTTCCTATGTTTTATCATGTTATTGTCATATTTGATGTAATTTTTAATCATTATTTTTAATGTTTCTTTTCCTTTTGTTATTATACGATGATCATTTACTGTTGCTTAAGAAATTATATCGTCTATTAATTTTAGCCTTGAGTCCGTTATGGGCGTTACTCCCGTTTCAATTTTTATCACTTATTTATCTAGGTTCATGTATTTAATTTGTTTCGATTTTTCCTAACTATCTAGATTCGTCCTTGATTATATCTAGTTTGCATCTTGGTTATTATCATTCACTTTAGTATATTTAGTCGCCTTCGGAAGTTTTCACGTTAAATCAATTTAGTAGAAGTTATAATTTTATCATTACTCTTAATAAACTACAATTACTTTGTATTAGTTTATCCACTTTCGTAACTTCGAATCAATTGTAATTATTTTTACCAATTATACCTATTTTCGTTAATTTAACTACTTTTACTAAATTATGATTGTTTTCGTCACTTTCAATAACCTATCTCTAGTTTCGTTATTAATTATAAATGCTCTTTGTTATTTTGGTTATTTTAGTTGCTTCCGATCAATTCTAATTATTTTCGTTAATTTGGATAAAGTAGAATTTCTCCTCGTCACATCGAGGTTTAAATACACTTTTCTCTGTTGACTAAACTGGGCTTACGTTCATTACTTTTAATGAATTAAGGATGGGTTTGGTCGTTTTGAAGAATTATCATTATTTTCGTTATAATTAATTATTTAACTGATTTCGTTAGGTTTAACATTTTTAACTATTTTCATTTGATTTAGCATCTTTAATTATTTTTATTAACTTTAACGTCTTTCATTATTTTAGTTAAATTTAATATCTTTAAATATTTTGGTTGAATGTAATATCTTTAAAAATTTTCGTTGGATTTAATATCTTTAAATATTTTCGTTAACTTTTATATCTTTAATTATTTCGTCAGAGTTACTTTCGTCACATCGATATCGAGTTTCCACCTCCCGAGCCTCTCAATTTGATCCTAAGGAATTTTGTGTTCATATTAGATTTTACGAGTGCCCACTGGACTACTTGGTGTGATCATTTTAGCCGATCTGTAAAGTTGATTTTAGGTCGATTTTTCTGGAGATGGGTGAAAGAGAGCCAGCCAAAAAAACTAGTTCTCGATCTTCCCACCACCCTATAACGAATATAATATTTACGTTCGAGGCCGTCGTTACGCACGACGGAACTCTCACGGGCACACACTATAGGCGGAGAAACCGCACTTACACAGTGTGACTAGTTATGTATGAGTTTATTGACTTGTGTATTTGTGTGGCTGTGGGCCAGAAAAATTTCGACATAGAAGAATCTCTCTTTGAATACATATATTTTCAAATAGCTACATCGTTGTTCATTCATTAATTTGGGTCATACATTCAGATACACGACAAAAGATTCCCACACATACAATCAAGTAGGGCTTATGTATAAGTTGCTTGATTTCGTATTGTGAAAATTATTGCCGAGAGTTGCTCCTTAGAAAGTGGCTTGCTCACTAAGTGAAAAATATGGTTAAAATTCTGTTAAAATGGATTGGTATATATACCTATTCTGTGACCCTAACCTTGCGTGTTAATTTTCATGCGATAAAACAAAATTTGACCTTGATATTACTTGTCTAATCTAATTCTAATTTTTATTATTTTCAGGATTTTATTTGACAATTTATTCATTTACTTTGAATTTCAATCATTTCTGACTAGAATTATTTTATTTTTATTCAATTTATTCATTAACTCTTCTCTTTTTCCGTAAATTGTCAATTTTCGGTCAAATCTTTTGTTATTATGCTATTTTTATGTCAATTCGTGTAGATCTTGGTGCATTTATTAATATTTTGATTTACTTTTATGTTTTTTCCATTTGATATTTTTAATTATGTGTTTTCTCGCATTTTGAGGTGGTTATTTGATGTATCTGGGTCCGATTTTAAATCTGCATGTTGTGTTTGCGAGCTATTTCCAATCCATTTAAACAAAACCTTGTACTAGCCCATCACGGGGCAAGGGTGTCATTAAAAATATCCCGGATTACGCAAAATGGAAGAGCCAATGAAAATAATTCACACTTAACTTTAAAATTAATCAATTGTTACTATCGTGTTGAGAATTTGGTTAGTCTGTTCCCTTAGCCCCATGTTGTTTGGTAACTTGGAGAATGGATTCAAAATTTGAGTCTTTTCTCCAAGTAACAACAATAATTAAAATTGAAATCAAAATTTAATGACAGAAAAACAAAAACAGAATTTATGGTTAAAGTGGATGAAAAAGATTAGAAAACACTTTAATTGTTATTTTTGGAATTTGGAATTTTTTTGTAAATTTTGTGTTTTAAATGGTTGTTTAAATTGTTAATGTAAATGGTAGAAATTTGAATGGATTAAAAGTGAAATTCTTTAAGTTGTAATTATAATTTGTAAATTAATTTGAATAAATTCCTCAAAATGCTTGCTATTCTTAAATTTTTGAATAATTCTGATAAATTATTTGCAGCTGGTGGATTTATGTTTATGACCTACAAATGTGGTGTCTGGTCAGATAATGATTCTAGTCGAAGCTCATTTAATACCTTACGGCATTCTATTTTTGCAAAATCTTGTGACGTTATTCCTAGTAGAGCCGGCGAAATTAAAGAGGCTATCACAGCTCGAGAGGCTTTGTCTACTCTCAAACCACAAATTGGAATTATGTCTCATATTATTTCTCCTCAAGCTGCACAATCCGATTAAAGTGAAGCAGGAAAAACTCTTCGTTTGATGGGTATGTTAAATGCTACAGTTCCAAGTCGTATTAAAACTGCGCTTGATAAAAGCCCAACAAATATTCAAGAATGCTCTATGAATGAATATCATAACTTTCTGTTTGATGGTCTAGTTTCGGGATATTCGATGACAGCGTTGGGTTCAGGTTATAGTGAACAGTTAATTGGAAAGACCTGTGTAAACCCCAACGCAAGCATTCTCGTTCTCAATCAAAACCTGTCGATCGAGGATCTTCCGCAGCTGCGATGTCTCTGTATCCTCGTGGGCCTTGTTGAAAATAAAAAGATGATGGAATTCACCATATTGTTGGGTTTTGGATTATTTCAAGTCGGTTCTCTCTGACTCCTGGTGTTCTTTAAATTAAAACAATGAACGACCCAACGTATATTGAAACAACAGGTTTACAATTTATTATCACGCTCCAATAACCAATCAAAGTTTATACGATTCTCTGCTCGGCGTTGATGCTTTGCAAACAAACAATATTCACCTTTTGATCCTTTAGTTCCGTTGACTCTCGTTTTCCTCGGTTTCTGTTTGGTTTGATCCCTTTTCGCCTTTCCGTATTCTTAATTCTATTTCTTCTTTTCCCTACTTCCCTAATTCGTTTGTCCCTTTTCTTATCGTCTGATTCTTCGAACCCTAGCTGAGGCAGAATGCCGATTTTCTCTGATTTTCCCTTTGCTTATATACTCCTCGAAATCAGGATGACAAATGGTTATTGCCGAGCCAATCTTTCGTTTGACATTTTCTCCTACGTGTTTGCTTCGGCTGTCATCCATAATGTCCAACGAATCTAGATAATTAATGGCCCTACCGGTCTTCCTACGCGCGCTATCTTCTCCTTACTCTTTTCCCATTAATCATTGTGTCAAGCTAATGGGCCCAAATCTTCCTTTAGTTTGCCTTTCTTCTTGTTTACCCAGCTCGGGTTTCCTTCATCTCTCGGGTTCTCCATTGGCTCGGGTTTCCCATTAGCTCGGGTTTTCCATTAGCCAATTAATTAATTAATTAACGTTTTCTGTTTTCATACATTTGAATGTTTTTCAACCCTTTCTAACCCTTTTCTGATAAATCCCTAACCGTCATCTTGTTGACCATTAGCTAATCTATAACTGTCCCGTTTTTCCCATTCGATTTCGATGATTTTTCCATTTATTGATTTTTCTCGGATTTCCGGATTCTCGCCTTTCGTAATTGCTTTTTGCATTTTCTAATACTGTTTCCATCGCACTTTCATTTACTATTAATTCTGTGCACGATCCCGCTTTTATTTGCCTTTTTTCTTCGCTTACTTTCCATTTGAATTATTATCCTAAATTTTATTTAAATTTTTAATTTTAATTTACAGACCTCAACATATCTCCCCCCCTTAAAAAAATTTTTTCGTCCTCGAAATCTATGTTTTGCTGTGATTATGTATTATTATCACTATTATTATTATAATTTTGATGGCGCATAGCGTATCAATAAATTTTAATCTTTTCAAGACCAAATGAAATGAAGGCTTAAGTTTGACTCATATCTGTTTTAATTTTTGACAATTTTCAAACTTTAATGTAGAAAAATTATCCAATATTTTGTTACTCTAAAATTGTTTTGTTAATTAAAAATTAACTTAAAATTGATGTTTTGTTTTTAAAGTTTTTAATTATTTTAAAATCAAACCAATTATTTATCTTATGTTTTTATATTTATGTTTCATAAGATGTTCAAAAAATTGTTGGCTCTTATTTCAGTCGTTTTGTTAATATTTTTTATATCATATTTTTTTTATTGATTTCTTCTGCATTTTGTAAAATATTTAAATGTAAATCGTCTGAAGAAAAAGGGAAAATTGTAGATTCAAATTACAATTATGGAGTTATAATTGATGCAGGTTTAATTTCTTATTTGTAGAAAAAGTTTTTTAGTTTTTGTAGGGAGCAGTGGTAGTAGATTGTTCATTTACTTTTGGCCACCACACACAGGAAATGGTGGCGAATTATTGCAAATGAAGCCACTTTTAGATAATAAAGGTAAGCCTATTGTGAAGAAAGTAAATCCTGGATTATCGTCCTTTGCGGATCAACCTGAAAATGCTATTTCATATATTAAACCACTACTGGAGCTTGCTGCAAGTAGCGTTCCAGTATCATTGCACAAAGAAACACCATTTTATTTAATGGCTACAGCTGGAATGAGAATGATCTCGAATGAGTAAATTTACGGATTTTTAGTTCAATTTATAATATTAAATAATAATTTATAAAATCATTTTTAATTTGTGTTAATTAAAATTTGCTGTGGTTTTTTGGTTTTTGATAACAATGATTGGCTGTTATTTTTAGCATCGCATCATATCATATAATAACAATAATAATAATAACAATAACAATAATAATAATAATAACAATAACAATAATAATATTAATAATAATAATAATAACAATAATAATAATAATAATAATGGAATAAGCAGCTCACTAAATGCTAATGCACATGGAACTAGATGCCATTCTATCCATTTTGTAAAATCTAATTTTTTATTTCTCAAAAATAATTTTACGAAAAACTAATTTTTCATTTCTCAAATAGTAAATCGATAAATGACTAATCGAAAACTAGGAATATATTAGATTCCTCACGAACTGAATCGAGTTTGTGTGTTATTGGCGGAGAAATACTCACGAACTGAATAAAGTAGAAATTTTCGAGTTTGTGTGTTATTGGCGGAGAAATACTCACGAACTGAATAAAGTAGAAATGGGTAGGAAATCAAATCCCTGATTTCATAACTGGGTCGGCATGTAATAAAAGGCAAAGACTATTTAAGGAAAGGTAGAAATGGGTAGGAAATCAAATCCCTGATTTCATAACTGGGTCGGCATGTAATAAAAGGCAAAGACTATTTAAGGAAATTTGTTCGATTCGTGGCCATTTTGTACTGTTTTAAAGTTAGAACGAATTTTTTAACAAATTATTAATAATGGTGGTAATTTATATGATTAATTTTTTTTTTTTTTTTAAATGTTATCTAGAGAGAATGCATTAGCATACGTGTGGGTCAAGCTGGAGTTCAAATGGGTAATGCTTGCTGGGAGTTGTATTGTCTGGAACACGGTATACAACCAGATGGACAGATGCCTAGTGATAAAACTGTTGGAGGAGGTGATGATTCTTTTAACACTTTCTTCAGTGAAACAGGGACTGGGGAGCACGTCCCACGCGCGGTTTTCATTGATCTAGAACCTACAGTAGTTGGTAAAGTTATTCTTAAATGTATTACACTAACTAAAATATTTTATTAGACGAAGTAAGAACTGGTACATATAGAAAACTCTTTCACCCAGAACAATTAATTACCGATAAAGAAGATGCAGCAAATAATTTCGCAAGAGGTCATTATACTGTTGGGAAAGAAATAGTCGATCTAGTATTGGACAGGATTCGGAAATTAAGTGATCAGTGTTCTGGTTTACAAGGTTTTCTAATTTTTCATTCCTTTGGTGGAGGTACTGGGTCAGGATTCACATCACTGTTAATGGAAAGGTTAAGTGTTGATTATGGAAAAAATCAAAGCTCGAATTCGCTGTATATCTTGCCCCCCCCAAATCGCTACAGCCGTTGTTGAATTATATTAGAAAATTCTCTCACCAAATACACTCACCAATAATAGTGATGTGCACGCTGGAATTATTTTTGTAGTTATTTTTGCCACATCTCTAACGGCCAATCTGAGATAATTTATTGTTAGAAATAGGCAGCGATTTCTAATGGAATCATGTCAAATAATTGATTTTGAGCAAATATTACCAAGTAATCAAATGGTTAAATGCGATCCACGACATGGAAAATACATGGCATGTTGTATGCTTTATCGAGGGGAAGGCGAAGAATATTAACGTTTTCAATTAAATACATTTTGAATTGAAAAATAAATTCTATAGGTGATTTAAGGCTTTGATTTTTTCCTAAAGTCATATTTTCGTTTAATCATTAAATTTTTCAGTTGAATTGAAAAAATTTCTATAGGTTATTTTAGGCTTTGATTTTTTTACTAAAGTCATATTTTCGTTTAATCATTAAATTTTTCAGTCGCAAGGTAATTTATTTATTCTTTTTATTCATACATTATTATTAATATTATGATTTTAAAAAGTTAATCTCCCCCGCACCGACCGACTCATGATATCACTTTGTTTACTCAGCCTGATAAGGTGAACATTAATGTTCCGAATGAATTTTTTTACTCGTCCTGCGGTTTTTGACGTAGCCGATACTGATAGGCTCTATAATTAATTACCCTGTGGTTTCTTAACGTAGCCCGTGCTGATAAGCTTTCTAATTAATTACCCTGTGGTTTCTTAACGTAGCCCGTGCTGATAAGCTTTCTAATTAATTACCCTGTGGTTTGTTAACGTAGCCTGTACTGATAAGCGTTCTATATAAGTGTCTGCTTTACCACTTTTCGTTAGTTTTGTCTTGCCAATCTTGAAGTAAGCATTTTATATTTTATTTTTTCATATATTT
Organism: Schmidtea mediterranea; assembly: GCA_022537955.1. Lineage (NCBI taxonomy): Eukaryota > Metazoa > Platyhelminthes > Tricladida > Dugesiidae > Schmidtea > Schmidtea mediterranea. Next base: position 163,361,532 of record CM039679.1, on the reverse strand, counting down.
TTTTTTTTTTTTGAATTTTAGTAACGCCATCCCTCAATTACTATGGACGTAAGTGATTACTTGTTTTTTGTTTTTGTGACCATGCTGTCCTCAACTACCCTCATAGTAACCGAACACTTGCAATCGCTGTCCAGGGTAGCCAAACCCCGGTGATTGCAAGCGCTCGTGTTGCTTATTAATTTAACTTATTGATGCTTATTACATTAACTTATTTACTGTTTAATTTTAGTTCGTTAATTTGTTTATGCAACTAACTATACCACACTCATGTGTTGGGTCATATATTTTTGATTTTCTGATTTTGTATTTATCCTAAAAGCAAACCTCTAATTACAGCTACTCGTATTTTTCTGACAATTTTAGCCGTATTTATACTTATTAATTTATTACGTAATTCTTAAAATCAATTACTTGCCTGCACTAATTATTTGTCGAGGGCGCCATGGTACGGAGTTTTATACAGTATTTATTTCATTTTTCTTTTCAACCCTTACTATTTTAGGTCCCAGAACCTAAGTTTGAGCATCTCGATGTTATGCAATGGTTATTTGACTGCCATACTACCAGGTTTTTTAATTTCTTTTTCAGGGTCCCTTTGCCACCGCGCCGAAAGGGATTGAAACGTACCTTTGCCTGTGTGGATACAGGCAGTAGGTTTGAAAGACGCCCGCCTTGCAATGTACGCAGGAAATGGGACTGTGGCATCCAAAGTCCCGTTCTGTTGGACTCTGACGACGAATAAAAACGAATAAAACTTTGAATAAATGTTCAGCATACCTTTGTTTTTAATTTATGCTAGAAAGTGTGGGGTAATTGTGTCCCTCTTCGCGATTAGTCTTTGTTACTACTAATGTGAAATTATTCCTTACTTATTTATAATTTTGTTCTCTCGCCCCAGTAGGTTACCCATTGTTATATAGTTATGCTAATTCATTCATTACTACTCAGCCCTTTAATATTATTTATTTCTAATGTTCATTTAAGGTATCATTTCATTATTTGCAACATTTATTTGAGTTATTCTATTTGCTTTTGTTCATTTTTATCTATTATTCATTTATTTAATTTTTTATCTATTATTCATTTATTTAATTTATCACTTTTTTAATTATTTATTTATATCAATTTGTTTATTTATTTGATTATTTGTTAATTTACTTATATTTATTTACTATTTTTTTTTCCTCGAGGACGAAAAAACACTAACGGGTCCGTTTAAATAATTTATTTTTTTAGTCTAATTGATTTATCTCACCATCGTCTTCCGATTCCTCTATTTCTTCTACTCTTATTCGAAACATCGCGAAATCGGCCTCGTGTTGAAACAATAAGATTTCCAAACGGTCCAACCGCCTTTTCAGACGGAAGTTTTCTTCCTCCAAATCTGTTATTCTGCCCTGCATGCTACGAAACTTTTGCTTTAGTTCTTGCGTACTTGCTTTACACTCTTTGCATGACATCTCCGAGGCTTCTTGCATTCTCTGAAATTAAATGATAGTAATTTTTTTTTTGTATCACTCTTTATTCGCAAAGCACCAACACCTCGCTTCGAATCTCAAACAAATTACACCGTTCATCCTATGGTACTTATAAAACATGCACATTGTTAATATAAATATAATATATTTTTATACTCTATTCATGCAGATCACAATTTATAGTCTTGTCTCATAATATGAATATGATGGTGGTTGAAGGATAGTTAGTTGTCTCTTCTTTACACATATCAAAATGGTGATGATTATGAATGTTATTGATAGGATGAGAAAACCTGTTATTAAAATGTAAATGAGATATTCACAATAGTTGACTGTCAAATCCGAATTTATCATCATTAGTTTATTTGAGTTAGGTTTTGTCGTTTCTTGGGTCGGTAATTGGAAAGGTGATGTGGTTGTATCTGATTTTCGTTTCGATTCATTGATTGTCTTGACTTCCACGAAAACTGTTTGCCATCCGCCTGGTTTGGTTATCCATCGCTGATATTTAACTGTTAATTCCCATGCTGTCTCTAAATCAGAAGTGTAAAGTGTAAAAAAATGATTACCGGCATCTAATATAGTCAGGGTTTTTTGTTTGTAGATAATAACAACTCTTTCATCATTTCCTGATTTTCTATATATCGTTACCGGTCCATTTCCAACACTCAGGTTATACGATTTGACTCGTCTCTGAGATAGATAGACTGGGTCTCACTCTTAAATCGTGACCATTGGTTTCTCACTACCGTTCCATTTTCGAGGCATATGTTCTCGTAGTAGTTTGCATTAACTGAATAATTTTGATTCATTTTCAATTTCTCGTAGCGGATAACTGATTTTCGCGAGTTAAGGGTGTCGACATTTAACCCTTGAAATGTGATTCGCACTTTCACCAAGTCCACTGGCTTCCAATATATATTGATTCCATTTATCTCTGGTTCTATTTCGATCAAGTTTCGCATCTCTTTTGTGTGCACTTCTATCGGAATTTGCGTGTACCACTTTGACATGTTCTGTCTCAACAGCCATTGGTATTTGAAATTTGGCTTTAACTTTCGTACCGCAAATATATCTTTATCATAATTCAGTTCTACCACTGGTGCTGTATTGTCTAGTAAATCAATAATTTCTATTTGGTCTGCGATCTCGCATTTACAGCTCCATACTATATTTGTTAGAGTGGAATATATATGTATTTTCTCCATTCCTCGGATTTTGCTTGTCGCATATGGTAAGTCAATCTTTTTGCCGCTCGCAACTGTTACTAACATCAGCATTATTGCTACATATAATATCTTATTGATGTAGCTGACTGGTGTTGGATTTTTCGTGAATTTCTGTTTCAATTTTGTTTGACCCGTTACTTTATTCTGCTTGGACCTTAAGGGGTATGTCTGATTCACAAACACTTCACCTGCCCTGTGAATTATTTTTCCTGTTTCTCCTGCTATCAAATTACCTGTCTTTAAATCAAGTGAGACTCCGTCCAGCTGCTCTAATATATCCATACCGATCAGACATCGTACTGGGCTTCCCTTCATTATGAGCGTATTGTGCACTATTATTCGGTCTCCAATATGGAATATGACGTTAAGTTGTCCAATTATGTTTAATTCATTTTTTGATAATGACCTCACTATTTCGTCGGTAGGCTTTATTTGCATTTTCTCCTTCACGTTTAATACATTTTCCGATATTATTGTGTGACTAGATCCCGAATCAACCAAAGCTTCTACTTTATGTCTGTTCATTTGTATAAATATTCGGGGTTGCTTTCCTCTTTTTGTTAATGTCATCATTGAGTAGTTGCATGGTAAGCCTAACATATTCTTTCTCTCGATCTCTGCGCTAGAAGGCTCGATTCTCTCTCCTACCATTCCTTCACATTGTAATGCGATATTTTCTACTGGTTTCATCTCTCGTAATCGATCAACTGGATATACTGGTGCTGGTTGCATAAACGATTTTGGTATACACAATTTTGTAAACGTGTCTACGCTACTCGCATTTAACAGTGGCTCTTTTAAGATTTGATAGGTTCTCAACGCTTCTTTATTCATTCCACTTAGTTCTTGATTGTCAACATATAACGGTGCACTATCACCCTCGTTGTCATTGTCATTATTCTCGTCCCTTGAAGGGGTTGTACTAGCGTAGCTCACCTTTTTCTTTAATATTCGCGCTTTGAGTATCTCCAACTCTTGATATTGATGATGAGTAATGAAGAATCTAGCCAATAATGGTATGCAACCAATTACTAATTTCCACGACCAACCTGTGATCGCGTATAATCTGTGTGTTGATAGGACATGCGATATTATTACTTTGATTACAACACATATTACATAAATTCCAATCAATCCGGCACACGCTTGTCCGATGAACATAAACTTTCCCCAGATCTTTTTCATTGTATTATACGTCGCTTTCTTGTAATGATCTGGAGTTAACAAATACTCGTAATTTACCTTCCCACTTCCGCTTGGGAGAATTGTATCTACCATCTCCATTATTACTCTTTCTTTCTTTGATGGAAATAACAAGTTTCTGCGGGCTTCCTCAATGTCTTCGTTCGAGTAAATTCCACTTTGCGATAATTTCTCTAATGACGTAAAATTTACCAGATATTGTAATTCTGTCAATTCTAAGTTTTCCGGTGTCTTTACTTCTCGATGATCTGGTAATGCAATCCAAGATTCTGGTGTTAGTCTGTATAGTGGTGCCAACAATCTATTACACTGTAATACTTTCGGTTTCACGTCCTCTTCCAGTAAGATTCGTGTTACAGGCTCCATAAATCGCAACTTTCCATTTAAATTCACTGGTAACTCGTTGGTGCATTGGTCATACTTTGTCAGTTTAACTGGTACCGCTTTACATTTATAGCTATATAGTGCTTCACCGAAAATTCTGGCAAACACCCCATTTTCTGCAATTAACATGGGTGCTACCAAATTAGGATTGGTTATAGCCATTGCCATCCGATTTCGGAGTATTTCTTTGTTGAGATTACAATCATTTATAATAACTTCTCGGTACACATTTTCAACAGTATTTTGACCAAAGTGAAATAAATAATCTATTTTGTTATTAAAGTAATTTGTCAACTTGATATCTCCGGCATGTATGTTTGTTTGGGCCTCTATAATCATTTTCTGAGATACATATATACCTTTATAATTTGTCTCATAGACATTTTGTCCACACTTTGTTTTAGTTTCTTTTCTCAGGAATCGCATCCCGTCTTCCTCTGAGGTTGACATTAACACTGTCGGAGTATCTTTCATCCGTAGAGGTGTGATTCTTGTTGTTGTACTCGTTGCTGGATCCATTCTTATTTTCTCGGGCTTTTCCCTGATCTGTTCTCCCGTTATTTCTTTAAAACTCATTGACTTCAATTGCACTAAATTGCATTTTTTTGGTATCGACATCGTACACCAAAATTGATTCTCCTGTCTGACAGCTAGATTGTTTCATGTTGCAGAATGGATGTGTTTGTAGTTTACCAGTATCATCATCAAATGATCCATCAAATTCTCTTAATTCTGACATGTACTCTTCTACAACCACGGCTTTGTCAATTATAGCATCGTCTACTTTGTATGGCTCTCCTTGGCAATCACCATTCGACTTTATTATCCCTCGCACGGTTACAGTCTCACGGATTTTGTGGTTAAGCTTTGCTTGTAGTTTGATATCTGCATTAATTTTCAACTGTCCTGTTTGAAAGGCTGCTAAACAATTCTCCGGAATTATTTCTATCGGTCTAGGTATCGATTGCATTTTCACCATCGATGAGTGGCTCCATTTTCCACAATAAAATACAAAAGTAGTTCGTTTCACTGTACACTCTCTCACCTTTGATCTTCGAAACCCCGATTCTTGATATACATGATATTTTACTGGATTTGTCACTTTAAATTTTACTGGATATGCATCCGAACACTCTGCTACGTTTACCAACGAGTATACTCTTCCCATTTCGGTTTGGGAGCAGTCATATGCCACCAATGAATTCGTCGTATTTATTATTCCCAATAACATAATAATAGAAATCATCAACCATGGAAATGCAAGTTTTCCCTTTTTCCTCACTGTCTCTGTTTTTGGGCTCTCAGCCTTTTGTATTAACTCTTCCCATCCGCCATTGTTTGCGATCCACTTCATCAAATATTTATTCGTCATTTCAGTAGCTTTCTTTATCAATGATTTTGAATTGTCACTTTCCAGATAACCATAAGTACCAATCTCCAATATTATATAGGCTAGCACTGTCAATATTACATCTCGATCTAACTCAGTTCGTGTTAAGTCCTCAATTACTGCTTCCTCACAAAATTCCTTTTCTTCATAATTTCTTTTAATTATCGACGGTAATCTCCTCTTTAATTCCGTTGCCAATCTTTTTACAACTCTTTTCTCCCCTCCGAAATATCATCTTCTGTTTCAGTTTCATCTAACAAATACAATTCCGTTACTAAACTTTTTAATATTCGCTCAGTTTCGCTTGATTCATCTAAACGCTCAGTTTCGCTTGATTCCTCTAAACTCAAAGATTCAATTTCCGCATCATTCTGTTTTATCCCACATATCGCAATGTCATTTTTCGTCTCAACAAAGTTCTCTTCACTTTTCATCTCATCTATACTCGGTAGTATCCTATTATCGGTGCTCCTTTCCTCAACATCCCTTGTAACTTCATTTTCTGATCTCATTTCCTCATTTTCCATTGTTTCTAATCTCTGCAATTCATTAATTTCTTGATCAATTTCTCCTGGGTCATCTACAACTTCAGTTTTAATCTCTACATTATCATTGTCCACTTCCTCATACAGAGGCCAAAACGGTACTATTACTGCATCTTCTTCCATTTCACCACTTTGTTTTGTTGCGTACACATTATTAATACAATTTGGGTTACATCCGTAGTTTAACAAATATTCGTCATCATCAAATTCTCGTCCTTTGAACGTCAACACGATAATTCCGTCATTACCTAATATCTCCGCTGCTTTTCGTCGTATTTTCTTTGCTTTTACACTCCAATGTTCCTGATAATATTCAATCCTTTGATCCGCAATATTTAACGCTATTATCAAAGACTTCGCACTATCGTCTGCCGCCTCATAATCATGTCCTAGTTTTCGAATTACCTCTTTTAACTTTGCCTGATAACTCGTCGGTTTATTCGTATACGGTACGATGCATTCGAACAACCCTTCTTTCATGTCTCGATCCATTTCGATGCTCATTATGAAGTCGATACTCGCATTAATTTTATCTCTATTCCCTGCATACAGGGTATCATGTAAATCTGCTAGAATCTTTTCCCAATTTTGTCTGTCTGAATTCAAAGTATTAACAGCATTAACAACTTTTACTTTATTTTTCCAGCCTGGTATCAGACCGCAATCTACTAAGTACTCCTCGTCTTCCAGACATCGATTCTCAAATTTTAGTTGCACTTGCCATCCACTGTATTGACGCAGTATTCGCTCCTTTAGGTCTTTGATTTGTCCGTAGGCCTTTACACGGAATTGGCACTTCACATTATCAAGTCCCGTCGTTTCCACTATGATATCATCTAAATCCCTTGTTGACCGCAAAGCCTTGCCAAACTTTTGCATTTGCTTAAGTATCTCATCATCTCTGTTTCCTTTGAATAACTTTGCACATAAATTTATGGCTCTCTTTAGTTCGCTTTGGGTTAGTGACATCACACTGAGTTCTGCGATCCATCGTTTCAACTGGGAGTTGTCAGTTTCCATTTTCTCAAGCAATTTTTCAACTCGGGCTAACAGTGCAGTCGGATTCTCATCTGATGCGATCTTTCGCACTTTCGGGGCAGGTTTTCCCTCACCTTCTGACACGGTTCTAATTATCATATGAGATTCAGTTTCTTCATCTGATTCGAATTTAGCCACTAGTTTGTTCAGCTTCTGTCGCATTTCTCGAAATTCCTTTTCCATTTTGTCTTGAAATTCCTCTCTCTGAGCATATGTCATGTTACTGGTGTTTGGCATATCTTCTTGGAATCTGATTGATTTCTTTAAAATAGGTCTGCTGAATCTCTCTGAGTTCCTTGGGCATGATCGCGCCATGTGGCCGTATCCCTTGCACGAATGACATTGTATCTGTCCATTTGTGGTGAAGGTGACGCTGACGATGATCTTGATCTGGTAAAACAGTTTCTGCTAATATGCCCTTTCTTTCCGCATCGATAGCATTCGACATCACTGCTGATCCTTTTGTTTTCTGTAAATCTCTTGTTAGGGCTGGGATTTTTCCCATATTTGAACCAACATTGATTTGAGTAGTGTCCAGACTTTTTGCAATGTTCGCATTGAGGATTATTTACCTGTCCATTTGATTGTACACTCATCGCTGTTCTACCGGCTTGAAATCTAGTATTTGGTCTTAAAATTGGACTACTGATTTGATTTATTTTCTTTTCATCCCATGGTGCTCTCACAGGCGTAATTGACCGCTCACGTCTCTCCACATTAACTCCAAAAGCATCTGATCTTTTTGCACTTTTTAAATTCAGCTCTATCTTCATGGCTTTCTTCACGAGCTCATCGAAATTGGAAAAATCCACATAACATAGGGCCTTTTTGATTTCGGAGTGGACTCCGGTTATAAACTGATCTTCTAACAGCTCTTTAACCTGCTTGGCCATATCTACTTGATCGGGTTTGACTTCGAAGGCTTTATCTGCTAAAGTGGTCAGATGATAAGCAAACTCACTGACCGATTCATCTGGACCTTGAACTCGATTATAAAATTTCTGTCGCATGATTCTTTTGATATCTCCACCAACCAGTTTCAGTGCCATTGCATCCTTCAATTTTGTCCAATCATTGCCAACATTTCGTTTGTCGACTTGCTGCCAGGCTTCTCTTGCCGCACCCTTCAGATAGAGTGGGAATCTCTGAACCATAATGGCTTGTGTCAATCCGTATGCTGAGGCGTACATATAATAATATCCCATGAAATCTGCAAATTCAACAGGGTCTCCCCCATATTGATTGACGGGTAATTTCTGACAACTTGCGAAATCAATCATCTCTCTATTGAGAGGCATAACAGCATTATCATTTTCCATTTGGACTTGTTTCTGACTTCTGAGGTTGTATCGGTTCACTTTGAGCTAAACTTCAAGCGTTAAACAATAATTTAAAATTACTTTTCAACTTCTTTTAAATCTCCCAATAATAGCCCTTTATAATCTCGTTAACACTATTTTCAAACTTCTAAGCCGACTTTCACTCACGTCAGTACTAATTCTTTTTATAATTCCTTTTTCACTAGCTTCCAATAATTTCCCTCCGACTTTCAATCACGTCGGTACTATTTTTTTCAATAATTATTTTTCCACTAACTTTCAATAATTTTCCGCCGACTTGCGATCACTTCAGTACTATTTTTTTCAATAATTATTTTTTCACTAACTTTCAATAATTTTCCGCCGACTTTCAATCACGTCGGTACTATTTTTTTCAATAATTATTTTTCCACTAACTTTCAATAATTTTCCGCCGACTTTCAATCACGTCGGGCTCACCAGAATATATGTTGGGTTTTGGATTATTTCAAGTCGGTTCTCTCTGACTCCTGGTGTTCTTTAAATTAAAACAATGAACGACCCAACGTATATTGAAACAACAGGTTTACAATTTATTATCACGCTCCAATAACCAATCAAAGTTTATACGATTCTCTGCTCGGCGTTGATGCTTTGCAAACAAACAATATTCACCTTTTGATCCTTTAGTTCCGTTGACTCTCGTTTTCCTCGGTTTCTGTTTGGTTTGATCCCTTTTCGCCTTTCCGTATTCTTAATTCTATTTCTTCTTTTCCCTACTTCCCTAATTCGTTTGTCCCTTTTCTTATCGTCTGATTCTTCGAACCCTAGCTGAGGCAGAATGCCGATTTTCTCTGATTTTCCCTTTGCTTATATACTCCTCGAAATCAGGATGACAAATGGTTATTGCCGAGCCAATCTTTCGTTTGACATTTTCTCCTACGTGTTTGCTTCGGCTGTCATCCATAATGGTCCAACGAATCTAGATAATTAATGGCCCTACCGGTCTTCCTACGCGCGCTATCTTCTCCTTACTCTTTTCCCATTAATCATTGTGTCAAGCTAATGGGCCCAAATCTTCCTTTAGTTTGCCTTTCTTCTTGTTTACCCAGCTCGGGTTTCCTTCATCTCTCGGTTCTCCATTGGCTCGGGTTTCCCATTAGCTCGGGTTTTCCATTAGCCAATTAATTAATTAATTAACGTTTTCTGTTTTCATACATTTGAATGTTTTTCAACCCTTTCTAACCCTTTTCTGATAAATCCCTAACCGTCATCTTGTTGACCATTAGCTAATCTATAACTGTCCCGTTTTTCCCATTCGATTTCGATGATTTTTCCATTTATTGATTTTTCTCGGATTTCCGGATTCTCGCCTTTCGTAATTGCTTTTTGCATTTTCTAATACTGTTTCCATCGCACTTTCATTTACTATTAATTCTGTGCACGATCCCGCTTTTATTTGCCTTTTTTCTTCGCTTACTTTCCATTTGAATTATTATCCTAAATTTTATTTAAATTTTTAATTTTAATTTACAGACCTCAACAATATCGTATTTCTTATTTTTTATCAGAGATTTGCAAAAAAAAATATGTAAAAAAATGTCTAAAAAATGTTTTGGTTTTTTATAATGTACATTATTTGAAAAAATATGGCTTTAACTTTTAAATATATCTATATAAAAAAAGGCTTTTCACCCTGGAAAAAATTCTGCAGACACCCATGAGTATAACCTCGAATTGAAGTCTAATATAAGAAACAATAGTTAATAAAACAGCTATAACTTAAAATTTGTTTATTCAGCACGACAACTAAAAAAGTAAAGCGGTAAACTGACTTTTATAAATAGATGGCTTAGTAAAGACAAAGATGAGACACCTAGAAATATAAATTAATTAAAAATTTCACAAAAATCTATAGTGTTAAGCAAGTTAATATGACCCAAAAAAGCGCACTAAGTGAATTTAAAATATCACATAACAATATCAAATAAATCGCTAAAATCATAGTAAATATACAAATAAAATTCAAAGAACACAAAAATAAGATCAAACAAAAGGTTCTGTGCATTTTGATAGATACTTGATGGATTTGTTGAATATTCGATGGATTTGTTGAATATTAGCCGGTATACGCGCGTGAGTTTATTGTTTTTAATAACTACCGTAATTATCCGAATATAAGACGCACCCAATATAAGACGCATCATTAAAAATTGACTGAATTCAAGAAAATATAAGTAACCCAAATATAAGACGCATGTATAATTATTACCTTACATTAAATTTATTATTAAATTTATTTTTTGTTTAAAATTAAAATTTCAGTTACCTAAATTCAAATTAAAATTTTTATTTCCTTATAATGTCTTCAAAACGCTGCAGTTATACGACAGGTTTCAAATTGAAGGTAATTGAAGCAGCCGAACGTATCGGAAATAGAGGAGCATCTAGAGAATATGGACTCAGTGAAGCTAATGTAAGGCGTTGGGGAAAAAATAAAAATACTTTAAAAGAGTGCAGATCCTCTAAAAAGGCCTCTGGCAGAGGTAGGAAATTATTATCAATTATTATCAAAGGGTTCAAGAAATGTTGTTTGAGTAATGCTATGGATGGATCAGAAGACGATATTATTTGGCAGGACGATATATTTGATGTAGGGAATGAGGAAGATGATATTGATGATATGGAAAATGAATTAATGTTTGGAGAAGTGGACGAGTCCATTGAGATTGAGAATTTGATGGAAAGTGAAGATGAAAATAATGGTCTCTGTAATGAAAAAGAACATTCTGTAACTAAAAATAAACATTTTGTATTAATTTATACTTTATTTCCCTTGCCCATACCGGTTTTTCAGAAAGTTTTCTGAGTAGGAAAAAATATTTCCTGTTATACCCATGTATAAGACGCACCACGATTATCATCCCCAAAAGTGATGAAAAAAAAGCGTCTTATATTCGGATAATTACGGTATTCTTCCACGCATAAGTATCCAGCAATATATATATATCCATATTTAAATATAATTAACCGATGAAATCTACTCAATTGTCAATAATTTTTAATTGAATATAATTGTAACTCATCCACTCGTAAAGTACAATTTATTTTCAGTGAATATTTTCATCTTTTAAGTATATTTGTTGATCAGTGAATAATTCAGACTTTATTTATTTCAAGTATTTCCCAATATTTAATTGATATTTCATCTCATCATTGAGAAATTTTATCGTCTAATTTATAATATGTAATTCTCGATTCACTAAATATTTTTTACGTTCAAATCATATTTTCTTACTTTAATGATTGCTTTCCTCTTTAATGAATATTTTTTCTCTCAAATGAATAATTTCTCTCAATGAATATTTTCCTCTTCAATGAATATTTTCCTCTTCGATGTATATTTTCTCTATTCAAAGTATATTACCCTTGTAAGTTTTTAATATATCCATTGATGTTTCATCCATTTAGTAAATATCTTTAGCTATCCCACCTTTTTCTGTAATTTCAACGATTTTAGTCACTTAATGTACTCTCTCACCAATATTACTTCTTCACTGAAAATTTTCTTTATAGAATATAATCTCTACTATTTAAAATTCCATTTGTTGACTTGTTATTTTCAATGAAAATTTAATTAAATAAATTACATTTTTCAATAGATTAGGTTGTACTCGACTATGCAAATCAATTAGAGCTTTTAGGGAAATTTTATGATAATTTAAGTGATATCTAGTTTTACGAGGTATTTATTTTAGTAAATTTTAATCATCTTTGTGAATTTTATGGTTTTCTTTTGAATTTTAATAGATTTAGGGTTTGATTGTTTTTAATGAAATTATTGAAGAAATGAGTGTAAATCTATAATTTTAGAAACACTTAATTTCTTGATAATTTATTAGAATTGACTTGATTTTAGGATTTTTTTAAATAAAAGTTAAATTTACTAACAAAATGTTTATGAAACTTATTTATCGTAATTATTTACCAATTAGAATCCAATTTGACTGATAGATTTTGAAAAGTAAATGATATTTTAATTAATAATTTTATGATCATTTTAAAAAGTTGATTAAATCAGTTGATTTTTAAAAATATTTTAGTGAAACCTAAAATTTTAATTTATTTTACAGTAAAAAAGGGTGGCTAATTAATTACTTTCCTTTTTCCATTTTATGGATTTCGTGGATATCAATCATAAAAGTAGTATAATTTAGAGATTTTTAAGACAATGCTCAGTGTGGTTATCAGTATACTTATGAAAATCATTGTTATATCTCTATGGGTTGACTGGTAATTTTTATTGAATTTATACCTGATTTACTGATTAGTTTTAATTATTTGAGCAATATGATATATATTTTATGATTTTACAATAATTTAGTGAAATTTAATTTATGTGAGAAACATAGATTTTATTCAAATTTAGTTATTTTTGACAAATTTTTTACTTAGTAGAATTTGTTGCCGGAATCAAATTGTGGTGATCTTTGATGGAAAATGTTTGGTATCGATAACAATTTTGTAATACTTTAAAGAAAATATTTTTATTGGTAAAATTCAGATTTTTATGATAATTTTAAGGGAATTTGATTGGTTGAATAAATACAGTAAATATGATCCGAATGATGGATTTTTAAGGATCTTATTCGGTTAAATATAGATTTATAAAGAAATTTTACCTTGTAGGTTTTTACAAAATATATCTATATTGTTGGTGCAGTACGGGAAAAGATTATATCAATGGAAATGATTGGTTAAGAGTAAATTTTATGATATTTTAAGAATAATCGATTAAGAACAAGTTTGTTGTCATTTTTAAAGGGGTTGAGTTGGTTGAATGTATGCATTCAAAGTGTAAATATTTTCTAAATGGAGAATATAGAGGAATTTATAATAATTTTAGGGGGACTTGTTCAGATAGATATCAATATGTGTGTAAATCTTTTGAGAGAGTAGAAATATTGTCATTTAAAGAGAAATGATTGGTTAAGAAGAGAATTTATGATCTTTTAAGGGGATTTCAAGAAATTTATTCGGTTGAATATCGATGTCGGTGATTTTTATAAAAATAATGAATATAGCCGGGATTATTGTCATTTAAAGAGAAATGATTGATTAAGAGAGAATTTATGATAATTTTAATGGAATTTGATTGTTTAAGAAAGGAATTTTATTTTAAAGGGATTTCAAGAAATTGTTTTGGCAGAAAATTGATATGTCGGTGATTTTTTGAAAAATATTGAATATAGTTTGGAATATTGTCATTTAAAGAGAAATGATTGGTGGAGAGTAAATTTTATTTTAGGGTGAAATTCTTGGCTAAGAAGAGAATTTATGATCGTTTAAGGGGAAATATCGATTAAGAACAGATTTGTTGATATTTTTAAGGGGTTGAGTCGGTTAAGTATCGTTATTTAATACTTGGTTTTTATAAAAAATAAGGAATATAGATGGTAAAGTAGGGGGAAATGTTATTTGATAGGAAATGATTGGTCAAGAGTGAAATTTATTTTAGTAAAAAATAGTCGATTAAGAACAAGTTTGTTATCATTTTTAAGGGGGTTAGTTGATTAAATGTTGTTATTTAAACGGTAAATATTATCTAAATCTGTATTTTTATGATTTTTATGAAAAATATTGAATATTGCTGGAAATATTGTTATTTGATGGAAAATGATTGGTCAAGAGAGGAATTTATAATATTTTTAAAGCAATTTACTGAGATGAATATCGGTGTTCAAAGGGTAAATATTATCTACTTGATATATTTTTATGAAAATTATGAAAAAAGTTGGTATAATGGAGTAAAAATTGACAGTTGAAGAAAAATAATTGGTTGAGAGGCGAATTTATAGTATTTTTAAGGGGATTGAGTTGGTTGAATTTATAAGATACTTAGAAAAATTGTTACTTTTTTCATTGATTTAAGGTTAATCAGAATACATCGAAAAGATTTCAGTTCTAAGAAATTGTTTGATTCATGTAATTATTTGTATAAGTAAGTATTTATTTGATTTGATTAAAATATTTGTAATTCAATTAAATTAAAAACTAAAATTGATTAGTATTTAAAAATATTTTGTTACCTATTATTTATGTTTTTATTGACAATTTTACGGAATAATTTAAATATTTACGATTATTTCCAGGAATGAAGAGAAATTGTATGATTAAATACTGTGAGCAGTCGATAACATACACTAATTTTCATTCAACAAGTACCTAGAACAATTACCTAACAATCTTATAAAATTTTAAAAAATGACCTAATAAATTTTCAATTATTTTACAACTTAGTTAATTTAATTAATTTTTAAATGGATAAGTACTATTTTCTTTACAATTTGCTACTATGTTGAAGCTTTCTTTAAAAAGTTTTATTTAAAGAACTAACAAATTTATTTAAAATTTACATCTTTCCCACTTCTTTAATCAAATTCTATTCACAGCTAACCACAATTTAATAAAAAATAATTTCTACAAAAACTAATAGACAATCACATACATTTGTCTTATAAATTTGGGTTTTCAGTAAGTGATATCAGTACACAAGAACCTATGTATGTATTGAGGCATGGTATCAGAAATTTAACATATTTGGTAGTAGTTGATAATTATTTGATTTTAGTAATGCGGTAGATATAAATTTTTTTTCTATTAATTTTATTCAAACCTTAAGCATCTTTGAGTTAATAATTTTAAGAGTTGAATCATTTTCAATAAATATATGAAAATTTATTCCAAGTACAATGAAATATGTTTTGAGAAATTAATTTAAGAATATTTTTCTAATCAAGTTTCTTTTCACTAGCAATTAGATTAACCACTATTTGTACTTACTAATTAATTTATCATTCAGTAAACAATAAGAGTTGGAGTGAAAAGATTAGAAAATCTATAAAAATAAATTTAAGTAATTTCTTGATGAGTTAGCAATTAATTTATTTAGGGGTATGTGAAAATTAAATGAAAAGGTTGACATTCATCTTTGAAAATAACTTTTAGTAATTGTTTATTGTTGGACGCAATTAAAAATATTACAAAAATAGTAAAAAAATTTCGAAGTTTTTTTAAAAAAACTATTAGGTTTTAAAAAATATTTACAATAAATTACATACAAGACTTTAAACAAAGCAATAAATTTTTATTCAGAGAAAATACAACAATCAATTGGGCTTCAATGATTAATAGTTTTTGATAGCAATCAGGTAACTAAGCAACCAAACAAATTACCAATTTGGAGACATCAATGATCGATAAAAGAGTGGAGAAGTTAATAAAATTCGTAATTGAAATTGTATTTCTTTTGATTGTTCAAATTTTTATGTCCTTTTTTTAAAAAATACTTCTTGGTCAGTAAACAATTTTTGATATTGATTTGTTCAGTAACTAGTTATTGATAACATATTGTGAGTGTGTATATTGAATAACCAACCATTTTAAAGGGAAATGATGACAGAAAATTTTATTTTATTTTTAAGTATTTTTATTTTGTTGAATATCGGTGTTCAAAGGGTAATTATTATTTAAAAAGGGAATTTTAATGAATAAGATACTCAATTATTCAATGCCTAGTATGTATATAGTGAGTTGTACAGTACTCAGTTATTTGTCTACAGTATCTAGTGATTGTTGTTCAGTTATTAATCAGTGGATTGTTCAGTGTGTATGAGTTATCAGTATTATGAAGTTAATACCAAGTAAGTTAACTTTTTATGTTTTCTGAATTTATTATTATTGTTATTATTATTATTATTATTATTTTTATTATTATTATAATTATGATTATTATTATTATTATTATTATTATTATTATTATTATTATTATTATTATTATCATCATCATTATAATTATTATTATTATTATTACAAAGGATGTGTTGCTGCAGAGTGGAGGAGATGGGTTGCTCTTGCGAATGACTACTACCTACCTTAGGCATTACTATGTAACACTGAAACTCAAAAATTTCAATTAATAAAATTCTTTGAAAAAAGTTTCTGAAAAATTGATCGTTATCAACATGTATAAAAAAGTCATTGTAATAATTATACTAAAAAAATTCATTGTAAGATTTCATTAAAAATTTTTTCAATTGTTGGGCACAAGCTAATTGAGCTCATTTTTGTTTAACCAGCACGATAATGCCTGTGTGTTTTTAAACGGGAAACCTAAATTTAAAAGGAAAAAATGTAAAGCTAAAAGAAAAATAAAATAATTAAAAATTAACTTAAATTTTTTATACAAAAATGTATAAATTTAATGATAAATCAAATAGAATTAAAAAATATATTTTAAAAATAATCTCTAAATTGATTGTTTTACCGTATTAAAACACACACACGGAAAATCGTGGTATATAAGGCAGTGCTGGATAGACAAATTTTAGTACATTTTTCTTGTATTTACTACGAACTTTTACATATTTTAGTTACCTTTCAAACTCTATCAACTCATATTTTATTATTAATTTTTGTGAAATCCACGAATTATCCAAACGATAAAGTAAAATTTGTTTATTTTATCACTTTATTTTTATGTTATTATTATGTTATACGATTAAATTTATAGCACTTTTACTTAAATTTGCTTTTTATCATATTTCGACAGGATTTTATCATGAATTAATTAAAGTTTCATTTTAGTTTGAACCTCCATCACGAGGAATAAGTTTTGAAAATTTTAATTATTTTTATTCCATATTCTACACACCATAACTCACACGCAAACAAGTCTATAAAATGAATTTTTGTTACCCCGGATCAAACCGATGGTTAGCGGAAACCCGTTCTGAAGGCGTCGCTGGAAACGCTCAGTATTCTCCCTTTTTAAATCCTATCGCCTAACCCTCGAAAAAGCAATGTTGAGGTCCTGTAAAGATCTAAATATAAAGAACAAAAAATGAAAATTTGAAAAATATAAAAGAGTTGAGGAGTACGAATACGCAACTAAAAATAGACCGAAAATTGAATTTAGGATAGATGTTAGAACAAACAAAACTACTATTTACACAAATTATGGTTGATGAGATACAAAAGTCTTCTTAATTTTCGAAAAACCACGAACAGTTGGTTTAAAAGCGATTGAAAACGACAAAAACTGTCTGAAAGTAAGCTTTAGACGTATTAGTTCGCTAATTATTTTATTCGGATTACTATATTATTATTATTATTATTATTATTATTATTATTATTATTATTATTATTGTTGGGCTATAAGCCATCATTAAAACAAAATAAAACAACCATGAAAATTCATGTTTGAGAATTATGAGAATGGCTATTATAACACAAGCACGCACCGCAAACAGAAATTAAAAATATAATAAAAACATTAAATAAAACAAAATAAAAAATAACATAATTAATTAAAACAAATAATTAATAAATTTTGCACGAAAAATACAGAAAAATAAAGTAAAAATATAAAACCGCCAAAACCTTGCAAAAGAAGGTCTAGAAAATACATAGGCGGAAGCGGCTACCAAAAAATTTAAATAACAAAGAATAAAAAGAGAAATAACCAAAAGGAACGATTAAGCAATAAAAAGAAATAAAAATTCACGAAATATTAAGAAAATAATATCAAAAAATAGAGAAAAATAAGGAGAAAAATAAAAGATTTAAAATAAAAATTAAAACAATAAAAACCCCCGAAAAAATAGCCGGAAAAGGCTCAAAATACTCTGATTGGTCGCACACACGCACGAAAACAGTATAAATACAATTGCCATTGTCATAATAATTAACCTTAAAAATTTTTGAAAAATTTACAAGTTTAAATTTGAAATCTTGAACTTTAGCATTCTGGTGAGTTTGTAATTTATTGAATAGATTTTTTTTATGATTTTAATCTTTTTTAATTATGGATGGTCGAGGTACTTTTAGTATCGACGACAGGTCCCCCTAATTTAACATTATTTTATACATGTTGTAATTTGTAGAAGATAGCTTGGCAGGATTCAATTCCCTCAGTTGAATTTGAGGGATGTTGATGTGCTGCCTTGTCGTCAACCACCCTTCGGTGTCTGCCGGTATGGTCAGGTCTCGTCACACTGATCGCGGAGTAGGACGCCGTCGTACTTCACCATGGTGGCCATTGCAATGTTGGTCGGAACGGTAGGGATTAAAATGCGGGAATATCGACACAGCTAGGGGGACAACATTCAAATGAATGTTTAGGTAGGGATGCAATTTTTATTTAAAACCTGTCGAATTTTTATATGAAAAGGGACGACTAGGGTTAGGTCGGTAGAAACAAATAAATGGATTAGAAAATTGAATTTTTCTTTTTATTTTTACCTTTGCAAGGAATGTTTTTATAGGACATTTCCAACCAAAAATTATTCTTCCATAAACTCAGTAAATGACTGGAGCATCGGAATTTTTCTTTTCTGCATCGGATATTTTCAATTTTACAAGTTTTAACGCCAAATAAGACATCTTAACAATTAATATCAAACCATAAATGAATATAATGGAGAATGTTTGAGGAATGCTCTGATTAATTAATTTTAAATTTTATAATTATTATATTTAATTTATTTATGAACATAACACATTAATGGAATGAAACTCTACCTCGTTTAGTCGTGACAATCTCAAGAAAATCCTTCCGAAAATTCTCCTCAAAACGTTTTTCAATAATCTAAAATTCTTTTCTCAAAATGCAGTCAGGATATAAAATCACCAAATCATCGCGAAAATCAGATGCCACGCCATTACAATTGAACCATGACTTATGACAACAGAAATATAACAAACTGTTCGCGGAACACGAACGCACGCTCGGCATGTGGTTCGCTCCCGAAGCGGTCAAAATCCTCCAGGATAAAATCCACCGGCTGTCTAGATGCCGAGAGGATTTAATTGCAGAGAACCGGGCTCAGCGAATCATAATCAACGATCAGAGCGCCGTCTTGGTAGCATCATTCACGGAAGCCGAACTGGTAAAACGACTAACGGGTCGTGATCTAGCGTTAAAGTTGAATTTGATCCCCGCGAACCATCTTCCGGAAACAACTCAAGCTGGTCCAGCTCAGACACCCAGGACCAGCAAGAAGCACCATCCCAGCAAAAATCGTCATCGCCGTGAACGACGCCGAGCCGAAGGCCTCACAATCTTGAATAATGCTGCGCAAGTGCTCGAAGAAGCCGCCGCACTCGTCGCGGAGCAGCACCCGGAATTTCTGAAAAAAGATGACACCACACTAACCCCGAAAAGATCAAAAGAACATATTCTACCAATTTATGTGAAGGAAACTGACGAGATGTAAATATGTCTGGACATCTCACCCGTCAACCATTCCACAACGACAACGAAAGCGAGATCGCCGACTCTCGCGAGTTACTGGATGGACGAATTCGGAGAGGAATTATGTCATACCGTTCCCCAGGTTGGGACCATACCATTCCAACCCCTCCGGAGCAAACGAAAGTTCCCCGTCGATATCGACGAATGACCACCCAGTGGAAAGAAGGACGGACTCCATTCTCCTAATATTATTTATATATTTACGTAATAATTATATTTTCTGTGATTTCGTTTTGTAGAATTTTGTATAAATCTAATAAAAGTATATTTTTTGTAATTCTTGTTCTCTTAACAATTTTTGATTTCTCTAATTAATTGAATTATGAATGGATGCCTAAAGTTTGGTTGGATTGTATTATGATGTTGATGAAACCTTATGTATGCATGAAGTTGGTTGGGAAAGTGCTTATTTCACTCGTAAAACCGAAATTAAGAGATCTCAGTTAACAGGAAAATAAATTTTCAGTTTCCATTATAGAGATACTAATGAATAAAAAGCAATTATGGTTCAAAGATGAAATAGGCATTCTCGGAGGAGTTTATTTTTCTTAAATTGTTACTAAGGTTGCGTTAAACACAAAGATTTGGCCGATATAATGGAAATTTCGATAATTTACATAACAATTTATATTTTCACATGTTATTTAAATAAAATACTTTATGATTTAAAACAAATTTCTAGGTTAGGAAAATTTACCTATTTTCAGTAGTTTAGGCAATTAAAGCCGGAAAATTAGATAAATTAGAGAAGCTGAATTTTAAATGTTTATTTATAAATATTTTTTTTTATTAAAGTTTCTAAATCATCATATTTAAATTTCATTGATTAAATACCTAAAATTGGTCTTTGCTAAATTAAACTAATGGCGAATAGATGAGCGACTAAACGTCTGGTAAGGGTACGTTTTACTATAAACTATACCAAATATTTGGCTATGTATTAAAGCGACTAGGGGAAAACAATATGCGGGACGTATGCATGGGTTCGTCATAGAATGATGGGAAAGGTGTGCACGGATATCGAAAAAGTTAAGGGAGTAAGGTAGACGTAAGTCCTTCTATCGGCCGTCAGGAACCCGAAAGCGAGATTATCACAAGGAGTAGTCTTGGAGACGGGGCTCACCTGCTTGTGGATTCTCGGCTGCTGTATGCAGTACCAACATGGGCTTGCCCATGGGTATACAGTGGTTAGATTAAAATTGTGGGGCGTCGGGGCGAGAAAGGAAATACCCTAGGGAATGCAAGAGTAGTCGAGGAAGTAGTTTGGATGAATGAGCTTAGATTAAAACAAAATTAATTCTACCCTGTACGCCAACATTATTATTATTATTATTATTATTATTATTATTATTATTATTATTATTATTATTATTATTATTATTATTATTATTATTATTATTATTATTATTATTATTATTATTATTATTATTTTAATACTATTGTAATTTTCGACAAGTGGCTAGCGGTTAAATTCTTATGCAGGAGCGGGGAGGGGATTAGTTAACCCTTAGACTCTTAAAATTCTATTGTTAATCAGTGCCAAGCACAATTAAAAACATGTATAAAAATTTCATTGTTAAATTATACTAAAAATTTCATCTTTAAAAATCATATATAAAAAATTCATCAATAAAGTTATATTAAAATATCTATTTAAAAATCATGTATAAAAATTGATCGATAAAACTATACTACAAATTTTATTTAAAAAATTTTATCATGCAATATTGTCGACTCTTTAACTTTAAAAATTCTTACCTTATGTAACTTACCTTTTGACCCGCTATTTACTTTTAAAAAATTCTTACCTTTTGTAATTTGCCTACTATAACTGCTTTTAAAATTTTCAGCTTTAAAAATTACCCTTTTGTAACTTAACTGTTGACCATCTATTTAATTTAAAAAAATTCTTACCTAAATTACCATACTTTACTTTAGGCACCTTAATTTACTTTAGGAACCTTAATTTACTTAAATTTATTCTAACGTACTTAAATTTACTTTAATGTACCTTAATTTACTGTATGAACTTTAATTTACTTAAATGTACTTTAATGTACTTTAATTTACCTTAATTTACTTTAGGTGTTTTAACTTATTTTTATCTAGAGCCTAAATTTGCCTATGAAAATTGTGTGACCAAATATTTTAAGTGTTTTTTAAACAAGCCTATAAAATACCCTTGACTATTTTTTATCGGTAGGCGATTTGAGTCAATATTTATTTTATTTCTATATTTATCTCTAGAAAATATTGAGACCAAACATTGCATTTTACTTTATTACGAGTAAAACATATCTCTGACTATAGTGTGACCATCTTAGGTGATTTGAGCCAATTTTTATTTTATGCTATTTTATCAAGAAAAATTACATATGCTTTTTATTCAAAGAAATATTTTTTAGGCTTTTTTATCGATAAAATATTTTAGGGATTTTATTCGATGAATTATTTTTTAGGATTTTTAATCGAGAATTTAATTTTATGCTTTTTAATCAAAGAAATATTTTGTAGACTTTTTAATCGATAAAATATTTCCATTCGTTTTTATTGATAGGTGATTCAAGACAATTTTTATCTTAGGCTTTTTATCGAGAGTCAAAAAATACCCCTTGACTATAGTGTGATTGAAAAAGTATTTTGTGGATGAAAAATACCCTCTATGACCATCGTAGGCGATTTGAACCAATTTTAATTTTATGATTTTTTATCGAGAGTCAAAAATACCCCCTGACTATAGTGTGATTGAAAAAACTTTGTGGATGAAAAAAAATTATTCAAAAAAATGTGCCAAAAATTTGAATTTAAAAAAAATTTATCAAAAAAATGTGCGCACACAAAATTTAATTATCTTGATTACATAATTTTGTAATTAAGATAATCAGATTAAATTACGTCAATAGAAACTATTGGATAGGGTTCTTCTGGATCTGATGACTATTCAGAGATTAATGAAGAAAACATGTCACATAGTAAGGAGTCTCTAACTGATGAACCCATAACTCAGAACTTGAAGACAATCGTTGAATCCTTTTTATTTTTCGTATATTCAAAATATTTTCATATTCACTGTCACTTTCAGAAAATTCACCACAATTTATACCATTTTCACTATCATCATGATCACAGTCATTATCATCATTATGAGAAATGTCATTATTGATACTGTACGGTCAGTTATTATTATAGATTAGTTCCTCATCACTGTCATAAAGTTCATCATCTTCAATGTCTGAAAATTCTTCTGGTACTTCATTTGTTTTTTCTATTATCTTTAATATTTTCCTTATCGTCATTTTTATAGCCTAATAAATGAAATAAAAATATAAGAACCAAAATATTATTTATATTTTTGAATTTAATCACTTCAATTTATTGAAATATTCTGAAGAATATTTGCAATTATATCTGTACTATAATTGCAGATAAATTTAAATCCTGTGTCTATAAATGCAAGAGAAACTAAATTTAATTGTTTCAGTCACTTATTTAAGGTTTTCAGCCACTATATGTTTCTGAACATAAGTTTTCCATTCTCCATCATTATTTCAAAGCTTCTCTCATGTCTTTATTCAATAATTCAGGACCTTCATATTTTTCATCATTTTTATTTCTTACATCTTTCTTCACTAATACCAGATCTCCCAATTTAAATATTTTATCACTGTTAGTAATGTCTTTTTAAATTTGCTTTTATTCTTTGTCTATCCATTCAAGAAATTTTTTTTCCCAAATACTAGTTCAGTTGGAGTTTTGTTAATTGTTTTTTGAAACGTTGAATTTAGAATAAATTCTAACTCTGGAAGTATTTCTACCCAATTTTTATGAATCTTATCTTTTAATGTAATATGAAGTGCATCCCGTATAGTACGGAACTGTCGCTCGATTTGTCCGTTTGTTGAATAGTGGTATGGACTTGAAAAATTAATTCTTGTTCTATATTTCTTATGCAATTCGTCTATCATCATGCTTTCAATACTCTTTCCTCTATCCGTATTGATAATCCTAGGAGCCGTCTTATAGTTCCACTTGGTAATATGCGTTTCCAAGGTAATTGTGGAAAAATATTTTGCACCATTTAATACATCCAGTAATTCGTTCAAATTTGGCATAGTGAATATTGTTCTTTCAGCTATATTATTCAGAGCTCTAAAGTCCAAATACGGTCTTATATCATCTTTTCCTTTTTATGCACATACTAACGGTGTATTTCACGGTGATTTTTATTCTTTAATGATTTCGTAAGTTTCCATATTTCTTTAAGTTGAACTCCAATTTTATCTGGCAAATGTGCAGGTTGCCTTGGGTTAAGTGTGATTATTCTATTCGACGTAATAATCTCATACGTTAGTAGATCTGTTCTTCCCACATCCCATTTATGAGTCATAAAAATAATGCTGTATTGCTTTGCCAAAATAATAATTACTTGGTCTTCAAATGATATTTTCGGTATTTTAATATCCATAAAATTCATTACTATATCGGGTCTTTATGTAATATTAACACTATTTTCCTTTCACTCTTTATCAATAATTAAATGAATTCCTAAGGTTTCTAAGAGATTCATTCCTCCAACCATTTTTGGTTGTATTTCCCCGACAATAAAAAACTGAATATCTTTGTTTACTTCTAAGTCATTAATTCTAACATTTAATGTAATTGTCCCCAATATATTGATGGGACTATCATTTGCACATCTTCCTTTCATGTTGCTCGTTTTTATTTTGTTCAACAGGTCTTTTCCAATTACTCAAAGATCTAAAACACTAATCTTTGCTCCTGTGTCAAATAAACACCTCCAATATTTGCCATCTATAGTAACATTAATACTTGGTCTGCCCCAATTATATAATATTTTATAATCGATTCTATTTCTTTGAATTTATCATTTTTATTCATCACTAAAACTTTATCAAAACTTATTTCTTCTAAGTTATCAACATGACTGCATCTTTATTTATCAAACTTAAATATTTTACATTTTCTCTATTTTTAATATCATTATCAATTTTATAAATATTACTAAAAACATTATCTATAGTAGTTAAATTAATTAAAATCTCTTCATTCAAATCATAATTAGTAAACATACATTCACATTCATTCTCATTCATACAATCTTTGCTGAGAGTATTATATACCTTTATTCCTGTGCTTTTGCGTCCTCTTCTAGCACAAAAGCTTTGAAATTTGGGTGTGGTTTCTGATTAGCATAATCGTCTTCTGCTTATCCATCGTCAATTACGGCCACTGGTCTCTAAAATCGTTTTCTGCTCACTTCGAAACATTAATAAAATGAAGTGACCTTGTTTTTGGCAATGTGCACATTGAACATTCGGACATTGCGTCTGCAATAGCCAACTTCCTTGCATGATTAATATTTAAATATTTTAGGTTCGGGTTTATATTGTCTCTCGTATTGATTTTTGCTTCTTTGATTAAATTCTCGTTGATCTGCTTTTACGTCTTGGTACTGTCTTGTAATACTGTTGGTTCATTGGTTTGTATTGCACATTTTGATGGTTATTCATTCGTTTTCTTCGTAAGGGTTTTCGTTACATTGATAATTTTTTTCCAAGAAGTATTACGGCTGTTTTGATATAGAACTGTAAATGCATAAGATTTCTTGTTTATATCTTCAAAAAATTTTCTAGTTTCGTCTAATTCTTTTTTTTAATTTTCTCATATTTCTCCATTCTAGCTTTTATTTCATCTAAAGATTTCAAATCTTGGATTTCCAAGTCATATTTCATCTCTTTGTCATATAGTGTATGGAATAATAAAAATTTCATGAACGTTTCTTTATCCATTTTGTGTTTTAATATATTTCCAGTCATCTCCAATTTTTTTCAATATTTGTTCACATTCTCTTGCCCTTTGGAAAAATTCGACGCGTTCTGCAGATCTTCAATTAGTGTTTATGGTGTTGGCGTACTGGGTAGAATTAATTTTGTTTTAATCCATGCTCACTTATTTAAATCTACTTCCTCAACCATTCTTGCCTTTCTAGGGTAGTTCCTTTCTCACTTAGACGCCTCACAATTATTACCTTACCACTGTATACTCATGAGCAAGCTCATGTTGGTACTGTATACAGCAGCCGAGAGTCCACAAGAAGGTGAGCCCCGTATCCAAGACTACTCCTTGTGATAATCTCACTTTCGGGTTCCTGGCGGCCGATAGAAGGACTTACGTCAATTTCACTCCTCTACTTCTCTCAATATTTACACGCACTTCCCCACCCGTTATTGTCGATCTTATATATGTGTCCGGAGTGGAGTTCTCCTAAGGTCTCATTTAATTCATCGGTAAATGTTAACGCTCACTGCAGTTGAAAAACATGCTTAAATGGCATTGGTTCCCTTTTCGTTATTTTATAATTCAATTTACAACAACCTTATTTTAATTAATTAATTAATAAAACCTAAACGGTGTAATTTAAGAAATTTCTGAAGGAAAACTTTTGCTAATGAGTTTTCAAAAATCTAATTTCTCTAACTTTCTAAGCGTTAGATTTAATTCCCTAATTTACTAAAATTTTAAAATTAGTATTATTAACCTAGAGTTTTGTTTTAAATTGGAAAATCATTTCTTTGAATAACATGCGTAAATTCAAACTTTTTTATGTAAATAATTTCAATCGCTGTTAAATCAGCTGTTTTAAGTTCAATAAGGTCTCCTGGTTGTTTTAAGGGAAAATAAAGTCCTCTTAAGACTTGTATTTTTTCCTTTTATTTATACTTATTCTTTAATTACCCAAAATACTCTTTATAAAGGCTTAAAAGCTACTTTTACGATAATTATAATTGTTTCATTTTTCAATATTTTAAGTTAAATAAACCTTTCTAATCGTACTTCTCGCATGCATCAAACTTCACCAATCTTACTTTATACTCAGGCAAGACTACATACATCCCTTCCTCATTTATTTATAGAAATATCAAAAGTTATTAGAAAATTAACCATAATTATAAAAATTCTATTTTTTCAATTACAAAATTTACATAAGGAAAAACAATAAAATAAAAAAAAATTGATTTTAAATTACTTTAACAAAAATAAAATTCAGTTTTCAACAGAATCAGGCTTTCATTCATCTATGTCCACAGGAATTTTTTAAGTTTTCGAAAAGGTTTAAATTGCGTGGATCCGACCTGGGGGACGGAGTGGCGTAGCTCATCTCCGAAATCGTCCACCCAGTAAATTGTGGGAGTCGGCGATTTATCCTTCATCCTAGTCGTGGAATTGGGGACGGGCGAGATGTTCATGCTCATCTGCATCTCGTCCGATTCGTCCGTACGGATCTGCGGAGTGGATTTATCTAATTTTTCCGGATCTGCTCTACTTTCGTCGCTTTTTACAAACTCGGGATGCTGCTCGGCGACCAGTGCTGCGGCTTCTTCTAGCACCTGTGCCGCATTGTTTAGCAGCGTCAATCCCTCGGCACGGCGTAGTTCCCGGTGGCGATGATTTTTACTGAGATGATGATTTTTGCTGGTAATGGGTGTTTGAGTTGGACCAGATTGATTTGCTTCAGGGAGATGGTTCGCGGGGATCAGGTTCAATTTCACCGCCAGATCCCGACCCGCTAGCCGTTTTGTCAGTTCGACTTCAGTGAATGAAGCTACTAGGACGGCGCTCTGATCGTTGATGACGATCCGTTGAGCCCGGTTTTCAGCTATTAAGTCTTCTCGGCATCTAGACAGCCGGTGTATTTTGTCTTGGAGTATTTTTACTGCTTCGGGAGCGAACCACGTGCCGAGCGTGCGTTCGTGCTCCGCGAACAGTTTTTTATATTTCTTCTGGCATGAACTATGATTCATTTGGGTTTTAATAGCACTAGGTTTTGACGATAACTTTGGAATTTTATATCCTGGCTGCATTTGAATATGTCTTGGAAATTTTGAAAAATAAGGATTTGCTGGGTAGTTTTTCTCACGATTTCTAGTAGCTAAATGACGAAAAATTTCTTATCATAACATGGGGGAATAGAAATAATTTAAATATAATAAAGATTTATGAATATAATAAAATTAATAATTAAAACAATTCTCAATCATACTCATTCCCCATTCATTCATAAATTAATATTAAATACTGCGATGTATTGTTAAACGTTAAAACTGGTCGAAATTCAAAATCCGTTGGAAAAATGAAAAATCCTGATGCCCCGGTTGTTTATTCGTTTAAAATCTAGTTTAGGTGCGTATTATCGATAAAATTATCATTCATTCGATTTGGTCACAACAACAAAAAAGGCTAATTCAATTATCGTTTCCTATGCTTAACCCTCGTTGTTCCCGTCAATATAAAAAGTTCGACAGGATTTAAAAACATTTAATATTCCTACTTAAACATTCATTCGAATGTGGTTCCCTTAACTATATCGATCTTCCCGAATTTTAATTACTACCGCTTTGACCAACATTGAAATGGCCGCCACGGTGAAGTACGACGGAGTCCTACCCCGCGATCAGTGTAACGAGACCTGACCGGACTAGGCAGACACCGAAGAGTGGTTGGCGACAAGGCAGCACATCAACATTCCCAAAATTAACTGTGGAAATTGAATCCTGCCAAGCCATCTTCCACGAAATTAAGGTATATATATAAATAATTTAAATTAGGGGGACCTGTCGCAGATACTAAAAAGTATCGCGGCCATCCATGATAAAAAAAATTTTAAATTGAAAACTATAAACGTTTCATAAAAATGTATTAAACAAATCAACAAGCTTACCAAAAATTTCAAATTTAGTTTTTTAAGGTTAAATATTATGAAAATGGCTGTTATATTTATACTGTTTTCGTGCGTGTGTGCGACCAATCAGCTAATTTGGAATCTTTTTTGGCCATTTTTTCTGGTTTTTTAATGCCTTTTATTTAATTTTATATTTTTCTCTTTTTCTATTTATTTTTCTTAATTTTTTAATATTAATTTTATTAAATTTACGTTTTTTATCTTTGCTGATTTTTATTTGGTTCTGGTCGCCTTTTCCGCCAGTGTATTTTGCAAGGTTATAAGCGATTTTGTGTTTTTACTTTATTTTTCTATGTATATTGCGTGCGAAATTTATTAATTATTTGTTTTAATTATTTATGTTATTTTTTATTTTGTTTAATTTAATGTTTTTCTTATATTTTTAATTTCTGTTAGCGGTGCGTGCTTGGTTTGAGAAATGCATTCAAGAAAATTTCTTGTATCCATCTTCAGATTTGATTTCATCATAAATCTCTATAGCTTTTCTAGACAAGAAGGCTCTGACAAAATTGTTCTGCAATCGTCCTTTAATATTGAGAATTTCGAACACTCAGTTTAATTTAAACATTTTATAATTTAATTAATAATTAATCATTGCACTTAAAATTTACACTTTAAAAAAAATTGTAAAATAATATTACTATAATTTTCTTCATTATTTAATAATCACCATTTGTATCTTTATTTTTTATTTTCATCTTCATCGTCAATTCATTATTTTCTGCCATTTGCCAAATTTAATCCATTTCAGACACTATTAATCTGTTTAATCAGTCATTTAAATTTATCATTTATTATTTAAAATAATTAATTCAGAAAAGATATCAATTTATTCTATTAACTATTTAAATCTTTTTAGTTTTACTCGAATTTTAATTACAAAATAGTTACAGTTAATATATATTTACTTTAGTTTAATTTAATTTAATTCTCAAATCTTAATTTGCAATTTAATTTATTTACAAAATTAATAGATTAATTAACATTTGATTAATCAATATAAAATAAAAAAATAAAATAATAATATTTTCTTCATTATCGTCCATTTTGTCATCGTTTGAATTGCCATTATTTGTGTCTTCAGCTTCATTTTCAAATAATATATATTTACTTTAATTAAATTAACAAAAATATTTGAATCACGTAAGAATGAGGTGTAATATGTCCATTAAATGTAGACAGAGTTAACCCAAAAAATCGTAAAGCAATTAAATCTCTATAAAATGACGACACTAATTGCCAGTTTTAATTGAGTGATAGAATGTTAATTGAATATAAATGAATAAAACGAGTTAAAGAAAAACATTTAATTTATTTATAAAATCATGAGTAAGTTAAAGTACCTCCCGATAAGATTGACCCAAGATTCGTGATAAAAATCTATTTGTTAAAAACATAATTGAGAGAAATCCCATGCGGAAGATAGGTTATAATAAAACTAAATTAATAAACCAGTTGAATTCGCTGGGACCAAACGAGAGTAATAGTTAAGAGAACAACCAAAAGTCAAATATATTTAATTAAATTGTCGTAATAATACATGAACTTTAACCGAATGATAATAATGGTTAAATAAACAGCTAGAATTCAGATGTAGTTCAGTAAATTGTCAACAATAATAGGAGTATCTACGTAGAACGCTAAGGTAGCCCACACTACGGACCCCGATGAATTCGCAAACCTGAAATCTTAAAAGTAAAATAATTAAATACTAAACCCAACTTCACGCATAAATAAGAATTCGCCGAGCCGGAAATCAGTCCAGAACAAATCCTAAATAGAAATAGTTAAATTGTGTAAACTAAACTCGTTCTTCGCCATTGAGTAAATTGTAGCTAACTCCACCAACCACCGAGCCTGACGTGGAAGGAGCAAATGACCATTATCTAAATAAGGTATTGAAATGACAAACCAACCCTTGAATTCACTGTTTTAATAGTAAAATCTATCTACCGTGGAAACTGCGAATACAAATTAGTAGAGAAAGTCCTGCAAACGTAATTAGATAATTAAATAAAATCGGATAGGAATTTCCCATATAGGAATCTAATGAAAAACAATGCCACCTCAAGCGCTAATAACAGATTCACCATCAATAACCCCATAACTTCAGATAATGTCATAGGAAGTATTGAATATGTTATGGATTGAACAACTTTGGCAGGTCAACGATATCAATATAACTAATGCTGGAGTACATGATTAGAAGATCGCAGCGACTAATATACACCGAATTAACAAATAAACATAGGAATACACACTCACCCGAATATACACGCTAATGATGTAACTAGTGGAATTCGATAACAGCTTCAAAATCGGACAGACATAAATCCAAAATGTAATCAAGCAACGGCTTGTAGAATTACTCATGTACACCGGATAGACAGGAAAAATTATCTGAAATTGTCAGAAACAGTCACTACAATAAATAAATAAATTAACTCGGATAAACATATCGCACATACAACTTCTAGAGCGACAACAACCCATACGCAGCCACCCGCGTCAATTAATATAAAATGCGTGAACTATACACAATAACATCATTTTATTCAACATGTCAAACTTAATTCCGAGGAAGATGAAGAGGAGAGACATCAACTATCACGAGATCAGCCGTTTAGAGAAGGTCAACCAGAACTTCAACCAAGAAGACCACACCCAAGATAGTGGATATACTTGTAACTTTGTCCTTTAAATATGACTAAAAAAATTGACATAAGATTTAACTACGTAATATTTTACCCGTATATCTATAAGTATCAGGCATCATCCTCAGCAACTGGACCGATGATTCTCGCACCACTCTGACGATCCCCAGCAGATTCACAGGAAGGTACAAACAAGCCTTGTGGGATCATGGATATTCGCTATCCATTTATGGTAGCCAGGAATGGCCTTACCGAAACCGAGATCAAGATAAGGATGTCGAGATGCTCACCCTCCCCATAAAGAAGGAGCCCGGTCGGAATCCGGCTCGCGAGATTCGCCATGAAGCAGAATACGTGTTGTAATACAGCAGTTCGAACACCTCTAAAGAAAGTACCGATGGAAGGCTAATCTCCAGCGTCGACGATTGGTGAGAATCAATGGTGATATTTCCAGCGGTCGTATTCCTAGTTCCGATGGCCATCATCTCAATTATGGCTTACTAAGGGTGTGTATGGCATGTGTCGTATTTTCTATTAGTTTCACTCAACGGTGTCTTAACTATAACAATGTGTGCAGAACTTAAAACGATATTCGCAATCCGATTTAGTCATGCCATTTAGGTTAGTTATATCTATTCTGGATTTTACTGGATTTATATTGATCATTTTCGCATTGACCAATCAAAATGAATCTATGGTGAGTGTTTATGAAATTTCTGTTATTGGTTTATCGATTTTATTTAGATTCTAGCGTATTTTTATGATGCAGATTTAGACACACTCGTACTTCAATGGATTTCTATTAATTTCTGGTAGGGTTGGGAGCTAAATTTTCATCAATTTGTAGTTCTTGTTGTTCCAGGAATGTATTTCCCGCCATCAATAATGGATGGCTATACAGATTTACGTGGAATCCGGTATGCATGTTTTTCTGTTTGTAATGTTTATATTATTGATTTATTAGGTTAATGATCCGAGACGTAGTCCTCATTGGAGTGGGTGCGAAACTTTAGGGCCTTGATATTAAATCTATTATGGCGGTAGGAAATCACAACCTCGTTGATGCCAGCTATTTTCCCCAATTTGTCCAGCTATCTTTGGTATGAAATGCTATTTGGGAGTAGTTAAGCGAATTTGCCACGAGTATGGGTAGTATGTTATTATATTAGCTTATTGATTTGGATTCATTTTTTAGGTATCATTTTCTGTTATATTATGTAATCATGAGGATTCTTTTTACCGGGAATTTTGGATTAATTCAGATTACTCTCTCTACCGACAATAATCCTCGTGCTATCCTGGATAATCTGGGTTATTTATGGCGTATTTTCAGCTGGGAGTCCAAATTTATTATTTTAGTATTTAATAAATCGGTTGTAGTGTTGCTTGTTATTGGATTTAAATTAAGATGCATGACCAGCACGTGTCTATCTCTGCGAGGGGATCTTTGCACTTGGGATATTTACTTGGAATCTATCAAAGATTTTGTGAGTCCTTCGCCCCTTGTTGGCTTCCCTCTTCTTGTTCAAGAAATAAAAATCTATTTCAAAGAAGTTCAGCAGGGAATTTGATGTTGTTCATGCTTCATTTATAATTGAGTGTCGGTACTGCGTCGGCAGAATCTAACCTTCACATTATTATTCGGGATCTTGTGGAATTTATCAACATTTAAATGTCTACGGTATTTCAATCGTTAGATTTCCTATTCGGAATTTTATATATTTTAAGTTCTTACTTCATAACTGTATTGAGCATTATATCGAGAGTTTTAGTTACTAAATTTTTATTTTATTAAATCTCCTTTGGGTTGGTTTTAGATCAATAGCCGGGAGTTGCGTTGACTTCTATGCCCACGAGACCTTTATTTTATTTTATCAAAGAAAGATTTAAATTTTACCATCACTATACTGTTGTATTCCTTCACTTCCGGCAGTAATTTACATTAACGAGTGCTTACAACCACCCCATTAACCATACGCTTACTCAAGAAACTTTCATTGACTCTCGATATAATGTTAGGGCTTCACAATAAAGTGTCGCCTACTTAGCAAATTTTAAATGACTTTCGTTTATAATGATAAGGGGTTTTAAATTTTTCGCAAATATTAATTTCAAATTTATTATATTTTTAATTAACAAGGTACATTAAGTTCACATTAGCTACTTAGATCTATAATTTATTCAAAAATTATTAATTATTGTGGGTTCATGATAACTATTCCATTTTATAACTAATTTAACTCCGCTTTTATGGTTTAAAAATTTATAGTCGTATTTAATCTACAATTGATTCAAATTTTTAACAACGATTTCATTTTATTATTCCCCGTTACCTTCCTTTAATTGACCTTAGGCGCATTGTGTTCATATTATATTTAATGAGTGCCCACTGGACTACTCGGTGTGGTGATTTTGAGCCGTATGTAGATTAATTTAGGTCGAATTTACAGAAATCGAGAAACGAGGAAGTAGCCAAAAGACCCTTTCCTTATTTCTCCTTTCTTCTATACGGGAAAATATTGACGTTCTGATCCCTGCGTTCCGCACGCCGGGTCTTCACGGGCACAGATCATCGGCGATATTCCACGCACTTACACGAATCTGAATAACATGTTGATTTTACTATCTTGTGGTGTGTCTTTGGCCATGGGCCGGAAAAATTTCGACAAATTTTTAAATAAAAATAGAATTTATATATGATGAATAGTTTATTAAAAATAAAAATGAAATTACCAACATGATCCAATCCATAAATTCAAAAAAAAACCAAAATTATAATATATCACTCTCCCCACGCCGACACCCAAGCAGAGCTCTGTCGAGGCTGCGAGAGTGCGACGTGGAGAGAGTTCCAAATAAAACTCTCACTTACGTAGTAATATAGATTTTCAAAAACTGTTTAATGATTTCAGAAAACGATTAAAAATTATGTGAAAATGCAGCGGTATATATACCTATTTTTTGTCCCTAACCTTGCGTGTTCTTTTTGATTTAGTAAAACAAATTTTGACCTTGGATTTTTCTAGTGTATTCTAATCTTAATTTTTATTATTTTTAAATTTTATTTGACAATTTTCCTTTAGATTTTTTAATTGAATTATTTCTAATTCAAATTATTTGATTTTTATTTCATTTTCATGAAATTTGGTATTTTAATAAATTGTCAAATTTTGGTCAAAATCATTGGGTTTTCGTATTATGTTTATATTTAATTCGTGCGAATCTTGGTGCATTTTGTTATTATTTAATTTTATTTTTGTGTTTATTATTTTATATTTTATTATCTTTTTCCTCATATTTGATAGGGTTTAGTTGATGTTTTAATAGGTTTGAATTTAAATTTGCATGTTATATTTGCATGTGTGTTACCGATTCATTTAAACATTTACAAGGCCGTTTGTGTTCTGGCCCAACAGTATTCTAGGGGTTAAGGTCAACCATCACTAACACTACAGTTGATAGAAATTATAAATTGTTCAGCAAAAATTTTATTATTTTTTTCATAAAAAATTTTTTTACGCATATTCTTGATTTAAGTTGAAATTTTATTAAATTTTTAAACTATTTGGGTATTTTCATCCAAAAAGAGATTTTATCTTAACTGTACAATAAGTCACCCAACATAAATTCCAACATTTTAAAAATTTGTTTAAACTCTTGCACCAAAACGACGACTTCCATACGTACCTAATAAATTTATTATTTTTTTAAAAATTATAATTTTTCAGTTTGAATCTTAAATAGCTTTACTTTTACTACAAAATTAAGAAATAAAATTTCACTGATATGATTTATATTTTAATAAATAAAAAATTTAGTTTTAAAAAAATTAACAAAGATTTGAATTTGTTTAAATATCTTAATTAATAGATATATTTTCAAAAATGAATATGTTTTCTACAAAGAAGAAGTTGATGAACATGTTAAAAGAATTTTAAGTATATCAAAAAGTCAACGAGATGTAAAATTTTATCTTAATATTTATATTTTAATAATGTATTCTACAGAGAGATCGTCATTATTTGACAATTAGTAAAATGTATTATGATATCAAAGAATTTTTAATTGCAAAAACGTAAATTTTTAATACTGAAATTTCTTATTTAAAGTTAAATATAGTTATATTGATGAGTTTATGAAATTAAATGAAAATTCGCAGTTAGCTTTAAAGTTACTAGCGAAAATTCACGAAAATTTATTGGAATTCGACATGACTGCTAAGTACTACGAACGTTTATATGACTTATATTCTGAAAAAGAGTTTATTTTTAAAGGTTTTACAATTTTTGTTCTAGCTTAGTTAATGTTATTTCAGCTTCCGAATTCATCATTAAATGTGAAAAAGTAAATGAGAACAAACTGAAGAAATACATTAGTATTTTGGAAAAAATAAGCCCTAATCACGAATTATATATCAAATTAAAAGTAATTGTTTTTTATTTAATATTTTTAAATATTATTATTATATTAATATAGAAATTATTATCTCCAAATGCTACTTTTATTTACACAATCGAAGAGATTAATAATTTAAAAATACAAATCGTAAGCTTAAATAAAATTCCAAAATAATATTAATGGAAATCTATTTAGAAATCAAATGTAAGTGATGAATTAAAAATTCGTTTTTTAAGAATTCTTGAAAACCAAAGTGGCGTTGTTGATTCTTTAGAAGAATGTAAAATATTTATGGATTCTTATGAAATTCTCGATAATGTTGATGTCATTAAATTATGCCTATCGGTTTTCAAAAAGTTTTACAAACCCGATTCAATTAAGTACAAGTCTCATTATTGTTTAATTCTCATTGCTCTTTTCCGAAAGCGAACAAAAATTTGCGATTTCGATCGTGAATCTTATTTATTGGATTTATTAAATTTGCTGAAAACTGACAAAATCGACCCAAACAATGCGGTTATATTCCAATTGTTTGTATACTATCTAACGAGTCTCGTTCATTTTCGATTGACACAGGATAATAAGTTGACAATCGAGATGATCTCTGCAATTCTTCGTGGATATTTAATAGCAAATTCATTATCAAATGGAGATAAAATATTTTTCTCTCCAGTAATTTCTCGTTGGTTACGCAGTCAAGTGAGTTTCATAAAATCCATATCGAATCACATGATTTCCGAGAGTGGTCAGCTTAAAAACGATAATTCAATTTCCCTACTTATTAATTTCACTTGGAATTTATCTACATCCGATTTGGAGTTATCTCAACAGTTTTTCGAAAATTTCTCCGTCAGCCAATCGAACATGAAATCGACAATTGAGGATGATTTACAATGTTTGATGAATCATTATGGTGATTTGAAATTGATTTGTTGGCAAATTATGTGCTACAACAAATTCCCGACCAAGTCCGAATTCGATTATCAATTGCACCCGATCGCGTGCAAATTCATTTCATCCATTTCCAATAAAGTATTCTCCAAAGTTCCATTGGAATCGACTTGCCGAAGAAGTCCGGAAAATATCTCAAAAATCGATATAATCACATTTCTTATTGGTTCATTGTTGAGCTATCAGAAATCGTTCAATTCTTTGAAAATCGTCGACAAATCTCTCGGTTACTCTTTTGAATTGTGGCAGGAAATCCGAATTCCTGAAGTTGTTCACAAATGCTGGGAAGCTCTCTGTGATTTTACTCTACTTGGCAGGCGCAACACGTCGATTGGTTCATTGAAAGAGCTTTTAAAATCCGGGATTGAATCAATGCAATTGACGGATAATCAGATGTCGGATTTTCTGAAACTACAACTGGGGAAAATTCTCTTTGATTGTGCGAAACATGTCGACACAGAAAGGGATTTGTTGAATAAACGTGGGGTTGCGTTCTACACATCGGTCATCATACCGGACAAAACCATTTCATCGTTCAAAAGCCTACCGATCTCAACATATGCCAATTCACAAAGCATCATTAGCCGGCAGAAAAGTTTCACTCATGCAATTAAAATCAAAGAAATGTTCGATACTGAATATATTGGTGATGAGGTGCTCAACCAATGGAAACTCGAGGCAGCCGTTGTTATTATTGATTCGCGATTACAACGGAGAATTACCACCGTTGTCGAATATGAGGAATTGGACAGATTGATCGAAACCATTGAAGATTCCGGTTTGTTGTCACCACAACTAGAGTTTATGAAAGCGAAAATCTACGCAGCACGGGCAAATTCCATCAAATGCAAAGAAATTCCCACATTAAATAATGGTGAATATAATCAACTGTTAAAATCAGCTCAGGATAGCGCTAATGATGCGTTGGATACTTCTGATCAGCTTAGCTCACCACAGAAATCCAAATTTGAGTCTGCAGTTAAGGAATTTTTAAACACAATGGCATCTGTTAGACCACATGATAACTGTTAGATTGTTGTTTTCACTATTAAGCTATTGATTTATTTGTTTAGATTCTCTAATGGAGTTCAGTGTTGCTGGAGAAACTTGCAATAGCAATCGTGCTTATAACCATTCATTGGATTCTACTGATTTCTTCAATCAATCATCGTTTTCTGATAACCAATCAATAGCGATCGATATTTTCAAAATCGACCAACTGCAAAATGCTGTCATTGGACTCACTTCATCTCATGTAAGTTTGTAAAAATTTTTCCCTAAAATTATAATATTTTTTTTAATTAGAAATTTTAATTAAAATAATCAATGACTTTAATTATTTTTATTTAAATAATTATTTTTTTAATTTTTAATATATTTAAAAATTTTTAATTTAATTTTTAAATATATTAAATCGATCAATTTTTTCATACACAAATTTTTAAATAATTATATAATAATTATTTTATTGTATTTTAAAATGTTATAAATCGATCAATTTACATTTTACTATAAAAAATAATTAATAACTTCAATTTTTTATTTTTAATATTTAATAATTATTTTTAATATTTTATTTAATTGTTATTTAAAATCTATTAAATTTTATTTTTTATTAATCATCAATAATTTATTATTATAAATAATACTAAACACAATTTTATTAACATTGCAATAATTGATTATTTTTTACAAATATTTTTCCAGGAAAAAATAAACAGTGAAATGAATTACAAAATCAATAATGTCTCACAAGTTGTAGATAATAAATTGTTATCAATAAACGATAAAATCGAATACGAGAATAATTGCCAAAATAAACTCTTCCAAAGTTTGGTGTCTAAAATTGACTGTTTAAACAGTAAAACCGATGAGTTGATTGTTAAAACCGATGGATTGGAATTGAAGGCAAAATACGACCAAGAAGAAATTTACAATTTGACAAATGATGTTAGCAAATTGTGCAAAACCGTCAATAATCTGAGAATTGAGAATAGTCAATTGAAAAATGAGTTAGAAATGATCAACCGTACCACTAGTATAACTGAAAATGTTCTTCGCCCAGAAATCAATAAAATTACCAGTTTGATCGACTCGAATTTTGAAACGATCTGCAACAATGCCAATAAGTATACATATAGGATGAAAAGTATCAAGATTGAATCAAATTTAAAAGTTCCCGCCTTAAAAAAGGAGCCAGTATTGAGCAGTGAAACCGCAGAGTCTAACGTCTCTGTTGAATCGCATGTAACGCAGTGGGCCTGTTCCAAATGTTACTCCATGAATGATGACAACGTTTCATCTTGCCCAGTCTGTAAATCCAATAATAGAACAGTTAAATCAATTCCAAATATCGATTTATCTAAATTCACTCAAAACAAATGGGAATGTCCGACATGTGCTTGTATGAATGATAATTGTCAACTCAACTGCCCTGCATGTCAAACTGGTAATCCCGTGTCAATTAAAACCATAAATCAATTCGACCTATCAAAATTCAGTAAAAACAAATGGGAATGTCCAACATGTGCTTGCATGAATGATGATAAGCAATCACTTTGTCCATCATGTAAAACATCCAATCCAGCTCAAAAGAATTCACCAAAACTTCAAAATCAATTTGACCTATCAAAATTCAGTAAAAACAAATGGGAATGTCCGACATGTGCTTGCATGAATGATGATAAAGACATAATTTGTCCATCATGCAAATACGTTAAAATCAATAACAATACTGTAAAATTCGGCCAATCAGGCATTAAATTCAAAGAAACTTTTAAATTCGGTTCACAGCTCGATTCCATCTCTACGGGTTCCACATCTAGTCCTGGATTCTTGTTTGGTAGTTCGAGAACCTCGTCGAGCACCGGTAAAACTCAATACACATTTGGTGCATCGAATAAATTGACCAGTGCACCCAATTTCGGAAATTCCAACAGCTATTGGACATGCGAATGCACAACTGAGAACAAGGATGACAGAACGATTTGCATTGCCTGTGGAATTGGTAAAAATAAAATCGTTCAATCAGTCGAGGAAGAAGATAAAGACTACGAAGATTCTGATAGCGATAGTGAAAACACAAATAGTGACAGTGAAAACACAAACAGTGATGGTGAAAACACAAACAGTGATGGTGAAAACACAAATAGCGATGATGATGTTATTATAGTGTCTGAAGAGTATGCAACAGAAGAACAAAGGAAACGAGCCCAATTATTATTTCTCCCGGATAATTTCTATGTCTATGAAAATTATTCCAGTCTTCACGGTGACAACGAGTCATCCAATGAAGTTGAAGCAGTCAAACAAGAACCCCTAATTTTTGGGTTAGGAAATATGAAACCCGATACAAAATCTTCCAATTTTTTATTTCCAATAATTCCTCAATTGCCGACTCTAACCAATGACGATGAAGGTGAAAACCCGGAAAATTTTAATCCAGACTATCAACCAATCATCTCTTTGCCTGAAGTCGAAACCATCACCGGTGAAGAGAATTCTGAATGCCTATTTAGTGAACGATGCAAACTTTATAAGTGGTCCAATGAGTGGAAAGAACGCGGACTTGGTGAGATGAAAATATTGGCCTCAAAAACCGACAATAAAAAGTCATACAGATTGGTTATGAGACGAGAACAGGTTCGTAAAGTTGTTTGTAACCATGCCATTGTCCAGAACTGCCCGAATTTCTCAGACATGGGGGCCAATAAAGCGAGCGCTTGTTGGTTTGCAGAAGACTTCAGTGAAGGAACAGAATTAGTCAAAGAAAAGTTCGCAATTAAATTCAAAACGGAAGAACTGTTAAACAAATTCAAAGATACGATTAAAGATTTGCAAGAGAAAATGTAAATGAGATTTCTGAAATTTAGAAAAAATTTTATGTAATAAATAAAAGTAGATTTTTAAAATTCATTTTTGGCTTTAATTCGATTTATAATTTTATTAAATTTCAAATTTTCTATGGTTAAATGAATTTATTTTACTTATTCATTTGTAATTTTATTTATTAATTTACTTTTGAAATTTGTTTTTTTAAAGATGTTTTAGAATGTCTGAGCAAAATTAAGTTTTGAAAAAAGTGAATATAGTTTAATATAATA
This sequence comes from Schmidtea mediterranea, assembly GCA_022537955.1. Taxonomy (NCBI): domain Eukaryota; kingdom Metazoa; phylum Platyhelminthes; order Tricladida; family Dugesiidae; genus Schmidtea; species Schmidtea mediterranea. Next base: position 163,320,786 of record CM039679.1, on the reverse strand, counting down.
TATCTATTTTCTTTGTTTTACTATTTGGTAATCTAATAATTCAGTTTTTTGAGTAGGTAAAAATTTTTTAAAACATATTCTAACATGTGGAAAATAAAAATAAAAACTATTTGGAAAAATTAATAAAATGCAAACGATTCTCAATTTTTAGGCATTGTATAGTCATTATCATTTATTGCTGTGATATTGTAATTAATCGTTGAACTCTTGCGCAAAAGTTCTTAAAGCTTCGAATTCAAAAGCAATAATTATGGAAATGTGACGACTATTACTAAGAATTTCTGAAGTTAAAATTAGAATGAACCTGTCGGAATAAGAAAATTTGCATGTAAGTGCGTGGAAGATCGCCAATGATATGTACCCGTGAAGACTCAACGTGCGCAACGCAGCGGTCGTTACGTCAATATTTACCCTATAGCTGAAGCGAGGAATAAGGAAGAAGTCTCTGACTGCTTCCTCGTTTCTCAATTCTGTAAAATCGACCTAAATTTATATCACATACGGCTCAAAATCATCACACCGAGTAGTCCAGTGGGCACTCAGTAAATATAATGTAAACACAATATGCGTCTAAGGCCTATTAAAGGGAAAGGGTACGGGATTAAATTAATTGAAATCGTTGTTATAATTATTCGGGATTAAAATTATGAAATAAATTAAATCGTTGATATAGCTAACTTGAAGCAATAATATGAAATAAACCAACCATTGACATACTAATTTAAATTTAAGATTTATTGGATAAATAATTCATTTACTCAATTAAATAAAATTTTCGATTATTGACTAAAGACAAATAACTCTTTGATTAAGCTGAATTTGTTTCATTTTGATTAAACTTAAAGGAATTTTGCGTAAACGTACATACTTTATTGGTTAAATTAACTTAATTAAAACGATTAAGGTTAACGTAGGTTATAAATTAAAAATAAAATTTTCTTATATTAGTTTGTTGATTAAATAATATAGATTCCTTGATTAGCAATACTGCGTTAATTGAACTAAAAGACGATGTCGATTAAACCAAGTCATTCGGTGATTAAAAATTAAAAGTAATTGGAAATAATAGTAAGATAATTTCTTAGTCAGGATCAAGTAAATCCTTGAATAAGGGTAAAGTAAAAACTGGATTCATGGATTTAATAGCACTGGGTTGGTATTAAAATAATTTCATAGAGTAAAAGTAGAGGTTAATTAAATTAGTTGGAAAGAAAAATGTAAGAAAATTGAGTAGTGGAAACCAGAATACATTATTAAAACTGTCCTTATTCAGAACTAAAATAACTTATAGAATTAGAAATAAAGTTTTCTTAAAATGGAACAAGTTCAGAGACTAAAGCAGAACGATCCTAGACGAAATAAATGAATTATTGTCTAAACCAAATTAATATAATTACAAGAGTCAACTTTTAAAATGAGAGAAAATTTTATTTTAATATAACATAAATTGTTAACTCACGAGGAGGCTTCCCATCGATTTTTTTTTGAATAAATAAAACTCCACAAAACGCAAATATTACAATGGCATGAAATTTCATCTACTTGAAGGCCTCGATCGTAATACGCAGTTTTCCTTAAAAATGGCGATAAGATACGTTCAGATTAAACCACATAATAACTTACCCGAATTATTTTAGATGAATCTGCCGATCGATAATCCTGAAATGAAATGCTATGAACTTAATTACCGGATGTAAATAAACTAACTCACTTCCTTTCAACCGCTTAAGCCGCAACGACAAGATCCGCCGGAAATCACACGAAATCGCCAAACACACATCTAGGCTTCATCGATTCATCCGTTCAGTATCCGGCTTCGCCCTTAAACGTTCAAATCATCTACTTATAAAATCGTTCAAAAAAATTAACTTCAACATTAAATTTAAAAAATCAATAAACTTCCATTATAAGATATGGTGATAAGATTTATTCGATCGAATAACAACTTGTATTATAGAAAGTCCGAAAATAGAAAAATAAATAAGATAGACAAAAATAAGATATAATAAAGTTGCATAAAACTTAAAATCCCAACTTGCGTGCGATGGTATTGTCATTAATGTGGTCGCTACCCATAATATCAACTCTATAGCTCCTAAAAATTAACATACCTAATTAAATTAAAACCAAGTTAATTAATAGACTTATCTCACGTATATTATTAATTACACTAGCATAAGTCACCCTACGGAGGAGTGCACACTAAAGGACCAGGTCCGCAAGTTAACGTAACATTTTTACTAACGTCCCACCGAGTAAAGGAAAGCAATGGTCGCGTTTAGCTTATCAAACAGAAATTCGCAGAAGTGAGTGAACCCCTGTCCACCAAGATGTCCACGAACCAATTTTCATAGTATCAGAAGGGTATTGATTGTTATAACCTTAAATGGATGCACCTGAGCGTCGGATGGAATTAACCGACGAGATATAGCGCCCCTAAAGCTTCTAGATAAACCGTCCACCCGTTTCGAAGAATCACAACCAAGTATAAAGCTACTAGAATTTGATAAGATTATTTTGATGACACCCTTAACAATAACGTAGGCACCATTTATTTGCTAATAACTTAATATGGGTGAATCAATTGAATCTAATAACAATAATGTTTAGACATGTCGCCCAAACGAATCACAGACAAACAGGGACAGACAGGAGTCCCGCTGACTATGAGAATATTCGACCAGTTGCAACAACCGTGGCCATATCCTACTACCTGGAGGATATTAGGCTTAGAGAAGGATCCCTGCGGTCTCTCGGGACAGCAATATCCAGCTGCGGAGACCTACATGAATGCACAGAACCTCCTCACCCAATGGGAAAGGGTGCAGGAGCAGGTGGATCTACAGGTGGTTAAGGCGAGGATGTATCTCGCGAACGTGGTGGAAGACATCCTCGCCGGGCGGATTTCAGAAGCCTATCCACCTCGCCCAGTCCGTGATACCCGACGACCCTATACCGGCTCTAAAAAGAAGCCTGAAGAGACATTGTCCCGAGGAATGACTTGATAGTGATAGTCTGCATGTAGTAATTGATTTAAAAATATTAAACATTATTCGTGTTATTTCTTCTTATAGCTAGAATTATTCGTGATTTTGTTTAACTAGATGAATGATGCTCTAATTTAATCAATAATAAATTAAAATGGTATCTTTGGTTATAGTGATGTCTTCCCTACCAATCCTACAATCTGAACTGGACCACGCGAGACAGTCAAACGCGGAACTACTCGCCCAAATTATTCAATTGACCCGAGAAATGCAGCAGATGAAAGCGACATGGTCTGATCCCGCAAAAACGAAAGCGGTCTACCACCGACTCACGGCGGCCCAGAAAGGCTGGGCAGAAGAGCGGCAGCTCAATCAGAGCCTGCGCACGCAAATTCGGGGACTCGAAGTCGCCCTAGCAGTCTGCCGGGAGGGGGAAGCGGTAACCTATCCGCTCGTCTTCGCCCCAACCCAGATATCGCAGAAGAACACCCAATCAGTGGAGCAACCTACCCTTCCAGCAAATAATCGTCGGCCGGGACGCAAGGAACGTGCCCGACGTCGAGCGATCCAGCTTCAAAACAGTTAACTCGTAAAAATTGCGTGTGTTCCTAATTAAACAGAGTAGTCGTGTTCTTAATCAATTTGTTCCGTTGATATATTTATATGCCAAATATTCACATCATGTTACCCAACCTTCGTTTCACATCTCCGCAGGCAAATAAGGACCTAATCTTGAATGACCACGAGGGACAGAGCAAAGCGAGCATAGGTCTTCTATCGACAGCTCGTGAACCCGAGGGTTGTCCGAGCAATTACAGTACTAGCGATAATACTCAATTTTTGCGGACAATCCACCACTTGAACACATTACCAACGTTGCCTAGCAACGGGTGCCAAGTGGCAGTTAGTATCATTTTGTATGGCGTTACCAGGGCCATCATGGGGATAAGCAAATAACGAAACCCTGTAACCCACCAGTCACTAAATATTTTATTACCTTTTGATCGGTGACAGTGGAATTATTATTCAACCATTTGCCCATTAACTGCATTAATATAAAATCTATGACTACGTTGAAAACAGAATCCAATGAAATTGGGGTTTTGTCATTTGATTTACCGCATCAAAAAACATGCTTTTAAAACCCCCTATATAAGTTGATTCCTGATCGACATACGTTAATGCAAACTGTTCAAGATTAATACCTTTTCGAAGGATCAGCTCATCGATCATTATAAGTAAGGCGAATATATTATTGATTTTTTTACTTAATGATCTAAAATGTTATAATCGTGGGCTTTTAAATATCATACACGAAATCAATACTGTTAGTCTAGGCTAAAGTCACCCATTTTATATTTCGAATCTAAACTATATTTTTAATATGAAAGATGGGTACTGGATAATAACTATGAAAAATGATAAAAATTAAAACTAATCGAAATCTATCTTTATGAAATTTTCGTTGAGATTGTAATATTTTGGCTCGACCAAATTTCAAGTTGGAACAAATTTCGCTTCCATGTTATTTAATCTATGGGAGAACCCTCACAATCACATCTAAACTAAAAATGAAAATATATATTATATAAAATTATCACATTTAACATTATAAATTTGTTGGGTCAAGACTGAATTTTGTTTGAATGAATCGGAAATAACATGCAGAATCGAAACACTACAATGCAGATTTAAAATCTAATCCAATAACATTAATTAAGCACCCTAAAATATGAGAGAAAAGTAATTAAAAACAAAATCATAAAATATAAAAGTAAATAAAATTATATACAAAATGCACCAAGAGTCACACGAATTTTACATAGAAATAACAGAATAACATGAAAATTTGACTGAAAATAGACTAATTTATAAAACCAGCATTTTAACGAACCAAACTGGTTAAAAATAAAATATTTCTAGTTGGAAATATTCAATTAAAAAATAATAAAAATAAATTATCTATTTAATGTAAGAAAATGATAAAATTAGAATCTCAGATATTACAATTATGGTAGAGGTTAAATTTTGTTTTAATGCATCAAAAAGGGCACGCAAGGTTAGGGTCACAAAATAAGTATACATGCCGATTTAATTTTGACATAATTTAATCACTTTTTTTTCGTTGTGAAAATCGTTTTTTAGCGAAAAGTTACTATTTGTTTTTATCTAGGAAAATATTCTTTGCATTGTGAAAATATCTACTGGAAGCAACGCTCGAGAAATTTTCTTTTGGAATCACCTTGCTACGATACGCCCTCAAGCAAACTTCAAGAAAGTCACTACTTGAGCGTGTCATCTGGAGGTGTGATGCATGTGTTTATATTGTTAGAAGACTTGTGAGATAAAATTTATTATCTAAAAACACGTGAGAAACTCTCGGGAGGAAATTATTATATGGTAATTACCTTGAGCAGATACACACATGCATACATAAATCACATAAATCACAACTTTGACATTCAGACATATATTACATAATCTTCAGTCATACAAATTCAACATACACATAAATACATATTATATTATTTAGATTACCTATTATTTACTGTTATCCTACATCTCCCCTCATTTAAAAATGTTTGTTTTTCAACATTTCTAATTTCTGAAATTCAATCATGAAACTTCTGTCATGCACTTTCTTTACTATTTTGACTGGATCCTCAAATCTATCTTCATTTTTATTAGCAACATCTTTTTTTACCAATACAACATCTCCAATATTGAAGATTCGGTTTGGTAGTTTTTCTTCGGAAAATTGTTCAGTTGCTTTTCTCCCTTGTATCAGTTTTATTAACTCTAATCTTTCTGATTTACGATTTTCCATAAATAATTGTAAGTCACACGTTTCGTCATTTTCCTACCGCTCTCTTGCAATATTTTTCCCAAAAACAATTTGTGCAGGACTCAACTAAGTAGCTTTATGAATTGTCGCATTCAACATAAATTCAACTTCAGGAAGTATTTTGACCCAGTTTTAGCCCGTTCTTTTTTTTAAGGAGATCTGGATAGCATCTCTAATAGTTCTAAATTGGCGTTCAATTTGTCCATTAGCAGAATGCTGATACGGACTTGAGTATATTATATTAATATCATGTTTATTTGCAAATTCTTTAATTAGTGCTGACTCAAATGCTTTTCCTATGCCACAATGAACAGTTTTTGGAACTCCAAATTTCAAAATCCCTTTTTCATTAATTATTGATGCATTTGTATTTACATCTTGACTAGAAGCTGCACTCAAAGAAATATATTTACTAAATTGGTCTATAATTGCCAAAATATATCTCTTTCCACTCCTATAAGTTTTCATCGGGCCACAAAAGTCGATGAAAATGGATTCAAATAAAGAAACTTCCTTAGGTTTAATTTGTTTCTCTACTGTTCGGGTAGTCATTGTTTTTCTTTTTTGACAATTTTCGCACGATTCGACTACTTCTTTAATAAATTCTTGTCAGTTTCTCATATCAAATTTCCTAAAAATATATTCGTGAACTTTATTCACTCCAGCATGACACAGAATTCTATGAGTATACAAAACAAATTCTGTTTTTCTTTCGTCTGGAATCCATATTTTATCTTTACCTGAATGAATAATGTCATTACTTTCTATAAATTTTGTTTCCTTCCCTATTATAATATCTTTCTTGATATTTTCTATTTCCTTAGAATCTTGTTGCCACAGTTTTCCCTTTTCTAGACACATGACAGCCAGAACTTTAGTTTTTAGTTTTCCTGTTTTTGGTTTCTCGTGAATTGTTTGACATTGTATGCACGTATCACATTCAATTTTCGACAGTGCATCTGCATTAGAATGCGTTTCTCCCTTACGGTATTCCATTTCTATATTTTGACCACTTAATTGATTAATTCATGTTTGAAATAGAGGTTTGATTGATCTCTTGGTCTTCAATATAAATGTTATTGCCTTATAATATGTCCTTAATTTAAACCTTTTACCACATAGATAGTGTTTGAAATGTTCAATTAAATAAATTATGGCTTATAGTTCTTTCCGAGTAATACAAACCATATGCAATTACTCTTTCTTTACCATTTACATCCATTTGCGATAAAACTGCTCCAATTCTGTCGAAACTGGCATCTGTGTCCAAAATAAAGTCCTTTGTAAAATCAGGGAATATTAGAATTGGAACTTTTACTAATGCTTTCTTTGTTGCTTGAAAAGCGTTTTCGATTCCATTTTTCCACTTAATTTTTGTCTGATTACACTGCACAATTTCTCGAGTGGTTTTGAATACATACTATAAATTTCCGATAATAATTCGTTAATCCAAGAAAGCTTCGCAATTTCTTAACACATTTCGGAGTTTCAAAATTTTCAATCACGATTATTTTATTGTCATCAGTATGTATTCCTTCCTCCTTTATCACATGTCCTAAAACTTTTATCAATTTTTTAATAAACTGATATTTTTCGGGACTTATCTTTAACCCAGGATCACATATTCATTGACATAATTTTCTTATTTTCTTATAATGTTCTTGTAAGGAAGAAGAAAATATTAATATGTCGTCAATTTAGTGGCCTTAATACTATATTCATGAGCTTTTGAAATGTTGCAGGTGCAGCTGCAATCTCAAAAGCCATACGGTTCAAACAATATTGAGTATTATTTGTGGAAAATGCTGTTTTTAATCTAGATTCATTTTGTAACTCAACTTGGTAATAAGCATTTCCTAAATCAAGGGTGGTAAAATATTTGGCGCCGTACAAAAAATAGGATATGAGCCCATCAGATACAAACCCCCTTTTGACTTACGTAACATTACGTAATATCTGACCTCTGTTCACACTGTTACTACCTGGAGATTGACCTCTACCCACATGGTTGCTACATAGTAATTGATATTTGTCCAATGTTACAGGTAACCGCACGGTTATGTCAAGTGCTCACTGGTCAGTCACTACCCGGAGACACACTTATTATGCCATACACATCGATTACCTAATACTATTCATACTTATCATATCACGCAGTTGTGGACCAACACACCTTGATGACCTAATGTTCTGGAACACTCACCTACCTTCTAGAACCTTCCACACACCCACCTTCTAGAACCTTCCACACAACAAACTTATAGATCCTTCATTTCACCTACCTTCTGCTACACACGTACCTTCTGGAACATAATTTTCTGAAACTGTTCACACACACACCAACCAACGATCACCGATCTACACCAAACCGCACCGATCAACTAAGTCGTCGACTTAACAAAATCACTCACTAGTACTATTTTAATTTTTTTTAATACAACAAGTTTTTTATTCACATGAATTGAGATTATTCTGCTTGGAATCAGCCAATCAAGAAGGTTGAACGATAGAGATAAAATTTTCAGTTTATTATCATTTAATTTTGAGAAAAGATTTGTCTCAATAAAGTTCCACTCCTCGAAATTTTTCTGGCTTTACTGATTTTCATCGGTTATCTGATCCGTTTTTACGCTATAAGTTAGATTCGAAGGTTTGATATAAAAAGCAGATTGACAGTTTTTTGAAATAAAGTCCATAATTGCTTCTGAGGAGACAATTTGGGATTTAAGAAGATCCATCAATGTTTTACTACTCGATTGCTGAAAATCGAAATGTTTCTCCAGCGGATCTAATTGGCTCGAAAGAGCATCATTTGAAAGAGTTTTGTTTTTCATTTTTTTTAAAATATAATATTTTTAAAACAAATTGAAACTTTTCTATTGTTTTATTTTGAATTTGAAATTATTCATAATAAAACTTTAATTGAATATTCTAAAAATAATTTTTAATAAAATTAAAAATCAATTTATTGGCTTTGTAGAACGCCAGTGACATGATAATGCCATTTTCTTGAAGAATTTGCAATGTTACTCATTGCTCGTGCTTTTACCAGACCAGTGACTTTTTCAAAAGAAACTCCCATCTTACCAAGTAGATCATAAGATGTGTTGAAACAGATCCCATAGAACTGATTATACAAATAAACATAGGTTTGGCAGCCTGTATTTTGTTTAAAAAATCATGTTTTGCAAAATTTTCCTCATTTACAGTTACAAACGTGACCAAAGAATCAAAAAGACATTTAATATCAACCATAACAATTGTCTTTTTCTCATTATTAGTTATGATTAAATCGACTCGTTTTTTAGAGTTTAATACCAAGGAGAAAGTGTGGTCCACAACAACAATCAGTGTAGGATTTTTCAAATGACGTATTATTTGTTGAAGGCAATCGTTGTGACGATTAAGTGCAAAAGTAAGATGAACCTTGCAATTTTGCAAAAAATGTGGCAACGTTTCATCTTGGTTATGGAAACGCCTACACAATCTATTCTCACCTTTTTTATAGGGTTTTGCAAAATTAGCCAATGTGTTAATTTTATTATTGTTAATTATATTATTACATAAAAAATTATAAAATAATCATTAAACATAATAAATTAACATCAAACTAGTTTTAAAATAAATTATCAATTTTAAATTATTTAAGTTACTGGCTATTTTGTTAGTATTATATTGTGCAATAATTTTATCAAAATAATCATAAAACTTTAACAATTTGTATGAAAATTTAAGTTTACATCAATTAAAGTATATTGATATTTTATTTAATTAAACATAACTCTCTCAAAACTGTAATTGGAAAACAGGATTTATAAAATTCAATTTTTTATAAAACTAATTCACTAAGTTTAAAATTTCAACTTAACTAAATGTCAAAAACTAAATTATACAAGATATACCTTACCAATTTCTATAAAATTTGAAATTTACAGCAAATAAAATATACTGATTTATATTATATTAAAAAATCTAACTTTAAAAATAAAAAATTATTCACGCAAGCGAGGATTTGACTCAACGAATTATTACCGACATCAGACTGTTACAAGTATCATTTTATTTCCCAAATTTGTAGAAATAGTAATAATAATAATAATAATAATAATAATAATAATAATAATAAAATAATAATAATCACAAAATAATAGAATAAAAAGACTAACAAATTTTTAAAACAACATTTATTTAAATAAAAGCTTCAATATATTCGGTTTTAATCTTCGACCTCAGTGGCATTGAAACATAAATAATGTCCGAAATCAAAACTTTTGTTTTTATCTACCCATTGACGTTTATCATTGTTTTTACTTAAAGCAATTTTACAATTTTTAAAATTAAACAACTGATGATTTCTTGTTCCTATTCTCGTTTGAGGAACAGAAAAAATCATATCGTTTCTATAACAATCAAGATAAGACAGATGCTTTTTTTCAGTCCTTCCAAAGTAATTCCCTTTGCTTTATTACTTTAAGTTTCACCTAAAAGACTATAGCATTTTGGCCTTAAGAAAACACATTCCTTTTATCCAAGTCCCTTATTCTCATCTTTGAATTTACATATTACTGAGTCAAGTTTTTTTGAATACAAAGGATGACTAGTATCATAATTCAAAGTGTCCAAACAATTATCTGAAACCATTACAGGTAAAAGAGTACTTAATTTACAGTTTTAATTTCAAGGAAGAAAGATGCTTAAGTTCCTTTCCAAAGTTCAATAAATATAATAATCACAAAAATAATTTATAACACAAAGTAAATATAAATCTATTTAATTAACAATAGCAATTCTGGCATTATCAATTCCCCATATTTATAATATAACTTCATTTTATCAACCTTGAATAGTAATATAAATGTACCAACTTTCCATTTCTTTGAATTCAATTTCTTCAAAAGCATCATGGTATCGAGTGTTTCTAGAATTAATATAATTGTTTTCACTTCACCATAATTTCTTATTGATTTGATGTAAAATTTTATTTATTGAATCTGCTTCTTCCTTCGTAATATTCACCTGAAGTTTTGAAAATTGAATTTGACTCAATTTAGCAGCTTTGGAAAATTTTTATTCTATTTCATTCACTATGAAGTACATTCTATGACCGTGATACATGTGAGCAGGCTTCAAATTGACATCTTTTCTTGTTCGAGTATTTTTAGCTGTTTCGTTCTGATTGTTTACCATCACGGATTTATCGCTACAAAGTACTTGAATCTGAAAAATGAAAATGATTTTCAAATTTCATTATTTATACTTGAAATAACATGTGTGCGTCCAATCAGAATCATTTTAATAAAATGTTTATGAAAACCAATAAAAAACATACTAACATAAAACATATATAAAATCTACAAAATTTAAATAAAAATCATTTATTTTCAAATAAAATCCTTGCTCCATCTTGCAAACATATAAAGAAGATCGGCTTTTGCCTTTTCCTTCCTCCAATTTGTGCAACAATTGCAGGGTAATCCGCAAAGAGATTCAGTTTTAATCGAATTTTCTTTTTTTTCTTTGAACTCCATAAGAATTTTTTCGACACTGATACCAGTCGCTTCTAAGATTCTATATTTAAAAACCTCCGGGGCCCAAAATACCATATTCTTCCCTAGTTCGGGATATGAGAGAATTATCTTTTCAATAAGGAATTGGATAGCGATTTCTAAAAATATAAATTAAAACTTATCAATTTATAATAAAAGAAACTTACCATCAGTTGAATTGTTTCTCATTTTGTTATTTGAATGAATAATCACTTGTATTTATACTAATTTTTAACACGCATCAGACTCATTTCAACGAATCAGAATCATTCACACAAATTACAAACACATCACTACCAAGTAAAACTATACACAACTAATACATCTACGTTAGGTAATACAAAGTAGAAACTTTAAGATTTCATCGTTTTCAATGACCGACTTAATATGATCAATAATATTTCCAATAATTTCATGATAATCCAATGTTTTAAGACCTAAAATTACTATTTTACCACTAGCAAACACGTTAACACATAAAGGATTATAGTTAACATATCGTAAAGCTGGGAATATTTCAGGTTCATATATACAATTAATTTGGTTCAATAAATCATATAAATTAATATCTACTTCAATATCGCCAGTTACTGTAATTGATTGAATTTGATCATTTTCAATTGTAAATGGTAAATCTTCTACTTTTAGAGGTTGCTTACATCCCATAATTCTACACTTACCTGACTTGAAAAACATAATTGAATACTTACCACTTCGATCTTCAATTTGTTGCGGTTTTCCTAATGGAAAATTCATGTGAGAAACTAAACATTTTCCTTTATAATTTATGCTACTAAGCATTTATGACATAATTATTTTTGAATATTTTTTATTTGTGCATAACTATTAATTTAAACAAATATAAACAATATAATTAAAGTTAATATTTAAAATGGAATTAAGAAATGATGTAGTATATCAAATCATTGGTCCAAGTGGAAGTGGGAAAACATTATTTGTCTGTAAATTATTACAATCAAACATGTTAAAATCAAAGTTTAATAAAATATATTGAAATAGGGGAGCCGATGATGAACATGGAATGACACAGGATCAATTTTGTAAAAAAAATGATAATTATAAAATGGTTTGATAAAAATTGGGTATCTAGATTACGGAAAGGTGATGTGATAATTATCGATGATTGATATCAAGAAGCGAATAAAGAAAACGATTTTTATAATTTATTTACTAAGATAGCTAGACATAAAGGTGTTACAGTTATTTTTATAACATAAAATCTTTTCACCAAGGAGGATCTTACAGAACTCGCAATTTGAATGTCCAATATTTGATTGTTTTCAAAAATCCTAGAGATGCAACTGTTATTGATTTACTTGCAAGACAAGCTTACCCTAATAATCGTAATTTCTTGATAAACGCCTTTCAAGATGCAACCAAAATTCCACATGGATATATTTTTCTTGATTTTACACAGCAGTGTCCAGATGATTAATGAGTTAGAACTGATATTTTCAATAAAGAAGATGCAATGTTTTATAAACAAAGTTGAAAATGATATTATTTACATCCAATCATGCTACTTAAATCTCGTGTTAAACATCAAAAATTATCAAAATTTCGAAGTGTTTAAAAAGACTCGTGAACCACTGATTCCACCAACGTCTAGTTTCACCCCATCTAAAAAACTTATAACTGAAAATATTCCTGCAAAAAATCTTATTTCACACAATTTAAAAACAATATCAGTTCCGAATAAAAATGAAAAGCCTATAAAATCAATTCATTGTAGTTTTCCGTTTTTTAATGCTTTACTAAAGGCTTCAAGTATCAAAAGAATGAATATCTTACAATCTTTTCCAAATTACGTTACTGACCATTTACTTAATATTATAGTCAAAGTTGTCAAAGGTAAAATTGAAATCAGTAAATCAAGTAAAAAGGTATTAAACAAACACAAAAAACCACTGTTATCACTCATAAATTCAAAAATTCGAATGCAGATGTGTAAAATCGTATATAAACAACAAAGTGGTTTTATTGCGGCGTTGCTACCATTAGCATTATCATTATTTAGTGGAGTAATAGAAAATTCATTATCATAAACAATGGGTACAACTACTTCCATACTTAATCTTATACTTAATTTTAAGTCTACCTGTTGTAATGGAGAAAATTTGGACAAATCCAAAAGACGAAGCAGGTTTCAGTGGGGTAGAGAAGCTATAAAAAAAAGTAAAAAAATCGAGAAAAAAGACGCAAAAATGGTTATTTGGTCAACTGGCTTACAGTTTGAACAAACTGATGTTGAAAAGGTTTCCAACAAGAGCTTATAAAACATACGGAATTAATAATTTAAGGCAAATGGATATGATGGAAATGATACCATTTTCTAAAATTAACAAGGGCTACAAGTATATTTTGACAGGTATCGATGTTTTTAGTATATTTGTTCGCGCTATACCAGTCAAAACAAAATCTGCGAATGAAATGGCTTTAGCAATAAAATCAATGTTTAAAAATGGAAAACCGAATAATTTAAAAACAGATTTGGGTAAAGAATTTTACAAATGTAAAGTTAAAGAAATAATAAAAGGAATAAATCATTACTCAGTATTTTCACAATTCAAAGCAGCACATGTTGAACGATTTAATCGAACATTAAGGGATAAACTTAAAAGGTATTTCGTGCATCCGGGTAATAAAACATGGATAAATATTTTACCGAAAATGATTTACAGTTACAGTTATTCGTCTCATAGAGGATTAAAGGGATTGAAACTGGTAGATGTAACTTCTAAAGATTTATTGAGGAACAACAAATTAAAAAGCCAAAATATAATGTCGATGATCATGTTAGAATATCTAAAATGCCAGCATCACCATTCATTAAGAATTTTGATAACAATTGGAGTGATTAAGTTTTTCAAATCTCAAAGATCAATACAGCTCAAAATCCGATCATGTATGTTATAAAAGATGGAGAAAATAATGATGTGTCTGGTAAACTCTACGAACAAGAGCTGAAAGTTAATCCTCCACCAACAGTATTTAGAATTGAAAAGATTTTGAAAACTAGAATGGTGAATAAAGATAAACAATATTATATCAAATGGCATGGATTTCAAAACCGATCATTGATTTCCTCAAAAGATCTAGTAAAATGAATTTCTACATGATTTTACCGAGCAATAATTGGCCAACAATTCATCCAGACAATCAAGCCAGTAAATTTATGGTCAATCTTCAAAACCCGATTTATTTACAGGGTAATTGGGATGTAGCTTTGCAAGATTTTACATTTGTGTATAATACGTTTTCATTCTATAGTAAATCAAAGATTGAATACAAAGAAATTGTATCAAAATCAGTTAGGTGTTTTTACTTTATTGAACCGGAATAAGAAGAAATGTCAGTAAAAGAATTCAACGAGCTTAGTTACATATATATATATAACCAAAGGAGTTTTACATGTTTATTGTAATTTCTACCCATTCCAAATATCATTCGAAAATACGCAAAGTGCAAAAAGAATGGGTGTATCTGAACCAATAATTACAAGTCCCAGTGAGACATTTCAAATAGTAGTTCCACCAAATACAGAAATGAATAATGTAGTAAAAAAGAAATTAGCGTATAACACTTTAATTCAATCAGTTTTCTCATTTCGTGATAATTTGTACTTGACAAAACTTATAGACTTGTATGATTATATAGCGTTCAATTTTTCTCATATTTTTACATCTCTTCAAATAAAAGATAAAATATTCACATTCAGTATTCACGATAATATTACAGAGATTGTATTCGATAAAAACGTGGTTAGTTCACTTGGATTAGAGAAGCAAACATATAATGTGAAACAATTTCAGAGTATTTATAAAGCAAAGTTATATGATCATCAACAAATGTTCATCTATAGTAACATTATTGAACCAATAATTGCTGGCGATTCTTTGGTTCTCTTATTGAAAGAAGTGTGGAGTTTACGGTTTGTGTAACCTTGACCCCAAATGCAAATGTTTCTTTGCCCCCAATGATTACCCGTTGTTAAACAACTTTGGTGATATAACCATTGGTTTTGAGATCGCCAAAGGTGAGTACCACACAGGAACTACTCTGGCACGACCTCAAGATGGGTCCAACGCACTACCGTTAGAAGGTTTAAGTGCGCTTTCTTTACCTGGTCCCCCACTGGTACGTCTAGTGCATTTGAACTTGTTATTCAACTTTTTTCTGATTCGAATTCGTTTATTTTGATTTAGCACAAGTCCTATAAATTTCTAAAAATCAATTATAAATATTTATTGAATAACAGTGCAGGATGATATCAGCATAATTATTAATCTTTCAGTTGAGCGGCACGACGTTTGGCACGCTCAGATTTTCCTGGACGATGTTTGAGTTTCTTCGCGGTCGTGGTATCTCTGTAGGTCAATTGTGCAGGTGCGAATACTAGGGGGTAGGTTACCGCCGTGCCCTCCTGACACGTCGATAACGCCACCTCCAGGCCTCGAATTTGAGTTTTCTGATTCTGGTTGAGCTGTTTTTCTTCAGCCCAACCCTTCTGTGCAGCAGTCATCCTTTGATAGATGCATTTCACTTTGCTTGGCTCCACCCAGGTGGCCTTGATCTGCTAAATTTCCTTTGTCATCTGCAGGATCTGCTGGTGAAGTCCTGCGATTATTTTCCGTTCATGAGTTAATTCCCGCTGTAGGATTTGATAGGGCTCCATATCTACAATGGAAACTTAGGGTACACTTCTACCCTAAATAATCATAATGAAATTTTTAAATAACTACGAAAATAAACAAGGTTATCTTGGAAAGTATTACTAACCAAGATATTGTCATTCTTATTTGATCTAAGCATAAAAATCAAAAGGCTACTATTATATTAACTTAACGTATTTTCAAGCATTATTAATAGTAAATTCAAAGAAAATGTTTAAAAAGAATTTGAAAACCAAATCTAATCATTGTTTAAATGAAGTTTACTAACTATTCCAAGTTTAAATCAACACATGTAAAATTTAAAATTAAGATGTTAAATTACAAAAATATCATTACCATAAAGGATGAGAAATAACTAAACTAAAAACTATATAATAAATTTAACTTATTTTCTACTCTAGCCTACATTATGAATACTAATGGTCTACGAAAGCTGGAATTCGCACTTCCTTCCTATGAACAGGTCTAGCCGGGGATCGGATCGTAGGTTATATTGGAAAATCTTAATTGCGTTCCGTTATCCTCACTAGTTGGGTTCGTGATTAGCATTTATTTCGCTTGGGAGATTACTTGAAGTTTAGAGAACCAATCGAGAAGTATAATTTGTATTTAAAAGACAGAATAGATGCATCGAAATCTAGGCAACTGTCATCTTTGGGATCCGTGCGTAGCCATCTGTGTCAAGTTCATGGAGTCAGGCCTCGGAGGAAACAATTAATTCCTATATCTAATAATTCATGGCAATTACCTCGAGCCCTCCCTTGGACTTCCATGGAGATTGGTTCGACTTCGGAGTCTCGTGGACCATTATTCAAGGAGTGTTGATAGTGCAAACATTTTGCCATTGGTACGATTAAAGCGAATATCCTGGACATATCATCTGCTTATATCAGAGTAAGTGTGCATATCTGGGTAGGCAGGTGGTGGAACAACCATTCGAATTTCTCTGTCGACACACTCACTGCCGTTAAAGGTCGCTTGTCTACGTGTACTCTTCGAAATGGTAAATGCGAATTTATCTGTAGTTATTTCTAACCGATCGGCGTTCTAGATGAATGTCAGGTCAATTTTTCCAATAACCGGATAATTTGTCTTTATATTCGCGAATCACTCCACTGCC
The DNA here is from genome assembly GCA_022537955.1 of Schmidtea mediterranea. Lineage (NCBI taxonomy): Eukaryota > Metazoa > Platyhelminthes > Tricladida > Dugesiidae > Schmidtea > Schmidtea mediterranea. Next base: position 163,303,594 of record CM039679.1, on the reverse strand, counting down.
AGTCAATCTTATCGTTGGAAATTTTCTCGTGAATCCTATCTCATGGCAATTAAACAGTTCGTCTGTTGGACGTTATTATCTACTACGCGTGGTTCTATTTGTGACTTACTAACGGCAACCGATTCAGAACATGTTGTCGATTACTTTGGTAAAATTTTACTATGAATGTTTCTAAGTTTAAGGAAATATCATATCGTAGGTACCGTATTCCCGACAGGCTCCGATGCGACTTCATCGTGCCCTTCATTCAATTCCTTCCTCGTTGGATGGTTTATTGTACTCGTTATTCACGGATTATCAGTATTCTAATGTGATATTTTCGCTATTCATGCTTTTAACAATAAATATTGTCCTGGAAATTCAGTGTTTTTCTTTAGTTTGTTTTGGTTTATTATTGCATATTTCGAAGTGAATTTTGGTAAGTTGTTTAATTCTAAATCGGGAAATCTTATAGTTTATGTTATGCAGCTATTACGAATCCTTGCGATTTTATTCCCTTTGACAAATCGTAATCTTCAACATATTGTAGCGTAATAAATATATTTTATTTAATTTTTAATGAGTTAATATTCCCTTCTGTTATGACTTAATTACCAAATGTCGTAAGTTGTTGAGATTTTTTTTTAATATTTTATATTGTTAGTAAGTCTATTCAAGCTCTACCGATACAAGCTAGTCTTCATCGTAAAAGTCACACGCTCATTTGACTGGGGGTTTAATTATTTATTGGCTGCAAATTTCGGGTTCCATATTCAATTTATCACTATGACGGTGGGATTGCGTTATTTTTATTATGAAAATCTTTAGAAAATTTAAATGGTTTTACTGGAATTAACTTTAAAATCCTTGATTTTAGCCTTATGATATTATCGATTATCGACATAGCAACGAATTTCAGCGTTAAATTCCCCGTCACTTTCCTTCAGTTGATCCTAGGTTAAGTTGTGTTGATATTAAGAGTTTATGAGTGCCCACTGGACTACTCAGTGCTTAGAATTTGAGCCGATTTGTTTTTATCATAATTTAGGTCGAATTTTCAGGAAAAGGGTGATGATGGACTATCCAAAAGACTATTCCTTCTTCAACCCATTTTCTCCTATATGGATTAATATTGATGCTTCAGCTACTGCGTTCTCACGCCGTAGCCTTCACGGGCACAAACTATTGGCGGACTTACACCGCACTTACACAGTTTGGTTGGGGTATGATGATTTTGCTATCTTGTGGTGGTGTATCGGCTGTGGGCCGGAAAAATTTCGACATAAATCATTCAGTATTAAAACTTTTATTTGAATATAATGTGCATATTTGACTCAAAAATTGGCATAATACGTTGTAATCATAATTGGCATTCAACATTCTCGAAACCTCATTACAAACCCTTCCCCACACCGACGCCCAAACAGAGCTCATATGAGGTTGTTTGTGCGCGACGTGGAGAAGGTTTTAAAATATTCCTTCACTCACATTGTAAAATCGTAAATCTTGCTGTGAGACGAGTATCCGAGTTTTCCAGTTACAAAACTGATTCAAACTGATTCAAAATTGATTCAAAATTGATCAAAGTTCTGTGAAAATGAATCGGTATATATACCTATTGTACGACCCTAACCTTGCGTGTTAAATTTGATGTGGTAAAACAAAATTTGACCTTGTGATTTTCTGGTATATTCTAATTCTAATTTTACTATTTTTATGATTTAATTTGACAATTTTATTTTTGACTTTTTAATTGAATTGTTTCCAATTCAAATTATTCAATTTTAGTTCCACTTTTGTGGATTTCCGCTTTTTTAGTAAATTGTCAAATTTTGGTCAAATTTTTTATGTCGTGCGGATCTTGTTTCACTTTGTTATTATTTTTATTTATTTTTCGGTTTTTCGATTTTATATTTTAATTGTTTCTCTCTCGTATTTTAGCATGGTTAATTGATGTTTTATGGGTCTGATTTTAAATCTGCGTATTGTGTTTGCGTGTTGTTACCAATTCATTCAAACAAAACTCTATTCTGGCACAACAGCAGTATGGATTAAAAAATATGAACAGAATGAAGTTGTACAAATTGTAGTGGATAATCCAATGTATTTATCGCTTTCCACGTCATGTATAAATAATATAGAAATTAATATTCGTGATGATAGTGGAAACTTATCAACATTTCAAAAGATTCAAAAACACATTTGACATTACATTTTCGTAAATTAAATGATTAATTCAGATATAATTTCATTGTATAGTAACAGTCAAACTGGTGGTGAAATACAATATTTCATTGGTAAACAGTTGTGATCTGGTTGGTTACGGACAATTGAAAGATTTGCATTTCCAATTCTTAAGCGTATAGGTAGTTTTGGAATGAAAAAAGCAAAGGATGTGATAAAAAATGATAAGAAAATATTACCATCATTAAAATCAAATGCTCTCTCTGAAATTAGTAAAGCTTTACCTGGTGTTGCAAATATGTTTAAGAGTGAGGAATCTCAGTCTGAATATAATGCATCAGGTAGGTTCATACCAAAACATAAAAATGTGGAAGGACATGAAACTATATTTCAAAAATGATTTGTGGTAAATCTGAATTACGTATTTTCGATCGTCCATCACCTCAAACAGTAATTGAATATGGTGCATTTGAAGAAGTATTTCCGATGAATTCAATTACTGATAGTAGAAATAATGTTGAATTTTACATTAATGGTTCCCAAACTGAATATTTGGATTTGAATGATACTTTATTAACTGTTCAAATTAAAGTTGTAAATGTCGACAGAAAAAATTTGGTGAATACTTCAGATGTTAAGCCAAACAATTACATGTTTCATACACTTTTCAAAGACTTAATTCTTGGGTTTAATCATATTAAAATTGAGGGAGGCAATAATACTTATGCACACAAAGCAATGATTGAAACTATATTAAATTATAACGGTAATAATAAAAATACTTGTCTTACACCCATGGGATACGAAAATTCTGAAGAAATTTTCCTAAAATTTCAAAAAAAGAGAATCTACTAAATATAGCTGGATTTAAAAATTTCTTTTTTAGGAATAACAACATGTTTAACGATTGATTTTTATAATAGTAAACTAAAATCTAAAATTAATAAAAACTTAAAAATCAAAACATCTTTGATAACCTCAAAGATTGTTAAAAGTTACAATATTAATAAATTTATCCCTGCTTCTTTATCGATAAAGAAGTTTTTATTTGTTCTTTCAGATAAACTGGCTGAGAAAACTAATATTAGTAATGTCACAGTCAGAGAGGAACAAATAAATAAAATATTAGTTTATTAAAAATCAAAAATTGCCTGCATCAGTTTCAATATCTGTTCCAATATCTGCAGATAGCACTATAAATAATTACTATTTTCCTGAACGCGACCCAAAACTCTGGTTTACCGATGATGATATTGACTATTATCTTGAGAGTCACATTAGTAATCCCAACTTTGCACCGGTCAAATGTTTTATCGTAGAAATTTTAAGGTCGAATTGCAAAAACGAAATATTTCCAATGACTGATAACCTTTTTAAAGCGCAAATAATATTATGCCCTCTTAACATCAATGAATCTCATTGGATCCTTTTTGTTTACTGTAAATTGACTCAAATTGAGACGATTGTTCATCTCATTAAAACAAAAATTCACATAATTTAAACAAAAAATAGTAATAAATCTAATATATATATATATGTTGATTACTTCATTATGAGTCTCTTGTGGATTATGTAATACACAAAAAAGTTTGAGCAAGATTCTGTGTTATATATTATTACTAATGCTAATTGTATTTCTTACAGTTTTTTAAATTGTGAATAAAAGAAATTGAATTCTTCAGAAAATTTTATCATCAGATAATTAGTGTTAATGTTCCTTTTATTTATTTTTTAAATTTTCCTTAGAAATTCTTCAAACAATATGAAACTCTTGATAGACTTCAACTGATTAAGAACTCAGAGATTCCCATTACCTTTGAAGAGTCACGTCAAGTGAGCAAAATAACATAAACAAGGTTTTGTCAGAAAAAGAAATACAATGCAAATAAAATTATTAACTTCACTATTTGACTTTTTGATTAATTAAGCTGAGAGCGTGAGATAAGAGTTCCGTATGTTTGTCAAACATAATAATTATTCATTAATTACATTTTGTCTTTTTTCCTTTATCTGCCATCTGTTCTATACTTTGAAATGAGTTTAAAACCTTTCAATAAAATTAATTATTTTAGTATTGCGATGTAACTAATTCTTTTGAAATAATTTTAAAAGTGTTAATTTAATATTCTGTAGAAAAGATCTTATTCAAATCCTTGAGTTCTCAATCAGTAAAATAGGTAAAATAAAAACCATCGCGCAATGTCAAAATTAGAGAAAGGGATTGACTATTGAACAAACAATATGAGCACTTTTGGTTTAATTCTTACAATTTGTATGTATAGATAATTTTCAGTGGATATTTCGATGTATCTTCTCAGAAAATTATTCTTTACAAGATAACATTTAAAACTTTCAAATAGTTTGTGAATTAAATACAGGACCCCCTTGGCTTCTTTCTTATATAAATCAATTTACTACAGCAACCTTTTCAAGCTGAAAGAAATGATAAATGCCCAATGTTGATCATATAAATCAATTTAGTATTATTTTGATTATTATTATGATTATTATTAATATTATTATTAATATTATTATTTATTATCATTATTATTGTTGTTATTATTATTATTATTATTAATATTATTATTATAATTATTATTACTATCATTATTATTATTTGAAAACGCCAATTATATACTCTATTTAACATTTCACTATATATTTCTTCCGTTTATCAGTCTTCTACAGACTAGAAATCACATTAACAATAACTAAATGGAAATAAGAAAATTTAAACAAATTTATCAACAACAGACGCGTCACTAGAGATGATGTCACCCATAGCGATAACTCATGGTATCACACACCTCGAAATACCCCATAGACATACTCCGAGTTCACCAGTACCAAAAAATGGAAACATACAGAATCATTAGTAACGTAATAGTAAAGCAATAGAAGAAAAAATTAATTCAAGTTCAGTTGGTAAAAGATTGTAAGTTAAGAAATAAGAACTGCACAGAAAATATGTTACTATTTTAGAATTAAATTTAATGTCATTAAACCTTGACTAAATCAGAACTTTCATTTTCTGGCCTTTAGAACTTTAAACTTGTTAATTACTTCATCGAAATCAAATCCTTTCGCCAAATCACTTTCAGCTGATAATATTGCTTTGACTGTCTTTCACCTTGACTATCTTATGGTAGATCGCAAATAGTTCTTTATAAACTTTAGCTTAGAAAACCTCCTCTTACATGAAGCCACAGACACAGATCATAAGAGATAATTGTAGGCTTAAGGGAGATTTGAGAGAGATTCTAAGAATTTCAAAACGCCAATTACTGAATAGTCTTTGGGTTCTTCGAGATCAATCTCTGCTGCTTTTAGGTGTCTTCTCAGCTTTAATATTTCTTAAAAAAGCTCTTCTTTTGATAACTTATCATAGAAAGTGGTCAATTTTGGAACGAACACCAGTAACTCTTCTTCAGTGGCAGATATCAAACTCTTGGCCTTGAGCAGCCTGAAACATGGCAGCTACTTCCTTGAAGGCTCTTGATGTGATCTGGAGTTCCGAATGAAAACTATCAATACACTCAAGCGTTGCTCTCTTGTTTTCTTCTCACAGAGTTTGTTCAGCATCTCTTGCTTTCTAACCTATTGATCCACACACACACAAAACAACTATATATAAGATAGCCAAATTCATAATTTAACCACTTTAATTTTATACAAAATTTTGTCTGAAAATTTTCTTGTTGGAATCAATTTGTAAGTAGTTTGTGTTTTTCATATTAATATATATTTGCATATGTTAAAGTTATGTTTTTACGAATTTTAACTTTATTCTGTATGGTTGTAACATCATTTGGTGACACTTACAAGTCCCTCTAAAATCATATTTATAATAAGTATTGAAATAAAATTTTGGGACGGCAGACTGGGGAGTTAGTTTTCACTAGTTGTGACTACTGGTCGCGCTACTTTTAACCCCTTGACTGTTCGTGACGAGTTCTGGTTTAAAGACGCAGGTCTCTACTCGTAGGGCGTCATTGTAAAGCCCACAGCATGTGATGGCAATGTCGGCCGGAGTGAGCACTTAAAATCATGGGAAGTGCAACTTCAGTTAAGGGGAATAAAGTTTTGTCAATTTATAGAAAATTTAAAATCTTGTCGGAAAATTAATCGAAAAGTCTAGTAGAAAGCAATAGGATAGTGTTGGAATGTTAAGTCGAAAACATTTTCAAATAGTCGAAGTATGTAATTTGGCAGATTAGAGTAGTGTTTATTAAAGTGACCGCAGATGATAGAATCACTTGAAATAATAGGAAGTGCCCTGGGAACTAAGGAACGGTTAATCAAATTTGAAATACAGTGAAAGATAAAGGGTAAACTAGGACAAACGTGCAGTCAATACAGTGTTTAAACAAATGAAATAGGAAATTTACCAAAAAATAAGGGCGGAACGCTGCTCAAACTTTTAAAAGATACCTTTATAAATACTAGTAAAGATGAAAAATAGATATAAAAATTGTAGAAATAGACGAGTAAGGACAGGATATAGAAAGATAAAGACGTAAGGCCTTCTATCGGTAGTCAAGAACCCAAAAGTCAAAATATCACGAGGAATAGTACTAGAAATAGAGCTCACCTGTTCAAGGATTTTCAACCCCTGTGAAGAGTACCAACATGGTAATCACCATAGGTACATATGAGAGACAGAATAATAATCTAAAAGTCGAGACGAACTCCCTTGCCGTAAGTTGTTTAATTGAAAAAATTAAAGTACACAAGAAACATTTAACAAAATTCTTCTTAATTATTCTCATTTAACTAAAAAAATAAATTTTTTATGCACTTACTCTACGAATAAGTAAAAATTATGAAAATAAATTTTACTCAATACAACAGAGATAATTTGTTGCTATAGTCTGTTGCAGATTTTATTTGAAGAAATTTTCATTTTAGCTATTATTTTTGCGATAGATCTCTGTAAAAATTAATAGAACAAATATTTTCACTAGCAGGTAATAATTTTTAGTTTTATGAATAAAATAGTTTGTTTCTATTTGAAATAAACTCATTTAAATAATATTTGTTTTACTGAATTGCATAATTTGCTGCTGTAATAAATTTTTTTTAAAAATATTTAAAGTTTCACTAAAATCTTTAATCTTTTCACTATTAATAACATTTTTTGTTTTTAATTTTTAAAAATATTTTTCGACTAAAACATGTTTTTAATATTTATCACAAGAAAAGGCTGCGACGAAAATTCTCGTGAAATTGTAAAAATAATTCAAAAAATGAATATAAAATAGATTTGATTTGAAGTGTTTTACAAACTTTTGAGTTAACATTATTATTCAGTAAGAAAAACGATTATGATCCAATTCATCGAGTCCTTACCACAAAATAACAACTATTCTGATTTTCTGAACGAATGTGAATAAAATGTTGGGCCTGCACACAAATAGCCTTGAGAATTGTTTAAATGCATCAGTAATACAGCATGAAAACCCAGCACCACGATAACTTAAAATACAATATACAACACCAACTAAACACTTTAAAATCGGAGAAAATATAAATAAATATAAAATTAAAAAACATAAAAGTAAAATAAAATCAATACAAAATTCATCAAAAACCGCACGAAATCTACATATAAAATAACATAATAACAAGAAAATTTGACCGTAAAATGACCATTTATATAAAATTAAAAATTAATGAATTAAATGAATAAAAATAAAATATTTTTAGCTGAATAAATTTATTTAAAAATGTTAAAAATAAATTACCAATTTAAATTAAGAAATAAATAAAAATTTAATTTAGATAACACAAATAATTTCAAAGTCGAATTTTGTTTAATCGCAATAAAATTAACACGCAAGGTTAAGGCCAAATTATAGGTACATATACCGATGTGTTTTCACAAATTTTCAGTCTTATTTTTCGGAGAGAAAAATTTAAATTTTAGTTGCAACTTAGTTTTAGAAAATTAGTTGATGTGCGTAACTAGTAGAGAGCCGTGCATTCAGGCAATTAACACGAGTAAGTGTTTTGCCTGAACACGACCACTCTCGGCTAGTGTATAATTATTGATTGAATTTTTCGACTGGAATTAATAGAATGTACACCGTGAATTTTAGAATTAAATTTATGGAATATACGCAGTGAATTTTCGAATTAAAATTTATGGAATGGACACAATGATTTTCGAATGGTATTTACGAATTACTCACAATGTTTTTATGAATTACCAATTGCCGTTTGTGGCCGAAAGAATTTAACATGGATAATGTAATATGCTGAATAAATATTTTCTATCTACAACCTTCGTGCGTCGAAACTTTTATTCAACTCCTATGGTAAATTGATTTATTTATTTTCTTTTCCGGCCCACAGCCGACACAGTACCACAAGTAATTAAAATCTACACACCCCAATCGAACTATGTAAGTGCGTGTATAATCGCCAATAGTTCGTGCCCGTGAAGGCTCCGGCGTGAGAACGCAGGAGCTGGAACTTCAATATTATCCGTATATAGGGGAAATTGGAAGGTAAAGGATTAGTTCTTTGGCTGCTCCTTCATCATCCGTTTCCTGAAAAATTGACATAAATTTTTTAACAACAATCGGCTCAAAATATCTAACACTGAGTAGTCCAGTGGGCACTCATTAAATATAATATGAACATAAATAGATCATAAGGATAAAGAAAGGAAGGGTAGTGGGGAAAATGGCGAAATCGTTGCAACAGTTAAAATGAATAGCCATCGGAAAAAGATTAATCCGAACGACAAAAATCATGAAAAATAATGTTTTAAATAATATATAAGAATTAAATAAATCATGTTGAATTGAGACGGAAAATATGGGCGGAACGCTGCGCAAATTTTCGGAAATAATTGAAATTTTTATCATAAAACTGTAAAATAAGGGCGGAACGCTGCCCAAATTTTTCAAACCCACTAAAATACTTATCAAAGTTAGCAAAGTAAAAGTAGAATCGGGCTCAATAATTGATGAAATATCCGGATAAAACCATAAAATAAGGGCGGAAAGCTGCTCAAATTTTCCGAATCGATGAAAATACTTTATCGAAAACTGCAGAATAAGGATAAAACCGTAAAATAAGGGCGGAACGCTGCTAAAGTTTTTAGAATTAACAAAAATACTTAATCGAAAATCGGAAAAATTACGGCTAAATTTTTATATGAGAAAAATATTTCTTAAAGCTGAGGAATAAGGACGAATCCCTACACAAAAATTTGTTAATAATATGGATAATAATAATAATAATAATAATAATAATAATAATAATAATAATAATAATAATAATAATAATATTAATGATCATGGTACCTATAATAGTAATGATAAAAATTATAATGATACTAGTAGTAATAATAATAAATATAATGGTAATTATAGTAATAAGAATAATAATAAAGGTAATAGTAGTACCAATTAAAAAAGGTAATACATATAATGGTAACAATGATAATGCTAGTAATAATAATAAGGAACATTGTAGTTATAATAGGGATAAGGGTAAAAGATAAACTGTGGGAATATTTAACTTAACAAAGGGTGTACAGGCCAAAGAATAATCATCAACACGGAAAACAATAAGAAGAATTATGGGAACAGACATAAAGATAAAGGAAATGAGAATATAGGTTAACATTTGAAAGAGATAGGAGAATAATGGGACCTAAGAATCGAAATCGAGCACAAGCCTTCTATCGGCAGCTCGTTGGACCCATGGATCGTTCGGTCAATTAAAGCATTAGCAATAGCGCTCACTTTTTGCGGACGATCTACCCATTCGAACACAGTTCCAACGTTGCTTAGCAACGGGTGATGAGTGGTAAGCGAAAGATATTTGTATGGGGTTGTCAGGGTAACAACCATATAGTTTCAAAATAGCAACACCCAGAAACCCAGCAAAAATAAAAAAAATGTCTCTATGAATATCTTTTCTCTAACAATCACTTTTCCTTCTACGCTTTCTTTTTACGACTGATATACAGTAAAGATTCTATTTTTTGCCAAATTCTATTAGTTGCCAAATTTTGTTTTAATATTCTATTTTTAAAAGGTAAGTCTTAGAAATTTTGCCAATTCTTTATTTTGCTAAAAATTTTCTTTTCAGTAATAATGCTAAAAAAGAAAAACACGGTTTTAACTCTGGAACAGAAAGCTGAGATGATAAATTATAAGAAAACTAATCCTGGTACCACTATGCAGCGAATTACTGAATATTTTGCTCACAAGTTTAAAACTGAAGTAAAACGAAGAATTCTAAGTCATGTATTAAAACATTCTAGTAATATAGAATTAAATCTGCAAATTAGGTCAGTGCCTTTGAAGATAACTAGACAATTAAAGTTCAATGTAATTGATGATCAAATGAAAGAGTATCTAGATAAAACGGAATAAAAAAGAGCTATACTTAACGACAAGCTCCTTCTTGAGAAAGCCAAAACGCTGAATACTACTGGTCAGCTACAGCCAATGGACAGAGGAATTGTACAAAATTTTAAAGTTAAAGTCAATCAATTAAAGCTTTTGAAAATTTTGACAATTGTTGAATCGGGCACAGAAGTCTATAAAGCCTACAAAGAAATCAATTTGAAAGATGCAAATATTTTTTCTGATATGGCTTGGAATTAGTAACTCCGGTCACTATAAATAACTGTTTTAAACCTCTCGATACAAAAGACCACTCCAAAAACACTTCTGTTTATGATTCTATGCCCATTTTAGAAAATTGCATCAAAACTTTTGTTGAGGATGCAACAGTTTATGATCCCTTGAACGCTAAACAATTTTATGAACTTGGTTACACAGTAAACGATAAAATACTTCCAGAAACAGATGATATGGAGATAGAATCAGAGAAGGCCACAACTAATGAACAAAAGATTGTTATTGAATCAGATTCTTCTCTCCATCAAATAAACAGACCACAGAGAGTAACTAATGACACTTTTGAAAATGCACTAAAAATAATTGAAAGGAATAACTTGAGAATTTATAATTTTTTGTAACATTTTAAAAATATAACAGAAGAAATTTGTTTAAATATAAGTAATAATTTCAAATTCATAACTAGCTGACGATGACAGTAGGTCTGTCGAAATATACTGTAGTATAATATTATTAATTCAATACCAATGTTTTATGATTATTTTAATCAATTAAATAATTAAATTTACAATTTTTCCGTATAGGGTTAGTTTATTTAAAAAAAATTTTAAAACAGAGACTTTAACAAAATTTTAATAACTTCTCAATAAATATTTTTAAATTTTAAACAAAAAAACTATTTTACATTTATTTCCATCCTACATCACGAAATTGTGTTTGTTAATATCAATCAATTCGTTATGTCGACTGTGTTCGAGAACTTGAGAGCCTTAATGACAATAAGTCATTTCAAAGTACGTGGCGTTGCACCCATGACATATATATTGAAAACCAAGATCCAACTTGAAATCCACCTATAAACACAAAATTCAGACAACAATTTGTTCACTGATACTAATCAATTCTTTTAGTCGACAGTTATCAAGAACTTGAGAACGAAGAATAGGGCAGTCGTTCCAATGTATGTGACATTGCACGAATGTCTCGGCTTTATAAATTTTTAAAACTTGGGATTTATTAAAGCATATTTATAATTTTTAGTAAAATAATTTTTACAATATAAAAGAACAAATTTGTTTAAGTAAAAGTAATTTATTTTATATAGTTTCAAGTTCATATTTAACTGACGATGACAGTTAGTCTGTCGAAATATATTGTAGTATAATTACTGAATGATCTCTCGGTATCTGCAGGAGATATAGGCGACGTCATAAAATCTATCAAGGAAATAAACACATTTAGAAATAGATCGACAAGATTTTGAGTCATTATTTCTCGTAGTAGAATTTTTGGGGGAAAGAGGAAGCTTCAATTAATTTTTATGCATTTCTTTGAGAAAAATCATTTCTTTAACGAGCTTTGGTGATAGATCTTTTGAACATCTGACAATATATTGTGTAGCTGCTCTTTCAACTAATTGTCATTCATAGAATTGAATTGCCATAAAATTTCAAAATTCTCCATGATGCTTGCAATAGCTGAGGATATTGTTGAAAGAATTTTTATGTGTTTAATCTTATTGAAAACTTTTCTATAAAAGTCTTCAGCTTTCTCTTGTCTGATGCATTTGCGATTGATGGTGAAGATTTTTGATAATATAAACTTCAAAGCGGCTTCTTTAATTAATTCAATAATTTAAGAAATATTTCTGTTCCATATACCTGGTGCAAATTCTACAGTTCTGTGCTTATATTTTTATCTTACAAAGCGTAATCGATCCATGTTTTAATGAGATCTTTGGATTACATTCTTTTGGGCACCAGATCTCCAAATTTATTTGATTCTCCCTTCTTCCTTAAACTTTTTTATAATAGAGTTTAGCATTATTTTTGGAAGTCAATAAAAGCTGGATATTTCATTTGATGAACGTCTACCAATGTAAGCATCAGTAATTCTTTTTATGTCTTCACTCGATAAAGAGTTTCTTGGCATTAAGGCAAGATTAGTTTATTATCTAAGCGATAACAATTTCTAATGATTTGAAATACATAATCGATATTTTAACAATTATTTATATAAATTCATGGAAAACATTTCAAAAATGAGATTAATCATACTGTGAAAATTGAATTGAATTTACTATGAATGCAACGTTTAAAAAATCAATTGATCTCCCAGCAGGAGTAAGAAGTAAAATAGCTAGGGAACAATTTCATAGTACAGCACAAGTTTTACAAAACGAAGATATTACAGGAAGTACCCAAGAAATAACTCAGGCAAAAAGAGCATTCGAAGTAGGAGATGAGATACTGGTAAAAGTAGAATCAAGACAAGGAAAAATACTAAGGGCCATATAGAATTTTTAGAAAGTTCTTGGTCGAAGGTATCTGCTACAAGACGAAAGAGGAAAATTATTTCAAAAAATGTTGTAAAGATGAAGAAATTTCTTAAAGAGAGGGGATGTGAGGTGTTTTCAGCAGAAAATTGAATATTTCGGATTATTTGTTAGAGAAATATAAATGAATTTAAATAATTTAAATAGATAAAATTAGTTTTTATTAATAAAAGTTTTAACTTAAAATTTATAATTTTTTAAAAATATATTGGCATAATTAAAATATAAATATAAAATTCAACTTTTATAAAAATTTCAATATTGAATTTCTCTGATAAATTATTTGATTCAAAGCTTGAATGTTTGCTTAAATAATAAACAATATTGAATTAGAAATAAATTTTTGGAAAATGAGTTTTTTTAATGCAAATGTTATTCAAGATAATGGGTTTATCAACTTCTAACACACGATTTTGGCTAGAATAAGTTTAAGATCACTTTGTTAAATAATATCAATATGTATTGAGACAAAAATAAAAATCTTGACCTAATAGAATCATGGTTTTTCATAGCAATAATAATAATATTAAAGAATTAATTTATTTAGATCTTTTTATATTTTTATAAAAAATTTATCAAAAAGAAAGCATTTCGGAAAAAATGAAAGCAATTGGGAAACTTTGTAATTTGGGTGCGTTTATTATTGGTTTATTTCTTTCAAATATTCTTACTTTCTTTTATTTATTGTTAATGTGATTTTTAACCCATAGAAGACTGATAAACGATAAAAATGTATAGCAATATGTATTTCTAAATATGTAGTTGGTATTTTCGAATTATCAAAACCTTGGGTTTTTCTTTAATTATTTATTATTAAATATAAATTTAAATAAACAAAAATATTTGTAAAAATATTAAAGCACTGAAAAATTTGTAATTTTTTCAATTATTGGTTATAAATATTTAACATATATAATTTACAGTAAAACCCTGTTTAACGCGGTGGATACGTTCCATAAAAGTAGAGCGTATTACTTTTACAATAATGTCCGGAATACACACGGGAAGCCGCCTTTTCAATTAACTACTAAAATATCTGACTAGTTCTTTTTCAATCTCACGAATCTTTTTAACTTTTTTGTTACTCGCAATTTTTCAAAATTATTTGTGTCCTCGTTGTTGATTTAAGACTCCCTTATATATGGAATCTCTCCTCAAACAACTAATCTGATTTACGGCAATTTACATTGGACTCACGGGGAACTAGTTAGATACTTTACATTTTTGTCTTTTGGCCGTTTCCCGGAAGAAGACTACGAAATAAATCACATTAGGGAATAACCAGTTCCCTCCGTAATCAAATTTATTCAATTCAGAGAATTTCTCCTTAATTTAATTTATTTGGTTTTGTCATATTTATTAATTAATTTGTATTTTTTAAATAACTTTTTCTTGGGGTCCCAAATTAATTTTATATTATTATTTTCGTACTAGTCTTGTCAATTGGCATCGGCACATACCCATTTCCCTCGGAAAATATGGATTTTAATTTTTTGATTATTTTTAATTAATTATTTTATTTTCCCAAATTTTTTTTACTTATTATAATAATTTTTGAAAATCACCAAACACCAACATTTGGATATCAGTCTATCGGGTTTTATGCACAGTACTATATTATTACTGGCTACTGGGAAATCGAAAGACACCCGAATATAATCATTTACGCTCAGCAGTCAGCACCAACTAGCCGCCTTTACCTGCATCCAGACTGCAAATGTGTTTTGTCATAATCAGTGAGACATAGAAAGTAATCTAACTTGGATTATCCAAGTTCCAACACATGTAAGAATGGACAGATAGCTGGGAAGGAACTGGGCTCATTGGCTTAGCATACTTAGCATCAGATTTAGCAGTGAGCTCATGCATCACAACATGTGTGTTGCAGTCGTGGCCAATAGTGAACCTTGAACCAGCATTTGTCATAGAACTTGCTTAAACTATATGCATATTAATCGTAGGTTTGAAAACATTATAGTACCAAATAGACTCATTACTTTGGTTCAGAATTGATACTACTCTTTCGTTTTTATACTGCAATTTGAAAATTTTCAAAATAAATTTTAGTATTGATATTTGTAAAAACATAGTACTTAATATTATTTATATATTAATATTAGTCATGTCTGAGAAAAAACTAAGTGGAGAGCAAACCCGAAAGAGGAAGAAAAATGCTGAGCAATCAGCTAAGATATCCAGTGAATTATTCAAAAATGTTTTTAAAAAAGCAAAGTCCGATGAATCTAAGTCAGAAGACGATGATCAGTTGGATGTCCCTGCTACTGTCACGACTGTCAAACAAACTCAAGGGAATTGTTTGCACGAGGAGTTTAACACAAATCAGTTGGTTGCTGTTGATGTTGATGACAATGCTGCTAAACAAATTGAACATGAGAGTCAAGAAAACAATGATTCTTTCAAGATGCATCATAGCTCTGATGACGAAAACTAAGTTGCTACTGATGAAGATGACAGAGCTATCAAACCAATTGACTATATGGATGAAAATCAAGATTCATTCCGATGAAAAAAATAACTTAGCTGTTGCTACTCAAGACGTTATTCCAGCGGTATTGTTGTTCCATGATATTGTATACCTAGAATTTGGTCGTATCGTAATCACTTCGCACTGAAATTATATATTCTGGATCAATTCTGTTTCAAAATAAAGACTTTCCCTTCGCATTACCGGGTGGACGTTCGATAACTAGATCATGATTTATGCGACGACTTGTAAACTGAGATGAAGTGAATCTATAGATGAAGTGAAACTATAAATGCCTACATCCAAACCCAAATTCAAACAGAAAACAACGATAGCGAGATGTTTTGAAAAGAATACTTGCTTGCTCTTTTAAAAAATAAAACTTTTCAAGAGGCTATTTGTGTGATTTGTGAATTTTCAAAAACTTTATGATTTCATTTAAAATTTGGTAAGTTTATTTAATAAATTTTAATGAAATTCAATTGTTTCCCATTTTAATTTTAGTCAAAAAAAGTAAAACATTGGTCAGCAGTTCTTGACTGCTGAATTTATTTTTAAAATGTTTTTAAATCGGAGAATTTCTGAAAACTGATGACTAGCCAAGTTGATTTTTGCATCAATTTGTTTAATAGAAGTTTTACAACACTGATTTAAACAAACTATAAAATTTTTTGTTTATGGAAATAATTTCGAATATTGTTCATTAGTTTATTTCTAAAATTAAAAATTACTAGATTTATTTTCCAACAATTTTTCGAAGAAATAAAAATTTTTAAAATATATTTCACATAGAATTTATAAGAATTTGAATCGCATGTCTAAATATTTTCTGCCTGCCTTGCAATCAAATTCACATTGTACTCAAATTGAACAATTCAACTCGAGAGAGGAAAAAAAATCTTATCTAACGTGTTTTAAAAATTAATATATTTTTTTTCACCGCAATTTCCCCCCGACATTTCATACCAGAAATCTGCTTTATGTTATCAAAATCCGCCCCATTCAACGTTAAATTCAAAGAAAATTTGATTTTTAGATATAAATGTCTAATTTTGATGAAAATTGCGTCTGAATTATTTCAATTATGATTCCCAACTGTTGTTGCGACATTGTTTTTAAATACTTACGCTCTATTTGAGAATTCTTGTTGATTTTGGTTTGGTAAACTTGATGGATTTCAAAATGACAGAGTAATAAAACAAAGTTTTACTTCTACATTCTGATAAAACAAATCGATTAGGAAGTGCTTGGAAACATTACACAATTATTTATAAAAAAAATGAATAAAAATATCCCAATATGGATATTAAAAATTATTTTAACATCTCTAAATAATTAAATTGAAAAAATAAAAATGATAACATTTTTAATTAATAGCTAAAAACAGCATTGATTAGTTACTTGTAAGCATTTTTACCTCAAATGTCTTTGATGTTTGAGGAGAAAGTGTGGAGCTTGAGTAATGAATATACAAAAGCATTAATTGCTCGGCATTTTCCGATTCTTTGTAACAATGTATGGAAGTGTAGAAAATAGATAGGGACGATTACCATATCAACAAAAAAGCAAAGCAATATTGATAAAATTAATTATTATGCTCCCAAATGATTTCAAAATTTTAAGTAAGATTTTGAAAAAATTTATAAAATGTCGTTACGTTAACTTTTTTTACACTTTTAAAGTGCGCGTATTGTGATAACTATTGCGTGAATGTATTTTAAGACGTTCGCAGCCTCGTTGCCGCGCACCATAGACGAAATATTACTGTCAAAAAATCAAAGAAATAGTAAACAAAAATGTTATTCTATCATTTTGACACTTTACAATTTTCAATTTATCTCTCTCTCTCTCTATATATATATATATATTTTCGACATTATTGAAATTTAAGAAAAAAGAAATTAATATGACTAATTTTGTAATTAAAAAATACGTATTCAGAAATTAAATTATTTAAAATATTATATCGCCAATAATTTGGACCGATTTAATTTATATGGTTAATTAAAGATTTTATTTTTAACTGGAATATTTTTTTTAAAATTTAAAATAAACAAACATGCGTTGAAATCATGCGTTGAACCAGAAAAATTGTTTTCAGGTGCAGCTGGTATTTGCACAGAACTTTTAGTGACTATTTATATTTAATTTTTGTGTTTGTTCTAAAGTTCATAGAAATACTAATTAATCACTGGTGAACAATAAATAACAATAAATATTATAAATAAAATAAAAAACAATTTTTAAAGTATGGAGGTGTTAATTATCGGATAACTGCAGAATGAATAAAAATTTTCATCATAATTTTTGTCAAAATCCAACGATAAAATTTCAAATTCAACCGAAAATCCATTAACATATTTCTGAAATCCGTCAATGAGAAGGCGAAATCAAAATTTCAGCTACTGGCGACATTCATTCATTCAGGAGCAGATTTTTTGTTTTACAAGACTGTAAAAATATCATTATTGTTATTAGTATATTCAAACAAATATATCTCGAATATAA
This sequence comes from Schmidtea mediterranea, assembly GCA_022537955.1. Taxonomy (NCBI): domain Eukaryota; kingdom Metazoa; phylum Platyhelminthes; order Tricladida; family Dugesiidae; genus Schmidtea; species Schmidtea mediterranea. Next base: position 163,285,500 of record CM039679.1, on the reverse strand, counting down.
TTTACTGGAAATACATCAATAGTTTAGAAAAACATAATCATTAAACATTTAATTGGTTTATTTTTTATATTTTAAATATTGCTTTGCTGGATAAAAAAATTACTCAGTTCAAAATCATTTTATTGCATAGAAAATTAATTAAAAATGAATCAGAGAACTTAAAATATCATTTATAAAAAAATAAATTAAATTTTAATTGTAATTGAAAGAATTAAATTTTTTAGGATTTAAATTTGTAAAAAATTCATAAAATTCATTTATAAAGATAATTGATATATTATAACTTGAAATAATAATAATTATCATTATTATATTAATAATAATAATAATAATAATAATAATAATAATACTAATACTAATACTAATACTAATAATAGTAATAATAATGTCCATTAAAATTAGGGCTCCAAAATGCAAATGGACGAAAAATCATCAAATATAGCCTACTTAGCATTAAATAATACAAAAAGTAGAAAAAAGAATAGAAAAATACAAAAATTATGTAAAAATGAATAAAAACATTTAAAAAGAATCGAAAAACATTACAATTTAGCAAAATTAACATATTTCATCATATTGGCTCCAAATTCATCGAAAACGCTTATATTCTAGAAAATAACTATGAGAATTAAGCTTAAAATGTAATTAGAAACTATAGTGAAAAAGAATTATGAAAATCTGAAAACTAAGGGATAAGGGATGAAAATATGTTAAAAACGTGTAGGCGTTTTGTTGTACCGAATCAAAAAACATGCTTGCAAAAACCCCCTATATAAGTGGATGCCAGATCGACATAATTTAATGCTGATTTCTCAAAATTCTCACAACTTTGGAAGAACTTTAGAAGTAAGGGAAACCTCTCTTTAATTTTTTTTATTATTATTGATTTAAAATAATTCTATGTAAACCCTTAAGAAAATTTTAGGAAAACTGTTATTTTATTTGAATTCATTTTCTTTTTAGTAAGCACTACAGGAAAATTTCTGTTTAGGTTATCACCTTTAATTTTTAGGTCTATAAATGTAGGATTTGTTCAATAGGTTGTATGTACCAAAAGGTTTATTTTTCTAATTATATGATTTGATTATTTTTTGTTAAAGTTTTGAATTTTCATCAGTTTATTAACCAAAAAAATAATGCTAATAAAAGACAAGTCTGAATAACTTTCCTCGCATCGACCAAGTCTCAAGGAAGCTTCGCTTCAATGGTACTTGACCAATATGGGATGCCTGATGATTGAACTTTTCATGATTATTAATCTTTTAATTATAAAAGATAAAAACGGAATTTATTTAATTACTTATCGCTGATATTATTAATATTATTATTGTTAATTGTTTTCATTAATTCTTAATCATACGATATAAAAAGTGATCACGACATGCATGCAAGGAAATAAAATGATTTTTACCGAACTAGCCTCGAACTAGTACTTCGGTGTGGAGGTAACCGTAGTAAATGGCAGTTTGCCGGGTCAGTTCTCCACTTCAAGAATCTCAACGCCAGACCCTCTGTAGAGTGCGATTGGTCACGAGAAAGGTCTAACTATAAAGTAAAACGAAGAATAAAATTCTAAGAAAAATAAAATAGACATACAAGACGAAAATTTATTGAATATAAAAATATAAAATTGTTCTTAACTTACCAATAATAAGAGGGATAAATCAAAAATTCCACCATTGAAAAAAATAAAAATTCCTCGAAAATTCTTCTAAAAGAAATCTAAAAAACCAATAATCAATTAAATTATAAGGGAAAATAAATTGAAATTACCTCTCATCCTGTATATTGGTAAAAAGTAAGAAATTCCGTTTCTATTTTTAGAAAGGAATTTCTTACTTAAATTAATAAAATTTACAACTTTGAATTTGGGATTTTAACGAGAGGGGGTTGCGAATTTAATATTTTTGACATCACTTTTGATTAGCACAATATAATTAGGACCTTTTACACGTCATTTGACCACAAAAGTCATAAAATGAATAAAAATCCATCAAGAGTCGATGAAACTCAAATATCCATCATTATTTTACCAGTATATTTTTATAATAATATCAAAAATCATAATCGATATTATTTCAATTAAATTAGCAATAGGGGGACCCGTAAATAAAGTGAGAGTTAATACTTTATATGGTAGCTCGTGAACCCAAAGGTTTTCTAGGGTATTATCAGTCATGGCAGTATGTCTTACCTTTAACTAGAACCCGCCTATTGGAATACATTTCCAACGTCATTTTGACGGATATTCAATGGTTACATCTCTTGTGCGCGCTTCTGGTTGGAATCCCTTGAAACTGGTCTCGAAAAGCTTATATCTTTTACCCATCAGGTGCCCAGCAATAATTATGAAAATAATAACAATTTTTAAAAATAAAAATTGGTGCAATAAATAAGAAAAGCATAAAAACGTAACTCTTAAAAATATTTACTAGTTAAAAATAATTAATACTTTTATTATTATTAATTATTTATATTAATATATTTTTCTTTCTTTTTTTCTCAATTATTATTTTTCTTAATTTATCTTAATTATCATGCTTGTAATATTCATAAGAATAATTAGACTTATTATTTATACACATACAATAAAATTCATATAAAATAAAATAGGTCAACATATTTATTTCCTTTTTAATGTTTTGATCGATTTATATATCTTTTTTAACATTCTTCTACTGTTTTTATTGATTTGCGCCTTATTTAATGCTGAATGGAAAATTTTTGGTAAATTGTCATCTATTTGAATTTTTCGCCACCAGATTTTATTTGATATCATGCCAGATAAACAAAAATTTTCAAACCTTAGTTTTTCCCAGTGAATTATTATCGACGTTCAGTTTAATTATAGTTTTTTTGAATTTTTATATTAATTGTTTTTTCATTGGCTTCTTATAATCATAAATATTTTTTGGGTACCAAACCCCTATTTTGAATCGATTCTAAGACTCGAATTATGCCGAATTTCGGCTTTGATTAATTGTTGTTTTTTGAATTCAAGAAAGATTGAGGGTAACAAAACACGTTGATTATGAAATAAGAGTGTTTTTAATCAAACTTAAACTTACATTTCATTGCCGGAATCTGTGGAATTTCAGGGGAAATTTATTTCATGTTTTGTCTATGATTTTATGAAATAGATAAATTAAATTAGAATTTGATGAACAAATCAGATAGTTTAATAAAAAACTGAGACTAAAACAATGTGCTTCCGAGGTTCAAACTGCTCATAGAACTGGAATCCAGGAAGCTAAAAAGCAGTCACGAACTTCTGACCAATGTTTTACTTTGTTTTGACTAAAACTATAATGGGAAACAATTGAATTTCATTAAAATTTATTAAATAAGTTAACCAAATTTGCCATAAAATCATAAAGTTTTTGAAAATTCATAAATCATATAAAAAGTCTCTTGACAAATTTTGTTCTTTTTTGGGTTAAAAATTTGTTAAAAAAGCTTCATAAGTAAAATTGTAGACTTAATTTTCATTTAATTACAGTTAAAATGTAAAAACCAACTAAAAATCAACTTAAATAATAATTTAACAAATTTTATATGTTAAATATTGATTACCAATAATTGCAAAAATTACAAAATTTTCAGTGTTTTAATATTTTAAAAATATTTTTGTTTATTTAAATGTTTATAAAATAATAATAAATAATTAAAGAAAAAAGGCAAGGTTTTGATAATTCGAAAACACCAACTACATATTTCGATAGAATATCGCTAAACATTTTGACCGTTAATCAGTTTTCTATGGTTAGAAATCACATTAACAATAACTAAAAGAAAGTAAGAATATTTAAAAAATAAACCCAAAAATAAAAAAAACATAATTAATACTCTATTAGGTCAGGATGTTTATTATTGTCTCAAAACATGTTGATATTATTTAAAAAAGTGATCTTAAACATATTCCAGCCAAAATGGTATGATTAATCTAATCATTGAAATGTTTTCCATGAATTTATATAAATAATTGAAGAATAAAGATTTGTTTAATTTAAGTTTTTTTAAATTAAATTTACATAAAATTGAACGGTTTTGTTTTAAGAAATAGATTTCACATGTTATTAACGCTTAAATTATTGTTATTATAAAATTTTTATTTTTATAGAAAATTTATTAAAAAACGAAAGCATTTGGGAAACCATGTATATCAAAAAATTTAAAATTATTTTATTTTTTATAAAATAAACGTTTAAATTAATTTTTCAAAAACAAAAAAGTTATTAACATTCTTCCAAAGAGTTTTTATTAAATATTATAAATTCAAATTAAATTTAAAAGTCTTATTTTATATAATATTTTAAAATACAACAAAATTATACCACACATAATGTACACCAACAACATTCAATTATTTAAATACATTCAAAGTCCTTACAAACTGGGAATTTTGAACATTAATTATAAAATTTAAAGATCTTATCAACAACGCTTCACAAGTTATTCGTTCCGATTATTACTCATTTTTTTCGCTATTATTTTAAAATCAGAAATACCTATATTCTTACTTGTGCACTACTTCCTAAAATGGCCACCAATGTGAGTCAATCCATTCAGTCAACAATGCTCAAGACCTCGAGTGCAGAAATGACAAGCAGTCTCGGCAATGTATGTGACATTGCAGCCATTACATGAAAATTAATAAAAGAGTTCAGAACATAGATACGCTCTAGTTGGTTGAAAATCAATGAAAGATTTTATTGATTTTTATAAATTTTCTTTTCTATAAATTAAATTATTACCCTGGATAATAATAATACTTTAAGGCAAAAGTTAAAAATTCCGTTTTATATTGCACGATATGCCTCAGCTCATTTGTACCGTCTCTTAATTACATCACAGTGAAACAAAAATCCATTTTCTTTCATTACGAACACTTTCAATTATCACGACAACATTATTTCAGAAAATAGTTTGCAAATTTTAACAAATATTAACTTTTGAAATTTAGAATTTAACAGTAAATATGTTTAAATACCAGAAATGTTATTAAATTTAATGGGTCCATTCTGAATTTGAACATTATTTTAATGGTCTAATGTCGAGGTTTATTACGATTCTGTGCGAGCAAATCCGAGCACACTTTGATATTAAACTCTAATATTTTATTTAACTATATGATTTTGATTTTTATAAATATATGAGTATAATATCATAATCTTAGCACCATAACTGTAAGGATAAATATTAAAAATAAAATTTATAAATAATTAATTTTAATTAATCTAATAATAATAGAGAATTCTGAAAATAAAATAGTTTAAATATCCTCAGAACTGGAGAGTTTCGAAGGAGTTTAAATTTGTCATATTAATAAATATTTTCTAATAATGGATGTTCTAACTCGATCTAATATAGTGACAATGAGAATCGAAGATGATATCAATGAATTCGTCAAGAAAATTGAGAAGTTCTTCGAATTAACAATGATTTCAAGTGATTTAAAAATCATACTTTAGTAAAATAATTTTTATCTAATGATGCCCTGAATATTTTTGAAAAAACAAAAAAGAAGATTTCAATAAAAAAACATTATTATTATCATTTCGCAAGAATAATACGCTTAAAGAAGATCTTTCTGCAGCATTAAAATATGCTAAAGGAGAACAATCGGTAGATATTTATTTTGAGAAGATCGAGGAACTTACAAAGGTTTTCAGCCATTCGAATTATTTTTATTGGAGAATTCACTAGATGACAAAGAAATGGCAAAAGACATAAAAATGAACTAGATCAATACGTTCGATGGCATTAAAGAACGGCTCAAAATTGTCGAAAAAGTTCGCAAAGAAGTTTGAGAAGAAGTTGTGAAATATTATATAATGAAATAATAATGATGTAATTGTTTTATGATTACATAATGAATTATTTGCTGAATAAAGATTAGTTGTAGAAAATTGCAATTTAATCAACAATACCCCTCATAAAATTAGTTATAATTAAAAATCATTAATTAACAACCTCCAGGGTTTAATTTATTTTTAAAGACAATGGGTGTCGTTAGTTGAGAATTATTTGGCATATTGTTCACTTGATATTATAATACAATGAAGTGTAATAATAATGTTAATAATAGTAATAAACTTTAAATTCTTTTTTTTGTCGATAGCGGAATTATTAATATTAATATAATTTAGATAAATAACCTTGTAATCCAATTTCCGCAATATTTATTCACAGACCGAAATATTTCGACTTATACCTGATCACTCAGACAAAATTTAACAAATCTTTCGCTTTTTGTTTTTTCTTCTCTTATTGATATTTTCTCTCACTCAAGCGTTTTTAAAAATATATTTTTCAACATAGTATAATTCAACATAGAAAACGATGATCCAATAAAGACTAATGATACACTGATTTCAACCTATAACAGATCTTAAAAATAGCAGCTGATGCCTGTATTTTTAAAAATAGAAAATTGTCAATGAAAAGCAAATATCTATGACAAATTAGGATCATTGTCTCATAAAATCAAAAGTAATAAACTTTTATTATTTAAACGAACGTTTTCCTCACTCAAAGCACCCAAAATATTGTAAGTTAAAGGAACATAATAAAAAAAGATTACCAAGATCATTTAATAATTTGTATTAAAGGTAAAAACTTTTTATTGTGTCATTTTTATTTATCATTTAACCCTTAGATTACCAAAAAACCACACATTTGTTTTACCAACCGTGTTAAATTGACCCTGATTATACATTTCATGTTTTTTTCTTATTTACATTGTTCAAACACCACAAGACATGAGTTTGTTTTCATTGGTTTTTTTTATTTTAAATATTAAAACAAAAAATAGTAAAATCAATTTGGTCTTCCATATTTATATACATTTTACACAAATTGCTTGATAATGTTCTCCGCAAATCAACATCTTCATTTCTTTTCCAAAAATCAGTAAGAAATGTTTATCCTTTTTATACTTCAAGTGCATTTATTATATTCCATATAATAAAAGCATTAAGAGCAGTGATTTCAATCATGTTGAAAAATATTATGATTGGCCAACGCCTGGTAGATGTTTTTACACTATAACAGCGCACCATTTGGTCCATACTGTCAACTCCAGCTTTAGTCGCATTATAGTATTTGATAACTTCTGGTTTCTTTTTAGGTTCGCTGCTGTGAATTTCTGGTCGATTATGCATTATGCTCAAAAGAGTAACTAATTTATATTTTTTCGGACAATAATAGACGAGAAAAGTATCATCTTGAAATAAAACTTAGTACCTTAGAGGGGGAAGGGGGTCACTCATTTGTGACGATGTGTAACGAAGGTGAGAAAGTTTTTTTAAAAATGTGACATCTCATCAAGACGCTAAATTTTAAATAAAAGTTTGACTTAAATATTTCATTGCTTATAATGTATTTAATAAAGTTTTAACCGCTGTTTAGTCCAGCGAAAACTTTGAGTTTTGAAAGCGATTTTAGTTAGCTGAACGTCCTTTTCTGGTGAGTACATCCGATTAACTTGATATTGATTCTTAATTTAAACTATGAATTTTTTTGCTATTTTTTAATTATAATAATTTTGTGCTATTAGCACAAAACCTTTTTAAATTAATTTAAAATAATTTAAATAAATTAAAATAATTAATTTAAAAACGTTGTTATAATAAATATAAAATACAAAATTAATAAATTAAAGTTTATATTAGGTTTATATTTACATTAATAATAATTTGTTATTTTGATTTTAAAGAATTGTTCGTTGCGATGAATAAAAGTAAAATGTTCCAATGTATTTTTAAAGCGTACGTGATGGTATATCCTATAAAGAGCAGAAGCAGTTGCCAAAGAAGTGATTCAAAAGTGAAATGGAATAAAAAAATATGCAGATTTACAACTTAAAATTGATTACTGCTTAAAATAATTATAAACCATTGCAGCCATAAAAAATGATCACTCCTGACGTTTTGAGCTAAGATATCAGCAAATGTCGATTCAAAAATCTCCAAAAAAGAACTTGTAGAAAACCTCAAGAGTTTGGAGTCGCAGTCGGATGAAAAAATGACTAATGCTCAGGTTGATGATTCAAGGCCTACTACTAGCAAGTCAACAAAATCAAGAATGGCTACAGATTAACATTCTGAATTCTGATCTCGTTGGCTTGTACAAATGATAGAAACGTAGAATGTTATAACTGGAACAAAATATAAAACTGAAACCGAAGAATAAGAAGAGTGAATTGGAAAACCAGCTATAAAGAAGAAGGATGATCAAAAAAGATCACGAAAAGCAAGAGACGAAAAGAAAAGAAAATTGAATGTTCTGTTTGAAGATAATCCAGAACAATTCACATATCTGAACTTCATGGATTGGCATGGATCGGTATCAAAGGAAAGAAGGCAGAGCAATGTATACAGAAGCATTAAAACATTAGCTGATTGTAAAATTAAAGCTAGATGGTTTTACAATAAGCAAAAGTTGGCTTTACCTTCGTCTTTTACCGAGGCGCAACTCATCAGACATGGAAAACACTTGTCATCAACAGCATTCAGCAACTGACTTAATCTCAAAAAATTGTTTTGCCTGAAAGAGTTTGACTTCATTACAAGGAGTGGAATTGATCGCCTGGTGAAACCAATTTTAGTGTCGACAGTTGATGGTTTTCCAAACGAGAACCCGAAATATTAAAAATGTCATTGAGGTTGCAGTACACAACTTTCTTTAGTACGATTTTGACACTATTCATTGCTACCAATGCTCCAGGAAGAAGTGAATTTAATAAAATCGAGAGTAAAATATCTCCACTCAGTAAAGAACTTACTGGATTAACCACATGCCAGCTACGTTAGTCGTTTGAACGAAAGAGGAAAAATCCATAGACACTGATTTAGAGAAGAAGAATTTTCAGTTGGCAGGAAACACTCTAGCTGAAATTTGGTCACAATTGATAGTCGATAATTTTCCAAAGTAGCCCAATTCATAGATCCAACAGAATCTGAGCTCAAGAAATCAGAAATGGTATGAAATCCATGTGCGAACAAGCAAATAACTGACACAAATTGTAAAATGCACCGACAACAAGTGCTGTTAGAAACCAAGAAGTTCCTATTTCAGTGTAGTAACAGATAGATTTTTCGCTGCTTCTGTATCAGTTGTTCAAACAAACAAAGGCCTGAAAATTCCACAACGAACATAAATTTCCATCTCTATGTTTGCAACTCAAAGTTTGAAAGTGGATGACATCCTTACTTGCTCCTCAAATCCTTATAGGTTAATTCCATATGGTTTGTACTGTCTGTCAGTACAGTCTGTACTTGGGAATTGGATTTGCAAGAAATGTCACATATACTTCGAGTCTTTAGTCATGCTGCGCATTCATTCTTTAACCCACAAAGTGGAATCAATTATTCAGCCCAAACGCATCAGGCCACAGAGAGTTGCTACACGTCGATAACGTGAACTTATAGTTGCAATAGCAAGCGAAGAAAATAGAGAGTGTGCAGATTAGATTGATGAAGAAGATCTTAATCTGAATGGAATATCCATCCCAGAGGATGAAGAGATCCAAGCTCTTATTATTTTTTCCATGAAAGAGCATTTTGCTGGAGAAGCTTAAATTTTGTATTTATGATCATTAAATTGTCATTGAATTTTTAAAAAATATAATTCCCCAGAGCTATTCATTTTGTGAAATGCATAACGATTGAAACATGTTCATTTTTAAATATGAAAGCGGTTTTTAAGGGGGGGGGGTTTGCGACGTCCAATTTGAGGGGACTAAAGTTTTGTGACTAAGTGGAGGGAAGGGAGAAGAATTTGTCCAAAATCATGTGATGTCCTATATGGAAGACCCTTTATTTAAAATTTAACTTTTCGGACTTTCATATACCCAAACTCATCAATTAAATCCGAACAGTCAAGGACTTACTTATTTTTTTTCGATAGAAATTACAGATAGTGCAGATAAGCAGTCTTGATCCATAGTGGAGCGTAAATAGTTTTTTATGAGCTTTAATTTAGAAAAGTATAAAGTCTTATTAAATATAAATTTTAATTTAAATTCAATAATATCGAATCTTGAATAAATACTATTAGTAAAATAAATGGTACAGGCATTTTGAGCAGTTTTATTATTGTATCCAAATAAAAAAAGATGCAGCCTTGCACTGAAAACTTGTCTATGGCCTCGAATATGGTAAATTCGCCTTCTTTGTTGTATGATGCAAACCACAAGATATCACTGTAAAGTCGAAGATATTTTTAATTTCCATTTACAATTCATTTTTATTTTTAAACTCTTTGTATGATTTTAAAAACTGAATTAAAAACTTTGAGTGGTTTCTTTATTAGAACCAGTAAATCATCCCTTTTATTGAAATACTTATTTTCTTGACAAATTTCTATAATTTAAAATTCTACCAATCTGATATTTTTGAAAATTCTGCATTATTAATTAAGATATTTTAAAATAAATAAACTACAAATTAATTTTTAATATTTACAATTATAGTAATAATAATAATTTTTTACATGATTAAACGAATCATAAAATACTTTATTTTCACTATTTAATTCAGATTTTAAATTAAATAAAAGTTTAATTTTATTTGTTTGCTGGTTATGACTTATTTATTTGTTATGAAATTTGATCTTATTTTCAGTATGAAATCGCACAAAACAAAAATAATATTTTTATTTATGAATATTTTGGAAATAAATTTTAGTAATAAATTTGTTGATATTTGACAGTTTTATATTTGTTTTGAATATTTGATTTGTGACGGATTTTAGGAGTAGAAATTCGAGATAAATTTCGTTTGGATACTGGTAATTTAGGCTGTTGAGAGTATGTCCCCCAAAAATATGTTTAGGGAGAAAGTTTTTAAGGTAAACATTCTGGAGAAAATATGCTAAGATTCTATCTCGTCAGTATAAGTTGCAAATAGCGGTATTGAACAATATAAATCATTTTAAGTACTGTTAAGAGCAAGAGATTGGGAAGATAGGAGCATTGGAAAAACCTAATATTGTGTTAAATGTTGATTTTAATAATATTAGATTACGAAAAAATTATGTTAAAATAGCTCTTAGTTTCAATAAAAATATATATACTACTTTTATTTTATTTTATTTTATTTTAATTTAATTTAATTTATTTTTATTTTATTTTATTTTATTTTTATTTTTGTTATTTTATTTTATTTATTTAGTTTTATTTTTTTTATTTTAAATTATTATTATTATTAATATATTTTTTTATTATCATTATTACATTATTATTATTAATAATATTATTTTTATTATTATTACATTTTATTATTAATTATTATTGTTATTATTATTATTATTATTTAATTGAAAGATAACGCCAATAAAAAACCTTTCGTACGATATATTTCGATAGCACAGCTATCATCTTCAGGTACTCAAAACCAACTAAAAATATTATGAATTAACATTTAATTTAAACAAATTATTTTTTATTAATTTAATTTTTTAATAAATAAATATTTTTAAAAATATATTTTAAATTAATTTTAAATTTAAAATTTTTTTACTTATATTCTAATTTTTAAAAATTAATGTTATTTAAAATTTTCAATTATTTTAATAATATTAAAAAAACAAACATGATTTAACATACGTAAACTATTTAAAAACATTCAAAACATTCGTAGTCACAGCACTCTGCACATTAATCTTTGGATCCAATGACCTTATCAGCAATGCTTCACATATCACTCGTTCCCAATAACTATTAAAACTGCTCAACAAAATTCTAAAATCAGACATTCCTATATCACTTTTACAGCCTCTATTGTGTTCACTAATATTGGTCAAACCCTTCAATCGACAATGCTCTAGAACTCGAGTACAGAGATGACGGGAAGTCTCTCCAATGTATGTGGCATTACACCCATTACATGTAAATTGATAAACGAGATCAGAACACAATCCAACCGAAGTTTTTGATTTATTAATAAACATATTGCGTACCTTACACGAATTAGAGACGATCTTATACTCTAAATTTCCTATCAGTTTACCCAACTTCCTCTTATAATTTGTAAAGCCTTCAGAGTAAGGCAATACTAACACATATTTAGGCTCAATTTTTTTATATCCATTTTTACCATCACCCAGATCAACATTCAATTCACACCCATCCGACAAATTACATTCAGACTTTCCACAACATGGATCCTTAGGATTTTTAATCAATTTATCAACAGTTTCTTTTATCATCAACAATAAAAATGATTTAGAATATCCATTCTTTATCAACAACTCAACTAATTTATCAACACTTTTTACCGAATTAGCAAAAGTAGAAGATAAAGCCCATGAACGATAAATCAATCCTTTCACCATATTTCTCTTATACTTAAATTCACATAAGCTTTCTGGAGAAGTATAAAGACCAGTATCAGTTGGTTTTCTATAAATCTCTGTCTCATACTGTTTATCTTTGCGTTGAATTAACAAATCCAAAAACGCAATTGATGACTTTCTCTCCGTTTCACATGTGAATACAATGTTTTTATGTAAACTGTTCATAAAATGCAAAAACGGTTCTACATGTTTCTGGTTTTCAAATATAAGAAAAATATCATCCACATATCTTTTATAAACAAAAGGTTTTTCAAATTGGAAAGAAGCAATTTTCTTTTCCAAACTAGCCAAAAATATTGATGCCATCGTTGGTGCTAAAGGGGAACCCATAGCGACTCCATCTATTTGTTGATACCATTCATCATTGAAAAGAAAATTGACATTTGAAGTAGCAAATTCAAGAAGTTTTCGAAATGCCCTTCTATCCAAAATGTGATGTTCCGAATCATTTTCATTCCACAACGCATAGCATAAGTCAATCGTCTCAACCAATGGCACATTCGTAAACAAACTACAAACATCAAACGAAACCATAACATCATTCATACTTCGTTTTTGTAGCTTTGCAATACAAGAAACAAACTCAAAGCTATCCTTACATTCAAACTCTGATCGCATTAACGGTTTTAATAATCCATCTAAAAACTTTGCTATTTTATACTGGGCAGTACCAACCATCGACAAAACTGGTCTCATAAGTACACCATCTTTATGGATTTTTGGTAGCCCATATAGTTTAGCTGGCTGCGATCCTATTGGACGAATAGACTTACCTACCTCTTCATCAATAAGCTTTTTCTCAATAAAATACATCTCATTAAAATACATCATTTGAATCAGGTAAACCATGTATTCAATCCATTAAAATAATCATGAAAATCATTATTTTACCAATAAAAAGTATTATAAAAATTATGCACAAATTAAATCTCACTCTAAATTACTGTAAAAATCTACTTGACATGAAAATTAACGATGATTAAAAATAATTCTGTGATAAATCAATTAGCCAGGAATTAATTACTTCTAAAACCTTTTAACATTGAAAAAATTATTCTTAAATATGTATAAAGATTGAAATGCTATTAAATCCAGAAATGTATGAATTTTTATTGAAAGTTTTTTTTTGAGGATTAATTTTTATTAGCTAATCATTTTTTAAAATTTTTACAATATAAATTTATTCTTAGACTTTTTCAAAAAAGTATTATTTTTTATGAAGAAAAATCCATTCAAATAATAACAATAATAATTAATAATAAAAAGTTATAAAACAGTATGTTAATTATAAAAAAAACTATAATAACTAAAATAATTTAAAAACTAGAAATTTATTCGGATTGAATCAAAATTAGCAAAGCATAAATTTTTTTTCTTTTTTCAGTCGAATACTCCCAAATAAACTGAATAAGTTACTATTTTTTAAAAAACACGATAATTTATTTAAACATACTATTTTATTTAAAACATACTATTCTATTTAAACCACACTATTTCTAGCATCTAGTGCGTTTATTACCAAGTGTAAATACAATTTACTGAATAAAACTTATTGTGATAGGTCTTCTTTATTTGGTTCTAGCAGTAAATAGTGTCTGTCGATTCAGTAATAACTCAACAGATATTTAACTCGTTGCTTCAAAATTTACCACAAGAGCATTTAGCAAAATATTTTGATAATAATTTAGTTTTCCTGGACTAAGATGCAGTTAAAAATAACGTATTTAGTTTTTTCCTCCTGTGTATTATTAGTATCAATAGAATTGTTAATTCATTTTCATATCGTTCTGTTTTGTCATTAAGTTCCTATTTTTAAAATATATATTTTGAAATGAAATAAACATTTTTTAAATAACTATTATTTCTGTTTTTTTTAAATATTTCTATCATTTTTATAATTTATTAAGATTCTTTAATCATATTTATGGTTGGTCCCCCATTACATTAAATCAGGATCACAGTTTACATTTCCAATAAACAAATTATATGTAAACCGATCAGAATGAAATAAAATCCTGAATAAAAGACGCAATATTTTTATCAAATGTAAAAGATTAAAAAACAAGTCAAAATAATAATCTAATGATTGTGAAAAAAAATACAAAAAATTATTTTTCTATACAACAGAAATTTTTGGCTTTTCCTTTATTAAGTGTTATAATAAATAACAATTGATAAAGACAAAGCGAAAATTTGAACTGCATTATTTTCAATCTTTCATCAGAACAAAAATAAATTGAATATAATCAAAAATAGAAAACCGATCAAAGGTGACCAAATAAATAAAAGATTTTACTGTTATGGTCAAATTATTTAAATGATTGTAATATGTGAGTTTTTCAACAGGATCACTTAATATGGAATGATAGAGCAAGGTTGATATATCCTATTTCATAGGATCATTTAAATCGGTTAATAGTTACGAAAATAATAATAATAATAATAATAAATTTTATTCAGCAAGAACCCTTCAAGTTAATATTTAAAATAAAATAAAATAATTATCTACAATTACAAAATATTGCGAATTTGTTTTTTGTTTTATTATTCTAAAGAAATGAAATATTTGGCAATGAGTTAATTCAATTTATTATTTTGGCTTACTTTGGACAATCTCGTAAAACACTACAAAAGCTACAAATTATCCTTTAAATGAAAAAAAATCTATTCCTATTTTCCAAGAATTCCTTAATGAATTAATAAGTAAAATTATGATGTTTACGAAACCTAAATTTATCGAGATTTATTTGTTTTACTTGAGAGAATAACTAGTGAAAAGTTTATGACTTTCTATATTTAATTTACATATATATTAAAATTTCTTTTTGACCAAATAAATGATCTTTAGTAGATGTTTGATTACAGAGTAATGTAAAATTATTTTTTTGTTTTTTAATTACTAAATTAGAGGACCTTATTAAAATTAATTTTTTTCGAAGGCACACAAGATTATTTTCTACCAATGTAGTGAAATTTTCAAGACGAAATTTGTGTAAATGTTAACAAATTGTTAAAAAATTACAAAATCTGAAATAATTTTAATAATATAGTTTTTGTACCCTTGTTAATATACTAGATACATACAGAGTTTACAATGGGAAGATAATTAAATAGAAAAGGATTTAATTCTCATTTAAAAAGAACGTAAAGAACTTTAATAAGATTAGAATAATAAATTTAAAAAGTTACAAATAATTATTGATTTAAATTGATGTTTTGTAAATTAATATTTCAGATTGTTTAAAATTTAAGAATATAAAATATTTGTTGAATGCTCGTGTCTGAAAATTCCCTATTCAATTATAAACTCATAATTGCTAACATTTCTCAAAAATATTAAAAATATCGAAAATATTTGAAGGTGCCAATTTATTGTTTGTGGTAAACATAAATTTTAAAATGAACATTTAAAATTTTAAAAGAACCTATCAACTGATATTCAACTTACTTGAATTTGAATTTTTCGAGTAAAAAGGTAGATTTATTTCAAATTGCCCGGGTAATCAGATTACCTGAACAAATAATTAAAATAAAAGAGATTCTTTTAAAAAACGCAAAATAGTTTTTTATTTTAAGAATAAACTATTTATTTTATATTAACCCGTTTGTATCATTTGACGGAATAATTCTCAAAAAAATACTTTTATCACCTAAAGAGAAAACTGGCATAGAGGATTTTATGAAGAACATTTTAAAATGAAATGGCACTGGTACCATTTCTCTTTACAAATATCTGCAATCTAAGACATGGAGAAGTGTTTATCAAACTTCCTGCTACTTCGGAACCTCTTCGGAACTTTTTATAGCCAGATGAGTATTAGCCACTTATATTATAATCCTTTTTTTTGACATATTTGTCGATCAAAAAGGTGTCAATTTATTTTAAGCAATTTAAAAAGAGAAAATTTCGTATTTATGAACTTTCATAGTAATTTATTTGATAAAACAACTGCCACAATGAAAATAAAAATAAAGTTTTACGTTAAATTGTTTTTATTTACGTAAAAATATCAAAGACATTTTTTACTAAAATTAAATATATATATATATATATATATATAATATATATATATATATAAAAGTTTAATAAGAAAAGTTATTAATTCAAAAAAATGTTGATTCAAACTAAACATTAATTTATGTATCAATGGGGAGAATGAACTTGCATTGACTTGCATAAATCTTCAATATTTGGTGGAAGATTTGTTAACGATAATTTTACAGTCGATGTCAAATTTAATCTATTCCGTTGTATGGTCTTGGTTAAAAAGACTGTTGAAAATCCGCTCTCACATAAATAAGTGGAAGAAAATTGGAAAATAGTTTGAATTGCTTTGTCACTAAAAACCTTGTACTCGTCATTAATTTTTATCCAAAACTTAGCAAATGATGAATTTTTTTTTACATTTTTCAAGGTCTGATGAGAGATCAGCTAATAAATCTTCTTAAACTATAGACAGGAATTTCTTGTATTTATGAAATTGAATGGATCTAAAACCCACAAAATATCTGTTTTTAAGTCTTGGCTCAGAGGAAAATATTTCTCAAATTTAATTGATAAAGTTTTTAAATGATTAACTCTAATTATAAACAATTTCCTGGAATCGTAATATTGGTTTCTATTTTTAGTTTCAATTTTTTGATCCGTTAAGCAGCTGAACATATCAAAGTGATTGTTTTCAACTCTTTGAATCCATAATTTAATTTTTTTCGTTTGTCCTTCTATTTTATTATAACTATCAAACATTGTTTTGTATGTTCCTTGTAGTGATAAGTTCAGTTCGTTCAGTTGAAAAATGTCTGCAAAAATAACATAATTTCATGTTTCACTCTATGTTCTTGAAGGACTGAACTAGATCACTATTTTTACTTGATAAAAAGGCAGTTATATCTTCTTTCATTTCATATATTCCTTTTAATATCCGAAATTTGGATAACCAGCAAACTTCCGCGTGTAATGATAATGTTTTATGAGATGATCCCATTTCCTCGCACAACCTTTCAAATTATCTTGAATTCAGTGCACTTGATTTTATATAATTTACTGTTTTAATAGTGGTTGTTAATACCTGATTTAAATCAGCACTAACATTTTTACTCACTAGCATTTCCCTGCGCATCATGC
This sequence comes from Schmidtea mediterranea, assembly GCA_022537955.1. Lineage (NCBI taxonomy): Eukaryota > Metazoa > Platyhelminthes > Tricladida > Dugesiidae > Schmidtea > Schmidtea mediterranea. Next base: position 163,268,018 of record CM039679.1, on the reverse strand, counting down.
ATCATGTGCCTAATACATTCGGAGCTACTCCTTTAATTTTTGCGACTAATCCTCAATTTTTACTAGTCATATTAGCTGCACCATCAGTGCAAATTGAAATACAATCTACCATTTTTAAATCAATACTTTAAAAATAACCCGATATTGTTGTAAAAAAAATCATGAGCAGTATGCCCCTTTAATTGCAAGTATTTTAAAAACTCTTCCTTAATTTCACTTTCATCCCAATCTACGTATCTAATATAAATAAGTAACAAAGATTTACCAACAATATCCGTCGACTCATCTAATTGAAGAGCATATATAGTTTTGATTTTTTAATTTTTTTTGATTAGTTGCTGTTCAACATCTTCGCCCATCATGCTTATGCGTCTTACAACTGTGTCGTTTGAAAGAGATATTGTTTTTATTTTGCTTTCAAATTTATCACCAAACATTATTTGACAGGCTTCGACCATGCAAGGCATAATTAGATTTTCTCCTATAGTGAAATTATTTTTCTATTTAGCAATATCATATAATATAAAAAAGAAGCTTTCAAAGCCAAATCATTTTCAGTTCCAAATAATGTATATTGCATAACTGTTTTTTGAGATTTCAATTTGTTTTCTTTTCTTTTAAAAAATCCTTTGATTTACTTTTGTAATGAGGATGTTTTGTTTCCAAATGTCTTTTAAGTTTGGCCGGAGACATCACTATTAGCTAAAACCTCTGAACAAACCACACATTGTGGACAATCTTCAATATTTGTGATTCCAAATGCTAAGTATAAAGGATCATATTTGCGAAGCTTTCTTTTATTTTCTGATAATGAGGTTTTAGAATTTGAAACTTTAATATTCAAATTACTTGTTGATTCTATACTTTGTTGATTACTTTATGTAGTACTATTTTCAGCATTTGTTGATTAATAGTTTTCCTCAGCATTCTCATTGGTGTTTTTTTAAAAAATCTAATTTACGTTGTTTACTCCTTTAAAGTTGAAACTATTATTTATTAATTAAAATAAATATATTTATATTTAATAATATATATGCATATAAATATAGTTCTAAATTTTTTGTTATACAAGTTATGGTAAGTAAATATATATATATAATACATATAAGCATTAATATCTTATTTTAGTTTAGAACTAAATATATATACTTTTATTTGATTAAATTACTTTGTGAGAAATTAAAAATAAATATATATGTATTATATAAGTATTAAATATAATTACATGTAAAGTAGGCCATGAAAAGTTTACAAATATTTTTTCTACATTTTTAAACTGAAATTTCAAAAGAATCCACCGAATTGTTTTAATGTTTATAAGTGTATTAAAATTCTAACTGAAACTCATAAAATAAATTTATGGTTTCTCGAATGTTTTTTACATTAAAATTCAAATTCGAATGAAATTTTGCGCCTAATCCCAAAAATTTGTTCGCGGACAGTTACAATTCTATTAAAGCTTGCATTAGTATCTAATATAAAAGTCATTTAAAAGTCTGACTAAGACGAAAGTAGAGCTTAATTTATCATTTAAACTTTCACATTCACATTATTGCTTCCACACAAGCTTTCCAATGGTTTGGCATATTTTGTAATATCTTGAATGAATTTTCTGTAATAATTTGCTAAACCTAAGAAGCTTATCAATTTCTATAAAAATGTTCTCATTTCAAATTCTTTGGTTGCTTTTATTTTATCAGGATCAGTTTTAATATCTTCTTTATTAATAAGATATCCAATAAATTTGACTTTTTCCTTTCTAAAATAACACTTTTATGGGCTCATTTTCAATCCTAATTCCTCAATTTCCTGAATAATCTGTTTGTAATGTTCATCTAATGTTTTGTAAAATTTAAAATATCATCTAAATATACAACAGCTTCTATCCAATTTAATTCTTTTAACACTTTATTCATAAGTTTTCTAAATGTTCTGAGTACTGTTGCTATTTCAAATGATATTCTAAAAAAGCAGTATTGCTGATGTTTAGTAGAAAACACCATTGTAAGTTTAGAATCTTCTTCTACCTTCACCTGGCACTATGTATTTACAAAACCAATTGTTGAGAATTACTTTTATTTGTATAGAACAGGGGTGGCTATCCCGCGACATGCCTTGACCTTTTCCCGCCTAAGAGATTCATCACACTTTTACAAAAATATAAACTTTAGTATCTTTATTATTATATTATCTATGTTTACATGTCAGAATAATAGTAAACACAATAATAATAACTCATAATATTTCATATTATCACTTCAAAAAATGTTTTTAGTGTATCTAAATCTAATATGGGATATATAATTTTATGTGGCCCATTTAGTTATGATGTATTTCCAAAGTGTCCGGCAAAATTTTCATTTATTTTAAAAATCTCTTTATCCATGTTGTGTTTTAAAATATTATCTGCTAATTTTTCGAGTTTTTACCAATATTCTTTTACTGTATCCCCTTCGAATAACCGAAAGCTTCTTGTAGGCTATCTATAAATTTAGATGGTTTATGATAAGCTTTTCTTTATATCCCAATTCCGACTTTATCTCATCGAATATTTTTATGACATTTCCCGATAAGAATGCTCTTACAAAATTATTATGTAGCCGTTCTTCAATATTTCAAGGAACCGTTCTACTTCCTAAATTAATTTGTGAACATTTTGATCGATTTCTTATTTTTCGGTTGTTCCACAACATTTGCTAACAGCGTGGCCACCATGTTTGAAATATCTCTCGTGGTATTTAGAATATTAATAGGATTTATTTAAAAATTTGACAAGTTCCAAATATTTATTTAATCAAAACAATTCTGTTTTAAACAAATAATCAGGTAGTTTTTCAAATTATGTTTATAAACTTAGAAAGATAAATTTTCAAATCATTCTATCAATCAATTTACTCAATCAAATTGTATTAATTATTTGTTAGAAATATGCAAAATTATTTTTAAATGATGAAAATTTTTAAGTCTTTAAAAATTAACTAAAATTTAAAAATAATGGCTATTAGTTTATATATGGTTGTCATATATTTGAAAGATGATGGGTGTTGAGTATGGAGTGTGTAATTATGGCAGTGGTGTTGTCGAGCCGGAACGCTCCGGAACTTCCTTTTTGGACAGGAACGCGTTCCGGAACTAAAGATGATTTCTGATAACGAGAATTGGCTGACGTATTGATTTCATGTATTGTTAAAAATATTTATGCAATATTGTTTGAGTATCTAATATGCGTATTTTATAATTTGTTAACTAATTTTTATTAAACTTTCGTATTATTGTAATAAACATATATAAAATAGGGTTCCGTAATGATTTTCGTTTCCTTTCCTTTTTATGCTATATACCTAGCCGATCCTGGCGACGGGCGAAAATTGGGGGAAATCTCACCCCGTCGTCAAATTTGGGACATGAGACCTCACATAGCGGCCGCCTACCCAGGATCGGCCCTGTTTATATAATTATATATACGCGTTCCGCTAAAGAAAATTTAGTACACCACCACTGAATTATGGATAAATTGGTTTAATTGGGTAAGCTTGTATAAAATAGTAAAAATTATGTGAAATTGGGTAACTGGTATGTAAATGGGTATAAGATGAGTACCGTTGGTTAAAGGTGGTATAATGTCGATAAGATTGTAGGTAAATTATGTATCTGATGTGTACTGATGTGTGAATTGTGGTTCAAGTGGATAAAATGGTAAATAAACTGGTATCGGATGATTAGAAGTAGGTAGATGAGTAGCAGTCGAATTTACATAGACTGTTTTAAAAATCTTTTCTTTGCGTATAATTAATAATTAGCCTATTTTATTGCAAAAATTTAATTAGTCAAGTTTATAAATGATTAATTAATGCAAAAATTTAGATGTTTTTAATTTTCAACCCATGAAATATCCAGAAACGAAAAAAAACATGATTTGAGCATTAAACAAAAAAAGACAATTGAAAATGCAGCTAGCAGCCCTGCAAATCAGCGATCACTTGCAAGAAAGTATAATGTTTTATTAGGATGTATAAATGAAATTAAAAAAAAGAAAATCATAGGTGATGTTGAAATAAATTTTATACGAAGAAGGAAACTTTATAAATTAGAGCAACATGACTCAATACTGTTCAAGTGGTTTCAAATTAAGAGGTCTCGAGGCTTTTTTACCAAGATACTTTTAATTATGATGAAGCTGTTTTGTTTTTTAGGGCAACATAACCAACATCAGTAGTTCTTATTGAGAATGATTCCAGAACAGGTAGATTTGCGAAACAATGAATTACAGTAGTGCAACGTTGGAAAACCTTACGCCTTTAATAATTAGATCGATATTAACAAGTTGTATATTGTTTACAAAGCGGATAAAAATCATGAATGACTTTGAATATATTTGAGTAGTGGTTAAGCCTTGCGGGCAAACAATAGAAATATTTTGTTGGCTTTAGATAATGCGACCGTTTATCCCGTTGAAATTTCCTTGTCAAATGTTGAATGTCTAAATCTACCAAAAAATACTACTAGCGAAACCTAGCTACTAGGAATAATTCGCTAATTTAAATCCAAGTACAGAGCACCGCTACTCGAAAAAAATATTCTGCATGAAGAATTGGATTATGTCGATGTTTTATCTAAGATAAATTTATTACAGTGTGCAAACATGATACATCATGCATGGTCTGATGTTTTCATTGAAACTATTAAGCATAGTTTTTGTAAGGCGGTATTCTTAGAAAAGGAATATTTGAGTATAGGAGATGTGACAATTGAAGCAGTTGAAGATGAATTATTGGAAATTGAAAACAATTTTCAAACACAAGAAGAATCAATCGATAAGGATTCTACTGAATTTATTATTAGTGAAGACAATAATTATGTTTTCGAAGATTTTGAAGAAAATCCACAGGAGGAAAGTTTTTTGTTATCCGACTAACAAGGAAGTAATTATGGCGGTTGATCTTATCGAATATTGGATGGTATATAATTCCGCGAAATCAGTTTGCATGCTAAAGCCAATAATTGATGAGATAATAAGCGAAAGGCGATCTAGGAAGTCTATAACAACTGACTTTATGATTAAAAAATAATTTGCATAATTTTTGAATTTTTTCTTATAGGAACAGTTTTTATGTGTGAAGACTATTTTTTATTGAAACTAGGTGTTCATAATGGAAAGGGTTGACTGAAAATTGAAAATGTATCATAAATTGTTCAATAATTTCTCAATAATTCAACCGATTTCTCTATATTAAAAACACACCAATCATGCATTCAAAGGATTATTCAGGTATAGTATGGCATTCGTGAAATTAAGTTTAAACAATGTGGTTTATTATTGGTTATTTATCATACATATCAAAGCCATACTTCACCCTAAATGTCATCAGGTTCTATTTACCAGTGTTACTTAATGCAAGTCATGTGTGTTTGATATAAAAACATTGGTAAATTTGGATATTTCAGTCATTGTTGAGAATTAATTTTAGTTAGACACTATTATGAGTATATTATTATGTTTACTGTGGTTAGTGTGTAATGTGTATGTTAGTTGAACAAAAGGGATTTTGTAAGGTCCCAGCCGAGTCTCCTTTAAATGTGTGTCGGGACGGCCTGGGGTTTATTGTTGTGTCAATATTTAACTACAAAATTGAACGAAAATAAAAATAGTAATTATCAACGTATATCGTAAGTTTTATATTAAAGAACAAGGATAGCACAACAATAATTATTATCACTTGTTTATTTTCTTGGATAGGGTTTTGTCAGTATTCTCATTCGGAGGCTTGAATTGTCGAGTAATGAGAGATTCTTGTTTCGAATTAATTTCTCAGTTTACAAAATTTTGATTTTCTTTTATTATGATAGAGCAAATGATAGTTTTGTACACAAAATAATTATTAATTATAATCAAGATACTAAACATATATCTTTAGGGGAATGGGTTACACTGAACATGAACTTTTGAGAAAAACACGGATTGCAAAATCAAAAGCATTTTAATTATATTCCCCATTCCGCTTTTGATTTTTTGATCAACCAAAATATTTATTACAAAAACAAAAATTTTAAATTACTTTCATTTGACATTTTTAATTCATAAAGCTTAACAGGTTAAAATTTTTGTTTAATTTTTAAAAAGAAAAAAATCTGAGCAACTGAATGCGTTCTTTACAATACGAGACATTTTAAATATAATTAAAACCAATTAAAATTTTGAGTAGTTTTACTATCATAAATAATAATAATTATCTTTTTTATTTAAGGCGTACTTGATTATTAATTGTAGTCAATAATTAGATGTTCATGTTTTCATTTAATTATATTTAAACAAAAATTTAAAATTATAATAATTAAGTGCTTAAAATATTAAAAACATTTCTTTCGATTCTCATTGGTCGGTTGAAACGGACCAACTATTAGTAATCCTAATCGCCCAAAGAGAAAGAAAAATCTGCATTATTTTTCTCTGATCTTTAGAATGTTGATTCTGAATTTTAGTAACAGCTGTATCCCATCGAATGTAACATCGAATGTCAACTCTGAACCTTATAGACCATTAATTATTTGTTTGAGCATATTAGCGACATTTTTAAACGGAATATCAGTGATAATTCTGTCACGGTCTAATGCGTCTCACCGATTCGGTCCGATTCGGTTAAATTTATTAATACTGTCGATTTCGGAGACGGCTCTCAACAGCTTGATCGCCGTTTTCAATATCGCTTCAGAGTCTGAGTTAGATAAGCTTTTTAGTGTGACTGCTTTATTGTTTGATACGTTTGTATTCTGGAATATTTTGACATTGATATGTACAAGAAATTGGATTGTGGTTTTAATTGCTCTTTCCAGGTGTGAAGTGGTATTTTTACCATTGAATAGTGTGAGGGGTTTGACATTCAACAATAGTGTCATAAAATTATGCTCAGTTATCATTCTGCTGCTTTCATATTTACTATCATTCGTCAGATTGTTTTCAAAGAAAGCAATAGTTTGCTCAAATTTATCAAAGATCCTTCTCGAGCCACATCTCTATAAATCCTGGCAATATGTTATCTATGAAACATATTGTTTTTTTATTTATCAATCGGTTTTGCCAGTCATTCTAGTGGCCGGTGTAAGTCTTGCGATGTTTGTCAGTTTGATCAGAGGACCTAAAGAAGAATTGACTGAATGTAAATCGTCGAGAAATCAACTTGGAATGAAAAGAAAAACAATCAAAGCATTTTCTCAACGAAAGGCAACGAGAACAATATTTGTGCTTGCTATAGTTTTTACGTCATTAGAGGGCCCGGTATTTATAATTCAAGCTTTAACACAATCAGGTATGATATTAACTGGAAACAACAATGCTAAACTCCGAAGGCAAGTGTTTTTTCTGATAAATTTATTGGTAGTATTTGATTCTTGTTGCAATGTATTTGTGTACATGATAACGAGTGATAAATTTCGTGGAGAAATTAGAAGACTGATGGGAGTGTTTGGATATTGTACAAATGGACAACAGAGTTTTGCACTAGGAAAACTATCCGCCACCGAGCATCTCATTGTTAATCAAACTCCCCATATGACAAAATTTTTAAGAAATATTCAAATGGAACATATTCGTAATTGAATTTATTTGTTTGAATGATTAAATTCTGCTGGACAGTAAATGTGACTTGCTGCTTGTGAACTAACGTGATACTTGTCTCTGTGTATCGTTTGTAATTGTATCGAAATTCTCTATTTTATTTTTAATTAATTATGTATAATTAAAGATGATTTATAATAAAATCAATATTTTATCTTTCCTCCGCATCATTTACAGGACATAAACTCAAATTAGATATTTGTGAATTTGTACAAAAACGTTACGAGTAATATAATCGAAAAAATGAAAAAGGACGTTATGTTCTTTTATTTTATGGCATAATAGTAGCTTATTAGTTTTATTATTATTATTATTATTATTATTATTATTATTATAAAGACTTTTTTTTGTTTTTCACCTCTGATCTCTTTATAAGTGACATAATATTTTTATTATTATTATTATTATTTTATTATTATTATAAATAAAATAAAACGTTATTCAAACAAACGTTTATCGTTATACTTTGATAGATTCACTGTCATCCTCGGGAAAAAACCAACCAAAATAATACCTTAGGTTAAATGATTTTAATTTTTAATCTTAATTAGAAAATTTTATACTATAAAATTAATTTTAATTAAATTATAATTTTGTAATATTAATTTAAAATATTTTAAACCAAAAATATATTAAAATAATTAAAAGAAACAATTTCTTTAAATAAATACTTGTTCGGTTCATTGAAATTTTTATTATCTTCACTATTTTCAAATTAATTTAAATATTTTGCACAAAATATTGAACTTAGTCCCACAAAAAATTAAAACAAAGAAAATTGATAAAAATCTCACAAAATTATAACGCAATCAAAACAGTTGATAAATAATAAAAATCTCCGAAGTTTATTTATACAGCCGTGATCGGTTGAATAATTGTAAAAATTTTGTTAAGCCTTGAACTTGCATGGACTGATGTTCGTATTGAACATCGAATTAATTATTATTTGGATGCACTTTGAGAGATGTGTAGACTTTGAAGACAAGAACATTAAACAGAATAGTTAGAAAGTCTTAAACACATATTAGTTGAATTTGGATATGTATTGAGGTAGATTGATAACACTAAGGTTGGATCTTTTATAGTCAATGAAAACATATAATTGAAGTTATTACAGATTGAAATTTTGATAATCATAAGAATTTGTGTTTGTTTTTTCAGGATTTTGAATACTTTTACTAATTGAAAATGGTGAAAATGTACTTGGTTATTTAAATAAAATTAAAATTGTTATTTAATTTAATAATTTGTAATTCAGTTATAAATTTAATATGTATTAAATTAGAATATATGGGACATTACAGAAAATACAAAATTTAACCAAAATATATAGTTGTTAAATCAAGTTTAAAATTAAAAAAAATTATAAATCTATTTATATTTGAAATTTCATTCATTTTGATTATGAAAAATTATCAAATATTAATTTTCTATATCACAAAAATTTTCGAATTTACCTTTGAAAAGTGTTATAATAAATTTAATGAAAATTAATTAAATATCAAAATCAACAAGGAGCAAAAAATAAAAGATTATTTTTATTTTGCTTCATAATAAATTGGAATGGAATTAAAAATTATTCAATTAAATTAAATAAACCTTTTGTCATAAATATCAAGAAAAATGTAATTTATTAAACAATTATTTCCGGTAAAATATTTTTAAATTTCCATTAAAATATTTTACATTTATTAATTATTGAAGTAGAGCTCTTTTTCGGCTTCAAATCAAAACATAACTAAAGAATTCAGAAGGAAATATAGAAATTTATTATTTTTAGAATTAATATTTCAAATATAAATTATTTTGGAAGTGACTTTCAGTTTAGTTTTTCAACTTATTTATCTTTGGGCAAAAATTAAAGTTTACAGAATTTGTAGAGCCAATCCTTTTTATAATCATAATATAATAAGTCATATAATAAATAGAAATTAAGTGCGTTTTATTTAGGATTAAATTTAATTTGAAAAATCTATATTATTAAATAAATTATATATTAAATAAATTATAAATATTAAATATATACACTCGGATAGTAGTTGCCAATTCTATAATGTTATGTTCTATTTTTTACGTTGTAATTCTTAAATTGTCTTGCAAATGATTATCTGATAGTTTATTTCTGCTGTTCGTCTTTGTATTTTTCATTTTTAATAGATTTGTCCACACGCGTATGAGCTTTCGAAAAATGACATCATTGTTAGATTTGGGAAATCTGGTTTCGATTTCCTCTAGAAAAACTTTACCAAAGATTTTTCAGTGAAACTTTCTTTCAAACTTCGAAATCTCTGCAACCGGCGAAGCTCATTCTGTAAATCTGGAAACGCAGGATCCATATTTTATATATCATTAATATTTGAAAATCTTTCTTCCATCTTTCTTATTAATGTTTTAATTGTATTACGCATTTACGCATTGTAATACGCGTTTACAAAATCGAAATACATTTTTTGCTATTTAATACATCAATAGATAAATGTAAGGCCTCTAACGCAAAGTGCATTACCGCTTTTCCTCCTTTATTTAATCAAACGTTTGGCTATGTCCGTTTAGCCAAGAATATGGCTCATCGGATGTGTCCTAGGATACATGATCCTTTTAAAAAACAATTGCAATGAGTCATATTATGAACCATACTTTTATTGAAGTATTTTTTGCACGTTTCCTAGCACACATTGTTTTTCGTCCAACATTTTAAAATTTTCCAAAATTCGGTGATGTTATTACAACGAAGAATTTTTTCAATTTTTTCTGTATTTTTCAACTAAAAACTTAGTTCGATTTTTATTTTATGTTCATCATTTTTTCTGTCTATATATAATCTTTTATTTTATATCATCAGTGCCCAACCTTTTTACCAAGTGTACAAATATACAAATTAAAAAGCCTTTGTGGACACATTTTTTTCAAAAAATAGGAAATTTAAAAAATGATTAAACAAAATGGTTGTTAAAGCAAATTTTTTTCTCAGAAACAATGATGCATTTGTATTAAAATAATGTGAAACAAAACAATCAAAATAATTTATACATTTTTAAAATTTAATTTAAACGTGAAAATAAAATTTCATGTCCAAAAAGTATGTTTAAATGATTTTTAAATTTTAATTAAAAGTAAATATTAAATTATCTTTTAATTAATACATTAAACTTATTTGTAATATAAATTAAAAATAATAAAATCAAACAAAAATCCAATAGAACTAATTGGATTTAATTTTTTCTAATTTTTTAGCCATTTTCCAATTTATTTTCCAAGATTAAATTCTCAATGAAATCTATTAATTTTCCGTTTTATGTTATTATTATATTAAATTATTTTAATTAATTTGTTAATTATTATTTATTGTTTATAGAAAAACTCAACAAATATAAATATATATAACTTTTATAATAATTTTTTCCCAGCAAAATTTGAAATTAAACGATAATGGAAACCACCATATGTGTAGCCTATTTAGGCTCATTGTTTACCAGTCGAATTACGGAGACATAGCTATGACACTTAATCAACAAATGTGATTTGATATTTATTTATCCTGTTTACTGTGGGGGTAGATGTGTATTTTGATCGCAAAATGTTGACGAAAGTCATTTTCGGCAATATGTTGGTAATTTCCGGAATTTTAGTGTGAGAGATCTTCTTTGTGTGCAATCGGCATTGATCAAGAAATCACAATAGTTGGCGTTATGATAATAAATGAAATTATTTTATCAAAACAAAAGTTATTTTATTGGTCAAAAAGTAGGTGCAAATGTTTAATTGGAAAGGTTGAGGGGATAAGTTTGGCCTGTTTTAAAAAAATGAAATTTTCCTTTATGAAGATACGAAGCGTAATTGAGTAAAAAGATCGTTACAAAGCTTTTTTTAGTAAATTCTATAAACTGCATGCTGACATTGCATGAGACTATTCAACTATATGTTGTCTTTTTCCTCAAAATTTCGCGGGAAAAAGGACCAAGACTCAAATTATGTGTGAACTCATAGACTGGATTGAAAATTAATATAGCAAATAAAAAAAGAAACTATTAAATATTATTCAATTATTCATAAACTAAACTTTAAGTTACATTGCATTGGCTACAGGAATCGAAACTTTTTGAAATAAACATGTTGGTTTTCCAAAAAAATCAAAATTGTTTTTGGTCCTAATATTTATTTTAATAGAAATATTATCCAAGAACAAATTGAAGAGTTGGAATTACAAAGAACTTTTGATATTCTGACGAAAGAAAAAAAGGAAAATTTAAAAAATATTCATCAATCAAAAATCTTAATTTATAGGTAAAAGTTTAATCACAAAGAAATAATATTACCATCAGTTTCTGCTAAAACACCAGTCATATTCTTCAACCACTCCTCGTAATTTACGTATGTTTTTATCTTATTTAGTTTTTTTCATTTTCATCGGTCAGTATTTATTTATCGTTTTCACTAGTTATCATTTTATTCATCATATCTATTTTCATTAAAATCATTCATAATTTTCATACATTATTGTTTTCGTTAACCCTTTTGTTATCGTTTTATTCTACATTATTGCCTTTGTCATCAATAGTTTATTCAACATTGTCATTCATCTTCATAATCAACATTTTGTAATTAATTTCATAATTTGCTTGATCAATTGCATATATCATTATCTTTATCATCCAAAATATCATCATATTGATCATTTAAATTTATTTTCATCAACTTTGTCATCATCATTGATAAATTTATCTTCATCATCAAAATATTCATTAAAATATGAAAATTATCTCAAATTTAAAAATAATGTTTATAAATTGAAAATGAAATTTAAACCAAATCTAATTAATGATAAGTTTAATTTAAATTAATTTTAGTTAAGTTTTCTTAAATAAATCACAACTAACTTTAAGTTCTTTTTATGCTTTTCACCTCTGATTTCTTTTTATTTATAAAAGACATTGTATTTCCTACAAAATTTAACTATGAATCAGATTTATTTATAGTATTCAAGAGTTTTCGGCACAGCCTTTTTCAATTGATTTTGATCATTACTTATTTATTTTATAAAATAGGTAACCTAAAGTTAACTTTAAAATTGACTAATCTAAAATTAAATTAAACTTATCGTTAATTAACATTTGTTTAAATTATTTACTTATGTTAAATTAATAACAATCATTTTAAATTTAAAAGCCATTATTTATAAATTTCAGATAATAAAAACTTTGATGAAGAAAATATTCGTAAATTGATAATGAAGATTAAAACAAAAATAAATTAAATAAATAATTAAATAAATAAATAATAAATAAAAAAATAAATAATAAATAAATAAAATAAATAAATAAAAAATAAATAAATAATAAAAATAAATAAATAATAAAAAATAACTAAATAATTAAATAAATAATAAATAAATAAAAAAAAATTAAATAAAATGATGAAGATAATGGTGAGGATAATAGTGTAGAAAGGATGAAAGTGATTATGACTATAAATGATGAAATTAAATAGATGATGAACATAAATTTAAATGACTTTATGATAAAAAAAATTATGATAATGATTGATAAAACAATGACAAGTGAATAATAATTTTGAAGATAAAGTGGAAAGAAAATGATGGTAAATAATGAGAAATGTCTGATAAAATTTAAGCAAAAATTATATAAAATTTGATGGCGAATAATGAATGAATATATATATTTAAAATAAATATATATTTATTAATTAGAGAAAATTCATATTGATTAATTAAAATGTAAAATTTGTAAATATATATTTATATTTTATAAATTATCTTAAATATAGATTAAATTTTTGTCAAGTAAATTAGTAGTGCGCCTTGACCATTTATGTTATAATTTTTAACTACTAAAAAATGTAAATAATGTATCTGAATTAGTAATTCATTAAAACATTAAATTATTCGTAATATTTTGATGTGAATTGAAATGATCAGTAAGTTTTTGACAACAGAGATGATTAAATGCTAAAGATGATGACTAATGAGCAGGGCCGCGGAGAGGACTTCTGGGGCCCCGGGGATATACTTCTTGTTGGGGCCCCTGCCAAGAGCGTGAAAAAAAATTTCCTCTCGGACTTTGGGCCATTTATAAATGAAGCGGGAAACCGCAAAATATTCTAATTGTTATTGGAACAATGTATTCATCAATAATTCTCTTACAAAAATGAAAATGTTTACAACTAAAATTACAAAAAAAAGTACAAAAAACAAATTATTTTTAAAATGTTGCTTTCCGAACCTTGCGCCTAGCAAACAAATTAATTACGTCTTGAAAAGCAATTTTCTTAGCCATTTCAGATTCAAACGACAACATTCCTAAATCATTCAATCAGTGTTGTGACATTGTGGATCTCTAAACATCTTTTATCCTTTTTAAAACACTAAAGGATCGTTCTGCTTCAGCAACGGTTACAGGGATCGTACAAAATAATCTTATTGCTATTATTATGTTGGGAAACAATACATCCAGTTTCATTTTTTAATGATGTTTAGTAACTCAAAGGGCGAGAGAGATTTGTTTTGTATATTGACATCATAAATTGATTTCAAATGGAGTATTTCTTTACCAAGATTATCGTCAATATCATTTTCATATACTTTTTGTAATTTTTCGGACTTCGTGTGTATTTCTTCATCATTAATGTTATGAAATAACAATAATACATTGAATAACGAATCAATTTCTTTAGCCGCATTAAATCTTCTTGTAATATTTCCAATAATACAATCTAAGAAAACATTGAAAACATTTGTTCTGAATTTGTCACTTGGTGTCATTTCTAATTCGTTCCCCCATTTTTTCCTTTTACTACGTTTTGTTTCAAAATCTGTATTTATCTCTAAAGATGAACCAAACAATTTACATTCATTGAAGAGAGTTTCCCAACTATCTCTTATTGTTTGTAATTCATCCAGAAGACTTGACAAATTCGCTACTTCTACATCAATTGTCGCATCACGAGCTTGTGAAACAATATTTCTATAATTTATAGCTTGAATGACTTTGTACCAAATTTTAGCCCTTACTAAGAATTCAAACGATTCCATATATTTTTTTACTCCGTTCAGATCTGAACGAATTTCCCATGTTAAGTTTAATTCTAGAACAGAATCTATGGCACTTTTAATTACAGGAATATTTTCAGCAATTGGTTTAATACATTCAATTCTAGCAGACCAACGTGTATTTGACATAGAGTGCAATGAACGTCCAGTATTATTTTTTAATATTTCCCATCTTTGAGGGCTACTGCTAAAAATATTGTATAATTTTTGTATCGTACCAAAAAACGTTACAACCTCAGGACAAGATTCTGCTGCATGAACACCACACAAATTTAAACTATGACATGCACAAGGGGAAAATATTGCCAGTGGATTGATTTGCAAAATACGAGCTTCAGCACCTTCATATGAGCCACTCATATTGGATCCATTATCGTACCCTTATGCACGACATTCGCTTATAGAATATTATATTTTTCAAGCGTTTCGAGAATTAAATTTGCAATATCTTCTCAAGTCTTCTTACTGCAGTTTACAAATGCAAGAAATCTTTCCTTAATTTCGTATTCATCTGAATGATTATTTACATAGACGTATCGTAAAATAAATGTAGTTTGTTCTATATGGGTGGAATCAGGAGTTGCATTTACAATTACAGAATAATATTTTACAGTTTCTCTTTCCCTCAAAAAGTTCTCAAATAATCGGCACAGCATGATATGAATTCATTTTGAATGTCTGCCGATAAATAATGTACTTGCAATCTCTGTTTCTCGATTTGTGATTGTTTAACCATTTTTAAATGTGCTTCCAAAAGTAGATCATAACGACTGACAAGTTCTAATATCCCGAGAAAATTTCCATTGTTTGCATCTCCAATCAAATGTGAACTGCCCCTGAAAGCCAAACCTCGTTCAGCCAAAAATAAAGTTACATCTAAGAATCGTTTTAATAAATCTGTTCATTTTTATATCTCATTTTGTATTTGTTGTACTAAAAGGCAATCAATTGTTCTATTTTTACTAATATTACTTTCTACAGTTCGCCACTGGAAATAACAAGATTTAAGGTGGGTTGATTTTTCATGCTCAGGTATTCTATCATATAGTTTTTTATATCCTCTATCAGGCTGCCAACCCAATTCCGAAGCCAAAACTGATCTTTGATCTTCTCGAAAATTATAAAATAAACGATAAGGAAAACAAAACAGAGCATTTTTCGATTTGCTCCAAGCAAGCCAATCTCGAGCAAAAATTTCATTATTTTTTAAACGCAATTTTAACAAATTTACTGGAAATTGATTGCCCTGTTTATCAACAGGAAATGTTGCTGGATGTGATTCTGGACCTTGTTGAATAGCCTCTTCTACATCCTTTCTCATTAAATTTAATTTCAACAATCCAATGTCGATGTTTAGTAAATTCACATCCATAGATTAACTGGTGGATACTTCTTCCATTTCACAGTTGGCCGATTCTTCAGACAAAGGAAATGTTGTTTCTTCGGTTCTTAAACTTGAAGGACCCACAACATACGTAGACAAGGAAAGTGTAGGAATTCCATCAGATTCCTTTGCATTTATTGATTCGGAAGGGTTTTGTTTTTCATCTTGTTGGGATTTCGATAAAGTTATGAAACCCAAATTTTCCAATGTTCTTCTTCCTCTAGGATTTTCTTCAAGCTTCTTTTGTCATTCTTTAAGCTTTTCGCATCCGGATTTATAACGCTGACTCATTATCCCTGTCCATAAATTAATATCATTTATTAATTTTTTTAAAATTTAATTAATTTTTTTTAATGATGCTGCATGTTATTAAGCAAATTATCGCTTTGCTAATAAGGTCGACACGTTTCACGTTTCAATAATATAAATCAGTGGTGTCCACTAATTTTTGACCGATCGACTTTTCGAAGATCGATTATAAAAATGTCTTGCCAAGATCGACTAAATGTGAAGACAAAAAAAACTTTTCTTCTTCCCACATATTTATTTCATTTAAAGGTTTAAAGTTTAAAGGCTTCGCGAGCGACCGGTCGATCGCGATCGACGTTATGGACACCACTGCGTGGCCAGTTGTGCGGCGTAAGCTGACCGAAGTTCGCGTCCCCATGCACCGGCATGCAGGAAAGAGGTAACGGGACGTATCCTCCGAAGTGCGACGATGCCCTTGGCAACTGCGACGTGCGACAGTCGCTTTTTAAGTCATGCGATCCACACAATTTAAGATTTTAAGATTTATGTAAAGATTGAAACAAATTGAATTAAGAGTTTAAGATTGTTGATGTAAAGACTGAAACGGATTGAATTAAGAATAAACCAATTACTGTTTAAAACATCACAGGATTGGTTAATTGCACACAACAAACCCACAATATTAAAAATATTTAAATTTACTTACCTTTGCGCTGGGCTACATTTTTTCTCCGGGGCCCCTAGAACCCAGGGGCCCCGCGTATTTTCCCCGTCAACCCTCCCCTCTTGTCGATCCTGCTAATGAGATCGATAACAAAGCAAGTGGTGACGATGACAAAGCAGATGCAGATGACCATAACGATGTTGAAGAGGATGATGATGAAGAAAATGATGAAACTAATTACAATATTATGACTAAATGTTTGATGAGGAAAATTTTGAATAAAATGATAACTAAATACTAATGTTTTAGAATACAATAATGATAAAATGATAATGATGACGATAACAAATGGCTAATAAAATTAATGCAAAAGTATATTGATTAATTAAAATAAATGTATGTTGAATGTGTATTAAATGTGTATAAAAGTGTATTTTTTATATTATATATCTTTCGAATATTACCTTAAATGTAAATTAAATGCTTGTAAATGTAAGAAAACAACAATAATATCTAAAATATATTTTTAATAAGTCCAAGTAGATTTGAGTTGTTTCGTTGTTCAGAATTCCTCAATCAATCTGAATTTTCGAGAGTAAGGAGTAATTTTGACGATTTATGAGGCTAATGTCGACGGATACGATAAATGTTTTGACTGATTTGTGAGTTCTGTAATGACATTCGTGTTGACCGAATATCGATTATTAAGTTAAATTGTGTCAATTTATGAGATTGTTCTGCTTTGGGAACCTATTCGATAATAGGAAAATATTTCAGGTGATTGAGCCAATTTAAATCCGACATTTCTTGAAAGCTAAAATCTGAATTTGAACGAATGGCGTATAAATCTTTAGAATTCCATCTTTTTGAAGACTTAAGTTGGTTCCATTCAACACTGAAACAAAGTAACAATTTCCACCATTGAACTTTGACATGAAACATTAACGATGAATGGTTTATGAAATTCAAGAGTTGTTGGTACATTTCGAAAATAAAAAAGGCGGCTTTTAAACAAAATTATATATTTGCATCTGTAGTTTAATTAAAATTTAGTTAAATTAATTAAAAATTATTTGTTATTAGCACTACGTAGAAAAAAATATTGATTAATTAAATTTACTATTTCTATAATTTTTTTATAAAATAAATTAGTAATTGATTAAATTGACGAAGATAACAAAGCAGGGTTAAACGATGACAGTGATATGATAACAATTATGACAGTGATAGCATTGCTGACAATGATGAAAGGGATGACAATGATTTTTTATATTATTATTGGGTTGGATAGATTCGTTTTATCACTTTATTCAAATATTTATTTTCAATTTGGTCGTTGTAGTGTGTGGCTGTAATCCAGCTAGTCGGAAGCCTCTGCAAATATTTACTCTTTGTATGAAAATCATTAATTAATTTTGTTATAATACGGTAACTCGTGGTGTCATCCCCTTCACGAAAAATCATAGATCTCCTCCGAAATAAATAACGGAAACATAGAGAATCCTTGCTAACGTTTATAAATATAAGTGATATATTTACAGAGGCAATAGAAAAAAAGATTAATTCTAAGTCGATGTTAAAAAATTGACTAGATCAGAACTTTTTTTTCGGGCTTTTAGAGCTTCAAATTTGCTAATTACTTCATTGAAACAAACTTCTTTTGCTAAATCACTTTCAATTGATAATATTACAAGATAAGAAAGCCTTGAATGTCTTAAGATAAATTGTAAATAGTTCTTTATAAACTTTAGCTTTGAAAAACGTCTCGTACATGAAGCCACAGACACACAGATCGTAAGAAATAATCGTAGGCTTACTGAGAGATATGGAAGAGATTCTAGAAAGTCACATTCAGCAATTAATTTCAAAACTTCAAGTACTGACTAGTCTTTGGCTTCTTTGAGATCAATCTCTGATGCCTTGAGGTGCCTTCTCAGCCTTGGTATTTCTGGAAAAAGCTCTTTCTCTGATAATCATCTTGACAGAACCCATTAAAAAATTCAATCGCCACAGCCAAAACCATTTTTAATTCGAAAAACTTAACCAGACAGCTGTATTTTTTAACCTTATCCATTTGAATGGAAATCTTTTCATTACTTTTCATTAATTGTTGACACTATAGTTTACGTTTTGTTTAAAAACCGACCCCCACTAGACCTATCTAGACGCATCATTGATCCTTGATTTATCGATTTTAGCACTAGAATTGGCTTTTTTGTACAAAATTAACCTAAAATTGATGCTGTTTTACTTAAAACTGATTTTTATAGTCAAAATTCAAACGTGACCCATTGACCTACTAGTAATCGTAGATGTATCTTGACTCTTTAACTCATAGTCTGACACTAGAATTGACTTTTTATATGCAAAAGTAACTTAAAATAATATTTTTTGATCAAAATCTGACCACATCCTTATCCTTTTCAACAAAATAGAGCTAATAGTACCATTTAATCATAATGTTTTGTGAATTTTAAGCCTAAAATCGGGTTTTCGTCCAAATGTAACCTTACATCAAAGGTGTTCAACTTGTGACTCACAGGCTGCGTGTTGTCCGCCTTAATCATTTATATTTCAATTTTTAACTTCTAAAAATTGTAATTAGTGTATCTAAATCTAATATGGGTGTTTTTTTAAATGTAACCAGCGGATATATGATGCTTTACCAAAGTGGCTCGCAAGATCATTATTTGGGTTGAACATCCTGCTTTAAATTGTGTTGTTTGATTGAAATCTTACCATATAAACAAAAACTCAAAATGTCGATTACTTAAATAGTAGTTTTGTAAGCTCATAGTATACTACTGGAACAGTTTTTGCTTACGGATTATTCCGTCAAATGATGCAAATGGGTTATTAATACTACTGAAAGGTTTATTGATATTAATGGAGATTTGGTTGAAAGAATACTACATACACGCCATTTTACGTAATAAATTTAAATGTTTTAGTATCGGGTTTTTCTTAAATCCAAGGATTTCTATTTAAAGTACCAATGGCCTAGGTAAATATATATTATTCTATGTATAAATAATAAATGGGTTTTAGTCAAAATATTATATAAAAAACTCTCCATATAACGCAAACGTTTGGAGAAGAAATCAGAAACAAAATTATGTTAATATTTGATTATATAGCACAAATTATCGACACGAAAAGATAGATTTTTTACCGAATATTGCGAAACAAATTTGCCCAAGAAGTGGTTAAAACCGTCAATGAAACCTATTAAATGGAGATGATTCGAATAGCGCTTGTAAGATTTATTAAAAACCAAATATTCAATCATAATAATGACGGATTAAGACCAAAAAGATTATAATAAACAAATTAAAAAATCTGATTAAAATTTCCTTGAAATATCTTTTGAGTTTTTTCTCGGTTCTTTTCTATTTAAAAATTAATAGAAAAATAGAATTAATTATTTAAAAATTTTCTTTCATTTTCTCTAATAGTTCACTAATTTAATTAGTTTTTTTTCAATTATATTAGTTCAATTAATTCACAGTTGATGAAATACTCAAGATTTCTAATTCAAAATTAATGAAAAATGTTTACAAATTTAACAAAGTATTAATGGCGAATAATTCGCATGAATTTTTAGCAACTGAAACATTATAACTGAAATTAATAATAGCGAATAACTTGAATATTATCATTATTATTATTCCATTGAATTGCTTTTGTATCTCATCAGAATCTTGAGAAAATTGAAAAATATTATAAAGTACGGATTTTTTAAAAAGTTATTAACAAGCTTATTTCGGTATGAAATATTCTAATAAAAATATTTTAATAACAAAAGTAATTCAAATAGTCGGGTATCAAAATGCTAAAAATTATTTTTATTTTTTCAGTGATAATAAGTATTTTATTACTAATTGTAAATATATTTAAAATTACTTTTAAAAATAATTTTAAAAATTGTTAAAATTATTAATAAAATACATTTTTGCATTTTCTTGATCATTTATATTGAGAAATACATCTAAAAACCACAATATTCATCTTTGTGTTGTCATGGAGACGAAAAAAATCCCTAAGTTGAGCATCGCCGTCTTTTTTGTCAAAAAACATCTTTCAGTTGATCAGATTTCCGTCCTTAAATTTCGCACCCTACTCGTCACACACTGTGCGACTCATTGTTCCAACTCCAAGTTTTGTGTTTATCTCCTGGAAAATAGCTGTTGCCGTTAAACCACGTTTAAAAAAGTAATAGATAAACTTACGCAAATCTTCACGACAAAATTTTATTTAAATGCACAAAACAAAATGAGATATAGCCTTTACAATTTTAAACACAAAAATTAAAAATCTAAAGTACAATTAACAAATGTTTTAAAGATGCAATACAATTATAATTATTAAATTTTTATATATTATTGGGTCATAAATAATGCAATTATAGGCCAGTTTTCGTCTTCATGTTACGTATAGAAACAAAATAATTACAAACGATATCAGCCCGGAAAATTATCATTCAATATAAGTCTTTTACTTTTCCTATAATAAAATTAAAAACAATAAATTTAATAATATAAATAACACATCGATTAACCTGTGTGTCGAAAATTTTGTTATCCTGGATTATAGGATTCTAACTTAGTCAGAAAAATAAATTTTTTTATTATAAAATTCCTATAATTAAAGGCCTTACTAAACAAGTGATCAAAAAATCGATAGGTTTGATAGCTTTCCAACAAGTATTTTTAAAATAATGTATTTTAAAGTTATTATTTTGTAATGATAAAAACATTTTTTTAAATTTAATTAATAACTAATAACTAACTTACTTAATTCTATGTCTAAAAGAAAAATATAAATAATTAGAAAATTTGTTTAAAAAACATAAAATTACATTTAAATAATTATATATTATTCAAATAATTTTTAAAGCTAAAATTTAAAATATATGGTATGATATATGATATAGGTTATGTTCAAGTGGCGTTTACTATTATTTTAATTAGTTCAATGGTTAAGTTTGTTTAATTAATAATAATAATAATAATAATAATAATAATAATAATAATAATAATAATAATAATAATAATAATAATAATAATAAAAATAATAATAATAATAATAATAATAATAATAATAATAATAATAATTAATCAAAGAAAGAAGGCAATGGTTCAATAATTGAAAAACACCAACTGTATATTCTATAAAATAACATTTCACTGCATATTTCGACCGTTTATCAGTCTTCTTCAGTCTAGAAATCAAATTAACAAAATTTAAATAAATATAGCAAAGAAAAGCAACTGATACTGGTCTTTATACTACGCCTGTGAGCTTTTGTGAATTTAAATATAAGCGGAATATGATAAGAGGATTAGTATTTCGCACCTGGTCTCTATCATCCCGTTTGTTAACTCAGTAAAAATTGTGGACTCTTTGATTGCATTGCTACTTAAAATTGATATTATAAATCTTTTCTTGAACGTATGACAAAATAGACTGTTGATAAGTGTGTGTTGAAGTTTCATGATTCTGGTACTGATTTGTCTGGAAGTAATATTCTTATTGACTCTAAAATTGGTAATTTGTCAAGTTTGGAATGTGAACAAAATCAATCAAAGCACATTGAGCCAAAATGAATGTTGGTATTGCCTTATTCTGAGGGTTTCAAAGAATTTAAGAATAAGATACTCAAACATGTATATAAAACTCAGTTTAGAATTGTTTCAACGTCTTACAAAGTAAGTAGTATGTTCCCTAATAAGTTTCCAACTCCAGTTGATCTTTGTTCTGAGCTCGTTTATCAATTTTCATGTAATGGGTGTAATGCCACATGCATTGGAGAGATTGCCCGTCGTCTCTATACTCGAGTTCTTGAGCGTTGTCGACAGAATGGATTGACTCACATTAGTGATCATTTTAGGAAATGTACAAGTAAAAAAAAGGTGTGTCTGACTTCAAGATAATTGCAAAAAATCTGAGCAATTATTGGGAAAGAATAACTTGCGGGCGTTGTTGATAAAATCTTTAATTCCTATAATTAATTTTCAAAATGTTAAGTCTACGTGTATTTTAAATGTATTTAATTTATTGAATGTAAATTGTGTATATGATGTTTTTAATATTTTGTAAAAAATAATTTCAAATTTAAACTTTTATTTTGCAATTTTAAATTTAATTAATTTTTTATTTAATTTTTATTAAAAATTTTAATTTATTGAATGTTTGATTTTTAATTTTTTTAAAAAATTAAATTTTATAATACAAGTTGAATACGATTTTTATTGATTAATTTGTTTAGATTTACCTATTTTCATTTAGGTTTTGTTAATGTGATTTCTAGCCTGAAGAAGACTGATAAACGGTTGAGATATGTAGTGAAATGTTATTTCATAGAATATACAGCTGGAGTTTTTCAATTAATAATAATAATAAAAATAATAATAATAATAATAATAATAATAATAATAATAATAATAATAATAATAATAATAATAATAATAATAATAATAATAATAATAATAATAATAATAATAATAATAATAATAATAATAATGACAACAATAATAATAATCTGTTTCTGTTTACTACTGATGAAATGTAAATATCCCGGCAATGAATTAATTATCCGATATGATGCAGTTTCTTCTATCAAATGATCCTGATGGAAAGTCCCAATATTTTATAATAGAAAAAATATACATATCTGGAGAATTAAACTGTTTGACTTTGTTTCATTAGTAAAATGATAGTTTCGAATAAAACAAAATTTTCTGTTTATTAAACGTTCTTTTATTCAGAAAATATCAGAGAAAAAAAGGAATTTTTTTGATTTAATGCGGTGAATCCATAGGAATAATATTCATTGGGAATTTGAAATCGAATTTATTCAATTTGTTGACATAAAAATTTACCCGCCCTAATTATTAGAAATCTTTTACTGGCTTTCAATTTAGTAAATTTAATAATTTCCACAAAAATCGTATTATTAGTTCTTTTATTATTAATAACATCTTTCAGCAGTAATGTAGGTTATATTTGAGCTCTTATGTCCATGTAATCAAAATTGTATTTGCTTCACCATCTCACCAAGCCTTCATCTCAATACTTCCTGACAACCTTATTATGGTATCTGATGTTGGTATTCATTACAGAATAAATAAAGTTTTGATTCTCATAGTATGCGTGATTTTAGAAATAGATGTAGAACCCGTTAGAGCCTCTGTTAAAAACTATTTTTGGACAGTCGCGATGTATATGTGTATTATCTGATTCGTGAGTAAATGTGTGAATATATTATTATAATAAAATATTGTTTTCAAAATTCTGATATCAACAATAGCAATAATTTTTAATAACACTAAACTTTATTAATAATAAAAGTTATAAATTAAGAGAATTCAATTTTCCAATTTTCAAACGTAAATTTTTTGTTCATCTATTTTTATTTCTACCAATAGTAGTAGTTGGCTACAACTATGGGGAATTGATTTTTTGTTTTAACAAATTATTAATTTTAATAACAATAATAATAATGACTACGAATGTTTTGAATGTTTTTAAATAGTTTAAGTATGTTAAATAATGTTTGTGTATTGTTTTTTAAAAAATTTTAATTTTAATATTATTAAAATAATTTAATTTATAAAACATTACATTATTTTTAAAATTAAAATATAGATAAAAAATTATAATATTTATATAAATAACATTTTAAAATTAGTTAAAAGTATTTAAATATTTTTTTAAGTGTTTATTTATTAAAAATTTAAATTAATATTAAAAAAATAATTTGATTAAATTATAAGTTAATTCATAATATTTTAGGTTGGTTATTTGTACCCAAAGATGACAGTTATGCTGTCGAAATATATGGTACGAAGAGTTTTTTATTGGCGTTATCTTTTAATTAAATCGTTGCCAAATTTATTTATTAATAATAATAATAATAATAATAATTGTTTTTGTTTGTCAACTTTCAAAATAGCTAATATTGTGAACTTTTGGTACCCTACCCTTTACTACTTATTAAAGAAATATTTCACATATCATAAAACTTAACAAAATGTGATGTTTACGCGTAATATAAACATGAGCGAAAATGTCTTAAAATCCAATATAGTGGTATAGTATAAGTTCACCAGCTCACTTCCCTCTTAAGGTGAAAGATAGAGTCAATTTGGGCTAAAATCAAGATTATTTGAAGTCAATGTTGTATTACGTATGAAGTGGCCGCCATTTTTAATTTATTTCTGAATTATTTATTTTTCAACTAATTTTCTTTGACATGGCCTGATTAAAAATTCAAATTGTTTTGTCTATGCTCTTCAAACAAAATTTCTTTTAAAGTTTTGCATTTTTCACATGGTTTTATTGCAATTTGATGAAATAATTTATTAATTTGTTTCATTTTGGTGAAAGAATTTACAAATCTACCGAAATAATTTATATATTATATAACTTATTAATTCACTGCAATATTTATTAGTTCGTTGCGATTGGATGAAATAATTATTTTTTTATGTAATTTAATGAAGGATTTTACGTTTTCGTTGCAATTCTATGTACTAGTTTATTTATTTGTTACATTTTGGTAAATTAATTTATTGCATAATTACCGTAATATTTTATTTTTTTCATTGCAATAATTTTTTGTAATGTATTATTATATTTTATTACTCACATATACAATATCAGTTTTTTTATTATTTATAAAAAGTTATTCAAGTTGTCAAATTCGTCATTCATTAATCATTCATTTTATTAATTTATACATTCGTTCAAATTTTCATAATCATTCTATAGATATAAATTTTTTTCATCAAAATCCTCTAAGGATCTAAAAATAAAAAATCTATGTATCAACTAAACCTTTATTTGATGCGAATCTTCTTGCGGTTGAAGCGCATCACTTTTATTTGATAAAATAATGAAATATTTATTATTATTGCTATTATTACTATGATGATATGTTCTATGCTAACGACATGCACACAAGTGAATAAAATGAGTCATATTGTCAAAATTTATTCTAGTGACTAGGAAAAGAGGTAGTCGTAAGACACCAATACCGACACCAAACCATCAGTAGAGTGAGTCTGGCTATGTGAAAGATGTTGAAGTTACACAAATTATAAGAAATAAAATATAAAATTTTGAAATTATTAAAATTAATTAAAAATTGATATTTTTCTGGGTGAAAAGTAGTAACTGGTAGTATATTTGATTTTCAAGACGAATAAAATAATATTAAATTAATCAGAGGTATACTGAAAGGTCAGGAACCCAAAAAAAAATTAATTAATTTTATTATTTTCAGATGAACTCATTTATCAAGGGCCTCCAAGCGGAAATTCATGATAATTGGTTATCGGGAGTTAACATAATTTTCGCTAAATTGCCACGCGGTTCAGATATGTTTTGTTTCGTTTAGCTGTTATTAATGTGTGGAAAATCGTTATAAATCAGAGAGCAATAAACAGAAGCGCCAGTTGGTTAAAATAAGTTATTTGGTTAAATTAAAAGTTACCGGAAGAAGAGGCAAGATATAATTAAAGAAAGCATACATTATGTTTTTATCCACGATTGAGGGTGATACCTTTTGGGTGTTTACCCTGTTGGATTCTGTGTCACGTGTAAATTAAAAATAAAGATTTTGTTGTGATTTACGACTTTGATTTTATTGATTGTGAACACGAGGAGTCAGATTAAGTTTCAATTCCATTAACAAATATACTCAAACCTTTGAGAAGACAAATATGGGGTTTGCAATGAATTTTTTGATTTAAAATAGTATCAAACAAGTAAATAATAATGGTATTGTATTGAAATACCGACATTTGGATAGAATCACCGAACAAAATTACTATGTCAAAACCAGTACTTTAAAATATTTTTTAGGTCGAATGAAAATTTTATGTAGGTATCGAATATATATATTATAGCTTTAGCTCATGTACTTTTCTCTTAAGAATCCTTCAAAATTAAGTACATCAAGCCAAAATTAGTTTTTGCATGATCTTGTATTATAGAGTGTGTCTCATTGAATTTTTTTGTATATACTCTAAAATAATATGTTCACATAATTTCAATTATGTAAAAGAAAATACAAAAAATAAATTAAATCATATTCAAATGGGTAAATACCAAAATATATCGGAATACCTCGTTGCTGTTGACAATAGCTTTTAAATAAAATTATTGAAAGTTTTGAATAGTTTATTAGCCTTCCCCTGTCGACAAACAAAGATTAATTATGTCAAAGAAAAATAATAAAAATTTATTATTCAATACAGATATATAAAAATTCGATCTCTATCACAAGTAAGAAGAGAGGGAAGTCATAAAATATTTACAGTGGAATTGGAGAAAAATCTTAGGAAAATTAAGATGCAAGCAAATTATTATTGATAAATTTTAAAATAATTTAAAAAAATTTAAATATTTAAATTTGTGCCTGTCAATGCACCTATTAGTTTTTGTGACTACTTCAGAGATGTTTATTCACAAAATGTAGAATTATGGTTAATTATCCAATGAAAATTCATTTTTATATTTATAAATCAGTTAACTGTTTAATTTAATTGTTTAAATAATTGTTTATTTAATAATATTAAAATATAATGCGTTATATAATTCAAGTAACGGAAAGTTCTAGTAAAAAAATATTTATTAATGATGAAAGTAATATGATTTAGAAATCTGTCATGTTGTTTTATTAAATGATACAACAGTTGATTTTGTATTTAAGCAAATATGTACCAACACTCTTGGTCTTATTGTTAACAGGAGTAAAAATTAAAAGCAAGTGGAGCTCATTATTTTTAACTCAAACAATTACCTAATATTTTCAGAAAAATTTTACATGATTTTCAAATTTCTTAAATCTTATTTCTATTTTTAATCAATTTTATATTTATTTGAATTTTCAATAAAAGGCAGTACTGAAAATTTATGTTAAATTCAAACAAAAAATATTGACCTATAATCTAAAACATGAATCTTTTTATTAAAACTTTCAACGAGGTCATTTTTTTAATCTGTAATTTTAATTTGTTTAATTGAATCAAATTTCAACAACAAGAAAACTAATTTTGCATTATTTCTTGTATTTATTTCTCTCTTTTTTACTATCTAGTATTCAACATAACGATAAATTTCAGCAAAATATTTTGGTAAACACAACAAGATTTGTTCAATGTTAAAATTTCAAAAGTGATTTCCTGAACAGAAATTGCCAACTAATAAATTAAAACAATACTCTCAATTTTGTAGATTTTTTCGACATTTCTATTTACATTAAGAACAAGAGGAAAGATAATTGCAATCATTTGGGATTGTTATTTTAATCTAGAATGTATTGATTAATTATATTTGTAAATTTTATATATTGATACAACTATATATATATATATATATATATATATATATATATATATATAATATATATATATATATATATATATATATATATATATATGTATATCAGGGTTGTCCACTAAATTTTCTAGGAGAGCTACTCTACTCTTTGTAATCTACTCTTTAATATTCACATAAAATTTACTTCCAATGTAATAAATTCATAAGTGCGGAGACAAATTCTTAGGCTGGATTCCAAATGGTTGTCTGTTAGTGTTGCTCGGTAATTTCACTTGATAATTTTCATATGTGAAAAGCACACTCACAAAAAATGCAACTAAATTTCCGAAGCATTTTTTCAAGTTTTAATATTTATCATCTGATAGATATTTCCATACATTTTGTTTGAAAGATAATGATTTAATGAATATATCATATTGAAGTGTGATCATTTCCATTTCAAGTACAGGGATATCCATTTTAAACCAAGGTGAAATTGAATCTATAAAAATTTTTGGTTTTTGATTTTTTTAAAGCTAATAAAATTAAAATATATTACATATAAAATAAAGTTGAGTTGTCGGGTCCTAGATTTTTGAATATGAAATACAATCATTAAATGAAAAGATTGTAATACGTTTAGAACTAGGAAGCAGTTGGCAATCAAATGAAATTTTAAAAATTAACTTTAAAATTATCAAAGTTGCCAAAACTTCACAGATAATAAACACAACTAGATAGATTTGCTAAATATTAAATGAATGGTTTGATATGATACTCAAATAAAAGATTTCAATTTGATCTGAAGATGATATCTTTATCTTAAACATTGCAAATAACTTTAAATATTATGAAATTGAATATTTTTTGTATTATTTTAACAAATTGTAGGTGGTTAAAATTAAGTATGAGCTACTAAATAATTTTTTATTAACAGTAAATTTTTAAAATATTCTAAATCAATATTTCTTTGATAAATCTTTTCAAAATATTAAATATACTTTTTAATATAAAGAATATTATTTTATAAAAAAATATTTTCGTTTTATCATCATTAATTTTTTCTAAAAATATATAGTTACATAATTTTAATATTAAATAATAATACTCGTTGATTCATTATAAAACAAATAATTCATCCATATAAATTTCATTTCAATCAGAAAAAGGCCAATTTTTTTGTAACCGAATAAAACTGAAGCATTAATGATTATGAACATTTTGTTCTAAAAATAGTATCTATTAAAAAAAATCTTTCAAAAATCTTTCAAAAACTTACAAAAAATATCAAAGAATTTTCAAATTATTTACAGTTAGATAGATTTGTACTACATGGCGCACTTTTTGGTATCATCCCCCACTAACTTAATATTACATGAACATGAAAATTACACAAAATAAAAACAAAATAATATATAGGTAGACATTTATTAATATAATGAACGGTCAGATGGTCTGTTGGATGAGCTGTTGAATAGGCTGTTGGATGTGCTGTTCGATAAACATGTGGAAAATTATTCTATTTATTCATTACAATTCTCCATCATATAATGACATTATGCCAGACTCACATTCTTTCCTACCCAAACCCTTTTATCATCATTATTTATAAGGGCAACCTATGAGGTTTTAAAACTATAGAGTAGGTGATTATTGGTACCAAGACAAAATTGAGGCACAGAAAACGTTGTGTTTTTCTCACAACAATCTTTGAATGATTTATGTGTTAACTATTTGTCTTTCAATATTACTTCCTTAGCTTTTATGCATTTTGATTTTCTTAATAATTACAACATTTGGGTCTTAAGAAAATACACTCGTTATAATCTTCACCCTTGCTTTCATCTTTAAATTTACCTATGACAGAGTCTAGTTTTTTTCGAGTAAAGAGGATGATTAGTAGGATAATTGGAAGTATCCAAAATATTGTCCTTAACCATTTCAGTCAAAAGAATATCCAATTAACAATGCATTATTTCGAGAAAGAAGGAATCTGTATCACCGATATTGGTGTTACAATTAACCTGCCGACAATACTTTTCCAAATCTGTAAACTGGAGTTCGTACATTCTTAATTTAGATAAGTCAAGTACCGATTGTCCTATATAACTCGGTCAATCTATACATACTGTGTCAGAATTTAACAAAGCAGCAATTAAATCATCAGCAATTTTATTACTTCTTTGAAAGGTTGGTTTGGAAGCATTTGTAATCATCTTCTTTTCTGTATTACATAATATTAAATTCATTCTTTTTTTCAGGTTTTCGACCGTTTTACCGTACTAGCTATTCTTTAGTAATTTGTAATAATTTATATCTAGTGTATTTGTACTTTTTGCTTTAGTTCTGTTTTGATATCAATGCATATTTTAGAGATAGGAGGCTGTTTTAATTTTACAGCTCTGCTTGCATGTGTGATCTTAACAACAAGAGTCAAGTACAACTTTAACAACCTCCAACGAAAAACATAATTCCGTTTTGAGTAATGAGTCAACAAAAATCTTTCTACTTTAAACTATATAGGTTTATCATGAAGATCAGAAGGAATTTCAAGATAAAAACTTCTCAAGTATACCCATTAGACAAAGGTTCAAGGTTCAGATTCACATATTCAGACAAGATATTATTAAATCTATTATTAAATTCGACACAAAGTAATGGTTGACTTAAAGCTCAACCGTATAGATTATTAATATCAATATAAAAAAATTTCGTGCTTTAATCTGTTTTTACAAAGTGCATATTAACAAAAGTAAGACCACCACGAATATCACGTTCATAGAAATTATAAATTTCCATGTCTTGTAATAGTTCAATGGGTTTATCTAAAGCCATTTCAGGAATTTCGAAATAATTTAGTGGTTCTAACCTATTGTGAGCTGTAGATTTTGAGCGAAATTGTTGAAAATAATCAACCAAAAGAAACCAAACGAGTTTCAAATATACTATCAAATAAATTCATACATTTAGTTTTAGTTCAAATTACTCAAGCTTTCTCATATTCAACTTCTCTCACTCCTTCCAAAATCCGTGATAACTTGTATGTATTTTTAAGGACTTCTAAATTATTTGCAAAGTTATACGGAAAGATATCCTCATCTACAATGATACCAGTAAAAGCAATTTTTGCACCATTTGCAACAAATTTGAACATTACAATCATTGTTTTTATTACAATTCATCAACGATTCGAGATTATACTATACAATAAGTGATATCCAGTACATTTCCCAATAGTATACTAGTTTCAAGGCGGGAGGCGCTCAGATTTCTCTTCGCGTTAAGTAAGTGTAAAAACAGTGCCAAGTAAGCAATGTTATAAACTTATCCTGATGCACTGGACATCAAAGAAGTTTGCAAAGTTTGGGTTTAGGGCTTAGTAGTGATGAGAGCCTTTAGTTCGAAACTAGTATACTATTAAGAAATGTACTGGATATCACTTAAGGTATAATATATTCTTTTATTAGAATCAGACATAGTGATTAATAAGATTGTAGATTAGTTACTGCTGTATAATAATATATTTCATGTTCTTTTATCAATAATAAATAAATTGGATCCACTCCAGTTACTTTTGTTCGGTGGATTGGAATTGAAAAGGAAACATGCCTCTTGGTATACTTTAACAACAAAGCTTGGTTGAAAAGAGTAGCATATCTATGTGATATATTAGAACACCAAAATAGACTTAACTTAAAACTTCAGAGAAAGGAAACTAATATTATCGTATTTCACAACAGTAGGTTACCTTTATCCGGTGGATTATGTTGAAACATAAAGATGTTTCATTACAATTTCTTTTTTCTCTTCAAGATTGTCATAATTATAAATGATTACATTAATTGCTAAACAAGGATTTTCCTTCTCAAAAGCTGGAATATAACACAGTTTCCTTGGCATATCATTAGGGTCGTATAGTAATGCATTAATATACGGTAAATATTTTCTTTGTGTATCTTTATCTTTCTTGATTTTATCAGATTTCAATACAGCCAAAA
Source organism: Schmidtea mediterranea (assembly GCA_022537955.1). NCBI lineage: Eukaryota > Metazoa > Platyhelminthes > Tricladida > Dugesiidae > Schmidtea > Schmidtea mediterranea. Next base: position 163,235,720 of record CM039679.1, on the reverse strand, counting down.
CACTGTATATGAAACATAAATTATCGGTATCTTGCACGTTAGTTATTACTTCTTTTACCTATTAGATCTTTAGGTACGGGAATATAACTATTTGCAGATAATTTAGTTATATTAGAAACTTTGGTTACTTTGAAATTTAATTCTATTATTCGGGTTATTTTCCACCTACTTCCTAATTCTGTTCGTTCAACAATCTTTTCATTTATTTTCTTTATACCCTCATCAAGAAATGTCTTAGTCATTGAAGCAGCACGATTTCATATACTTACAACTTTGATTTCACCATCCTTTTCAAATCCCACTTGAAAAGAGAAGATAGAAGCAATATTTTCTTAACATTATGTATACCGATGTTTACTTTTATAATTCGATGTGAGCGTAATAAATAATATTCAATTTCTGGTTCAACAATAATGTCACTTAACCCCAGTCTAATTTGTAAATCATCTTTAATAAATATTTTTTCAAGTATTTCAGTTTTGATGGTGCTTTTTCTTTTCACTCCGCTTTTAAAAAATGATTTTTTATCCATATAAAATTAAGTCAAGTGATTTTTATGTTCATTATAAAATTTAAGGTATAGGTTAGAGGTTTTGGTCTGGCATACAGGACATATATAATAATTATTCACTTGGTAATATCGATTCATCGTATTGTGGCAGTTGTCGTCATGGCTTGTAGATTGACAATAATTTGGATAAAATTTAACTGAAACATGATCAAAGTTAAATAATTCTGAATGTAATAATTAAACACTTACATTTAACATTCACAGTAGAGATTTTTTCTAATAGTATAAAATCATTCGTTTATACTAAATAAAATCGATCGTTCATAGTAAAAATTACATACAAATTGAAATTTTTAATCAAACCTAATTGAATAAATTATAAATATGATGTTTGAAAATCTAATTTAATAACATAGGTTGCTATAGTTATATGAATATCATTTATATCTAGATCAATCAATAAAATATGATATTCGCATCAGAAAATTACCTTTTCAATAAATTAATTTGAGTAAATTACAAAATCAAAAAATATAATTATTAATTAAATTTAAATATTATATTATAAATTAAATTCATAATGAAATTTTATATTTTGAGAAATCGGTTCATTAACAATAAAATAAGATGAATTCAAGTAATTGAAATAAATAAATCACTTGCCTATAACTACGAAGTCTAATTTCTAACGATGTACAATAATTATTTTAATTGTAAAATTTAGATAATTTCATTAAGAATCTAAATTAAATCATTTAAGTTAAACACTGGTTCAATGTGTAGAATTAGTTTTACAAGAAATGCCTGTTTAATTATAATCTGATATCATATCATGATGGTTTATTTTATCTTTATCGATCAAATTTTTTAATTTTACACTTTAATTCATGTATTATATCGCTTAATAGCTTCAATAAAATAATAATTTATTATTTAAGTTAATCAGATTTATATTTACCGTCTCTAAATCTATTATCTAAATTTCTAAAACTTAAAACTCTGATAAAATCTTAAATTTAGAAGTCATTGATTTAATTAAATTTTCAAAAGTTATTATTTATTTGCGACTACTTAAAAATATTCTTTAAAATAAAGTATCCTGTGTTAAACTTTTTGTCAAATTTTAATAAATCTGTTCTAAAATAAAATTATTCGAAGAACATTACCTAATTTTAATTAAAAAAAATGAATCGTTACTTAAAAATTATCAAAAATATCAACTTCAAACATTTAATTTGAATTTCACGAAATAATCATAATCATTTCTTAGAATAACTTTCCAAATTTCCTACTAAAAAACAAATTTAAAATAAATACTTTCATTGAATTATTATTTATCAAGTTAGTTAATTTAGGACTCCTTGGGATTCTCTTTATAAAATCTTAAAATTTACAAAACCAAACACGTGATGAATTTATTGATTTTCAACACAAAAAGTTAATCTATTTACAGTTTTTGTCATTTATTTATTTGTCGGAAAGAAGTAACCCAGTGAGAAAAAACTTTTTCAATATTCATATATTGATATTTTAATATGTATGTTCTTTTCTTTTTATCCTGACCAGTCTCTATATCGTTTGTAATTTGATAGGAAATCGTTAACTTTTATTTTGCACAATGACATATAGCTTCTACACAGAACATGTTTTATACCATCTCATCAAAATAAGTATTTTAATTAGTTAACACCATATAATTACGGATTTTTATAAGGATAAAAAGCACCATAAAATCTGAAATACTTGAAAATATATTTATTAAAGATGATTTACAAATTGGACTAGGGTTAAGTGACATTATTGTTGAACCAGGAATTGAATATGATTTACTACGCTCACATCGAATTATAAAAGTGAACATCGGAAGATATAATGTTAAGGAAATAGTTCTTCCATTTTCTCGATTGGAAAAATTAAAAATTACATTAAATGAAATGAAACATTCAAAAGTTTAATTTGGAGTCCAAGTAGAATTTGAAAAAGATGGGGAACTCAAATTAGTTAGTATATCAAATCGCGCTGCTTCACTGACTACAACTTTTCTTGATGAGGGTATAAAGAAAATAAATGAAAAGATTGTTGAACGAACAGAATTAGGAAGTAGGTGGAAAATAAACTGAATAATAGAAGTAAATTTCAAGGTAACCAAAGTTTCTAATAAATCTAGGTTATCTAGACGTAGTTATATTCCAACACCTAAAACTCTAATAGGTAAAAAGGCAATAGTTAACGTACAAAATACCGATAATTTAAGTTTCATATATAGTGTTTTGGATGTTTTGAAATCTGATAAAATCAAGAAAGATAGAGATAGACCAAGAAAATATTTACCGTATATGAATGACTTGGTATACGATCCTAACGATATGCCAATGAAACTGTGTGATATTCTAACTTTTGAAAAGAAAAATCCTGGTTTAGCAATTAATGTAATGATTTATAATAACGAAAATTTTGAGGATAGAGAAGAACTTATAATGAAGCATCCATATTTAAATATAATTCACCGAACAAAAGTAACTGGAGTGGATCCAATTTATTTATTATTGATAAAAGAGGGTGAAAAATATCATTATACAACAGTAACTAATTTACAATCCTTGATGAATTGTCAAAAAAACAATGATTGTAATGTTCGAATTCGTTGCAAATGGTGTGAAAATTGTTTAAATGGATTTCGTAAGCCAAAATTCTTTGAAAAACACCAAGAGTTATGTAAGAAAAATCAGTTGGGTACTACGCTATATACATAACCAAAAGATAAAGATAAATATTTGGAGTTCAAAAACTGGTCAAAAACGATAACACCTCTTTTCGTTATCTATGCAGATTTTGAATCTATTTTACCAAAAGATGACATTTATTTTCAAAAACATTTGCCAATTTCTGCTGGACTCTTTTTAATCAAAAACTTCACTGGTATGGCAAGTTACCATCATTTCATTGGTCAAAACTGCGTTTATGAATTTTTGAAGAAGGTTTCAGATATAGGAACAAACATTGTGCTACCATATTATAAAGAAAATGGGAAAAAGCTAATGTTACCACTTACTTTTGACGAAGAATATTCATTTGATAATTGTGAATATTGTTATTTGTGTAATAAGGACATAGTATATAAGGTTAGACCATGACCATTTTACAGGAAAATATATTGGTCCAGCATGTAAAAGTTTTAATGTTAATAGGAGCATCAAAGAATTATTACCTGTAGTTTTTCATAATTTACGTGGGTATGACTTACATCATATCCCTAAGTATGGAATAAATCAATTTCCAAATTGGAACTTATCATGTATTCCAATTAATAGGGAAAAGTTCTTATCCCTTATGGTATATGTTGGTAAGCTTAGAATACGTTTTATTAGCTAGAGCTGTGAAAACTTTGACTAGTTTACCTTTAACAAAATCTGTTTTTACTGGTACCATTGTTAATTAAAAAGGTATTTTTACGTACAACTTTGCCACTAGTTTAGAAGTCCTTGAAAATACTTATGAATTGCTCCAATCTGGGAAGGAGTGAGTGAAGTTGAATATGAGAAAGCTCAATTAATTTGGACTGAAACTAAATGTGTAAATTTACTTGACTATATGATGATATACTTGAAACTCGATTGCTTTCTTTTAGCTGACTTTTTCCAACAATTTCGTTCAAATGACATAACGGTTTAGAGCCTTTAAATTATTTTGGTATTCCTGGAATGTCTTGGAGTTCTGCCTTAATAACTTTATATAAACCCATTGAACTATTGCAAGACATGGAAATTTATAATTTCTATGAGGGTGGTATTCGTGGAGGTCTTACTTTTGTTAATAAACACTTTGTAAAAACTGATGAAACCACTGAGTTGCTTTATATAGATATTAATAATTTATACGGTTGGCTTTAAGTCAACCTTTACCTTGTGGAAAATTCAGTTGGATACTTGATGGTTTTGATTCAATATTGTCAGATTGTTTTTCTTTAAATCTTGAATCTTTGTCGTATGGGTATACTCTTGAAGTAAATCTTGAAATTCCTTCTGATCTTCACAATAAGTTAGACGACTTTCCTATTGCTGCTGAAAAAATGAAACCTGAGGGATCTAAGGTTGAAAAATTGTTATTGACTCATTACCCAAAAAAGAATTATGTAATTCATTGGCGTTTACTAAAATTATACTTGTCTCTTGGTGTTAAGGTTACTCATGTGAATCGAGCTGTAAGATTCAAACAGTCTCCTATTTTTAAAAACTACATTGATACCAATACAGAGTTAAGAGCAAAAAGTACAAACACGCTAGATAAAAATTATTATAAGCTCCTAAATAATAGTTTGTATGGTAAAACTGTCGAAAACCTGAAAAAAAGAATGAATTTAAGATTATTTAATACAGAAAAGAAGATGATTACATATGCTTCTAAAATCAGACATTCCGATATCACTTTTGCAGCCTCTATTGTGTTCACTAATATTGGTCAAACCCTTCAATCGACAATGCTCTAGAACTCGAGTACAGAGATGACGGGAAGTCTCTCCAATGTATGTGGCATTACATCCATTACATGTAAATTGATAAACGAGATCAGAACACAATCCAACCGGAGTTTTTGATTTATTAATAAACATATTGCGTACCTTACACGAATTAGAGACGATCTTATACTCTAATTCGTGTGAGGTACGCAATATGTTTATTAATAAATCAAAAACTCCGGTTGGATTGTGTTCTGATCTCGTTTATCAATTTACATGTAATGGATGTAATGCCACATACATTGGAGAGACTTCCCGTCATCTCTGTACTCGAGTTTTAGAGCATTGTCGATTGAAGGGTTTGACCAATATTAGTGAACACAATAGAGGCTGTAAAAGTGATATAGGAATGTCTGATTTTAGAATTTTGTTGAGAAGTTTTAATAGTTATTGGGAACGAGTGATATGTGAAGCATTGCTGATAAGGTCATTGGATCCAAAGATTAATGTGCAGAGTGCTGTGACTACGAATGTTTTGAATGTTTTTAAATATGCTTCTAAATCAACTTTTCAAAGAAGTATCAAAATTGCTGATGATCTAATTGCTGCTTTGTTAAATACTGACTCGGTATGCTTAGATCGACCGAGTTATATAGAACAATCGGTACTTGATTTGTCCAAACTTCGAATGTACGAGCTACAGTATAAAGACTTCTAAAAATACCGACAACAATTTAATTGTAAGATAAATATAGTCGCTGGAGATACGGACTCTTTCTTCTTGGAAATTAAAAATTGTAAACTAGATATTCTTTTGTCTGAAATGGTTAAGGATAATGTTTTGGTACATCTAATTATCCATTTACTCATCCACTTTATTCTAAAAACTTGATTTGGTCATTGGAAAATTTAAGGATGAAAGCAAGGGAGACGGATTGGTATTCCTTAGACCCAAATGCTATAGTTTACTAGGAAAATCAAAATGCCTAAAAGCTAAGGGAGTCACATTGAAGGACACAACGTTAACTCATAAATCTTATAAGGACTGTTACGAGAAAAACTCTACCTTTTCTGTACCTCAATTTTGTATTGGTACAAACAATCATCAACTTTATAGTTTTAAAACTTCAAAGGTTGCACAAACAAACAAAGAGGATAAAAGGGTTTGGGTAGAAAAGAATGTAAACCTAGCATATGTAAATCTACCTACTTGCAACTATAGTAGTTTCCGCCGTAAAACATTAAAAAATAATTTACAAACTGAAAATGTAATAAAATTTTATTCATGTTCAGAAAATTCTGATAATTGTTTTGACAGATTTCTAATTTATTCATTTTTTATAAAAACTTTCAATCAACTATCGGCGTATGGGAAACCATTCAAGCGTGGCATTGTAATGATGAAATCCCGCCATCCTTATACTACAGTTGTTACGGAATTTGTAAATTAATTCATGCCGTCAGTTTATCTATAAATAATATGTCTGAGAATATCTTCATCCTTTGAAACATGATAAAACTGAGACATAAATATAACATTTGAGTATGCATTAGATTTTTTTTTGATCACTTTTCTAATTTATTCCTCATTAGTTTATCAATGAATTGGAAAGATATGAATTTTATTTTCAATATTAGTAAAACAAAATAATAATCACTTATTAAACTTTTGAATAAGGGTAATAATTTGTTTTTACATAAATAAAAGAACACAATTGTTTATTTATTTGCATTGAAAAGAGGTTTTCTTAAAAAATTACTCTGGCAATCCGCATATATTTTCATTTTTCAAAAATTATTTTTTAAAAGAAATTTAAAGTATATTCAAAGAAACCAAATGAAAAGAATAAGGGAAATTAAATTTATTTACTTATTGCAATTTTGTAATTTAAATTTCCGCTTTTTAGTTTATTACTTCGATTAAAACAAACTTATGTATATTTATTTGACAAATTAAATTTGATAAATTAAGTAGTGCTTTAAAAACAATCTCTAGTAGAGTAAGACTTTCCTTCACAATACTATATTGTTTCTTGTTTTACTTTTCAAATATTTTTAATTGATCACATGGTGGACAATAATTAAATAATTATAAATAATTATAATTCGTGGGAAAGGAAGATCAAACAGAGAAGAAGTAGAAAGAGAAAGACTGTGAATTTTGTTTTATGAGTAATCAGGATCATGTTAAGATTGAAATATTTCATATTTTATGAATAAACATTGCGGAAATTTACTTACACAGTTATTTATTAAATTTATTTTATATAAATGATTCCGCTATCGACAAAATAAAGTATTTTTAAGCTTATATAATCACATAATAATCATATTCATAGTAGCCTAGCTAATATACTAGTTTTTCAATTTTCTCAGAGAAATTAATATCGAAATCGTTTCCTTGTCGGTATTGTAGAGTTTCATTCAAATCTTAGACTAAATTCATTAGTCTTTTAAAAGCTTCTCTTAGTCTATTGCTGTAGTTCTGTTTCTCGTTCGTATGATCGGATTTCTTTATGTCATTTGTTGATAAAAATGCCTTCATTAATTTTCCTCTAAATTCTTCTGTAATTGACATCAGGTCAAAAAGTCTTTCTGATTCTTTGTTAAAATCTTCAATATACGATCCAATTTCATAATTTGCTGGTGCTTTAATAAAATGGGCCATCGTGGTCGCCATATTAGCTACGGAATCTTTTGTATTAATAACGTCCATTAATAACACTGAGAAAATAATTTATTTCACGAAATTCAAATATATATATATACTAATGCTATAATTGAGTTATAAAAGATATGTTATAGATAATGGATGCTCACCAAGCTACCCAATGTCGAAGATTTTGAGCCGATGTGTTGTTTGAATTTTGATCCAAATTATCAATGTCACGAAACCAAGTGATAGGAAACGAGTCCTACTCTTAGCCTCCTGTATCGAACATTTTTGGTGTCCATGACATTCTTTTTCCGAAGTAACAGAGTGCATTTTTTATCCACATTCTGACAATTAAAACTTTCAATCACTCACAGCCAGACGCATACAGAGATAAAACTGTTTGAATAGCCACATACATAGATGGTGAATCAATTAGACCAAGCTAAGTTGAGATAAATAAAACAAAAATCAATAAATTTATAGCATATAAACACACCAACTCACCTTGAGGTTGCTTGTAAAATAGTCACTGAGACAAACCCTACACTATAAAACCACAAAACGTGATAGAGAAATAAAATAATGCACATTAACACAACCTATAATAAAACATGCATGTAAACTTTTAACATGTAGCCATCAGAAGTTGAAAAAACCCCTATAATAAATTAATTTATAGACATTTTTGAGATATTTTTAGAAAGAAAAATTTTTAATTTAAGTTTTGAGGTTTAAGCTAGGAAATTTTGAGTAAACGAGGATGTATCTTCATAAGATTTACCATTAAAACTAAAAGTAATTTAATTTTTCATACATTTCTGTCGAAAAAAAAACAAAACCTGAAATCCGAAAAAAAGCTTATATTGTAAATTTTATTAATAAGTTTTAAAAAATAATCATAAACCAAATTATTTTGTGTACATATTTGAAGATTTTTTTCAAAAGATATATAAAAAATATAATTATTTAATGCAATTAATAATTTTTATAACTTCAAAAATAATTTAACTCACTTTTTTTGAATAATTTCCGAAAAATAAGTTATCATAAAATATATCATTTCCTGAATATTTATAATCATTAATAATAATAATATACATAAGATTGTAGATCCAAAGTTATAATTATAAGTTTGAATAATGATTTAATTTCATTGTAAAATCATAATTCAATTCTTAAAACTTTATAACTTTAAGCTTTAAACTTTAAAAAATAATTTACTTTGCAGCCATTTCAGAAATGGCTGAAATCCATTGATTTTTCACAAAAAATAAATTCCAGTAAGTTGATTTGTTTCAACTTGCATATTAGCGGAATTTATCTGAACTTCGCTTGGTGTATCATAGTTTGAATAAGATCTTTTAGTTTTGCCTTACAATTCATCTAAACTTCATTCAATAAAATTGGTTGTTTTTCTGATGTTGCTTTGGCTCGTTGTTCATTGAGTAATGGCATATATTTTCCATCTCGTCGTGTAATTTAAAGATAAGATACCTCTTTTAGACTGAGTCTTGTTATCAACATAGCTATCTTTTTGACCAATTTCAGTTATAATAATTTGATGTCTTGTTCGACTAAAAATTGACAGAAATATAGCTATTGGAACGTGTACTAAAAAATCAACAGTTTTTTATTAAAGAAATGAATGAAAATCTATTCAAATTAAAATATATTTTCATTATCAAATAAGAAATAAGGAATTCCACAATAAAAATTTTTTTTAAATAAATATACAAACTAAATTTTCGTTAATAATCAAACGTTCTAAAATTTAATTCACTAAAATCCAACGCAATGGTTAAGAACATACTACGCACACATACGTTAATAAGCAGGATTCAACACTATCAATTTTACTTATCAGTACACCACTTATTTAATCTGAAGCTGATTATATTTCTCTTTCTGGATATTTTTCTCTCATTTTTATTGTCAAATCCGTCATTTCCAACATTTTATTGCAATGTTAGTTATTTTATATTTCATTTTTATTAATCCTTTTTTATCATCTTTGTATTGTTCTTTCATCCACTTTCATTATTTCTATGGTCACTTTAATCATTAACTATGACATCAGTATTCCACTCTCGCTAATATTTCCATCATATACTATAATATCCGTAATATTTCATTTTCACTCATATTTTTATCACCAGTATCCACTATTTGGGAATTGTTCCATAAATAGATATCACATTAATTAAATTCCAACCCATCATTTATGAATCCAATAAATTACTTAGTTATTGATGAAATCATTCATAATCATTGAATTACAAATACAACCCATATGCAAGGTTTGAAACTATTGAACTTCAATTCATTTTACCTACATCATTTTTATTTTATTAAATTTCTTCCTCTAAATATTCTGACTATATATTACTAAACCTTAATGTTTCTAGAAATAACATTAGAACTATATATGCTCAGAGAATAATTTTATTTATTTAGAGTTTTGGATGCATAAAGAAATAATTGGAAAAATTAGGATTAATGGAAAAGGTAATTGGTTTTGTTGGAATTAATTGTAACACAAATTTTTGCGGAATTTCAAGAAGAGGTATGTGGAACGTTTAGTCAAAATTGAAAGCATATACAAAAAGGCAGTTGTTTGGGATTGGATGTTCTGTGCATATCGTTCATAATGCCGCTTAACATGGATTTGATTCTTTGCCATTCGATTTGGAATCAATCGTCGTAAGAACTTACAACTTTTCCATCTATACAATTTCCACGGAAAGTTTAAAGGAATTTTGTCAATTTGCTAAGGTGCAGTATCGAGATCTTCTCCGACATTCACACACTAGATGCCTATCAAATCATCCCGCTAATAACCGTTTACTGCAGATTTTCCCGGCATTGAAATCTTTCCTACTTTCGCTTGAATCTTGTCCAATGCTCATTTTTAAGTTTTTCGAAGCAGAATTTAGTGAGGTTTACTTACTCTTTTCACATTCACTGACATTCTTGTTTGAAAAGAGAATTAAACAAATGGAAAAAGAAAAAACTCAATACTTGAAGTTAAAGAAATTCTCACATTGTTGAAAGAAAATATAAATACTACCTAGAACAGTGGATGTTACCAATTACAATTCTTCGAAGACACCAGAATAGTACTTTCAAGGATGATTGTAAACAGTTTAAAAAATGGTGCATTCTGTGCTATGAGCACTCAAACTTAGAATAAACAGTTTTAGGAATATTCCGATTTCTTTGGATGAATACGTATAAAAATTGAATGGAAAGAAGTTGAAGCTAAGATTATTTATTTGCAAACAATAACATTATAGTCAATGATAGAAACTTTGTACAAGTTTGTAGAGTTAAATGCTTTCAGTGTAGATCTTTAGAAGAAACTGTCGAATGAAAACTTGATGTCATATTTCAACTCTATCCCAAATACAGAATATTATTCTGAATTGTTGATTTTATATTAAAGTTTTTTCGCATTGTCTGCAAAGAATGTTTATGTTGAACGTATTTTCAGTTAATTACAGGTTCAATGGACAAAAGGGAGAAACACGCTAAAACCTTCAACTGTAAAACGCATTGTGATGATAACCTACAATTTCAAGGTCCTGAATTTTATGGAGTTTTATAGGAGCATTAAGGATAGCGCTGGTTTTTTAAAGGTTCAATCATCAGATAAATACATAAGTGATGATGAAAACGATAGAGAGGAGAACTTAATAATTGAATTGAATTAATTTAATAAAAATCCTATACTTTATAATACTATTTGAATTCGATATATTAGTAATATCATATTAATATAGTTTTGTATAATAATAAATCCCTTTTTATTAATAGTTTTTGTTTTATAAAAGTCCTGTATTTGTATTGTTTTTTGAAAAAAAGTTTTGTCCTCTTTTTGTTCTCAATTTTTACTATGAATGTTCTCTTTTTGCAAAGTTCCACCTGGAAACCATACCTATTAGTAACTAAACAATGCACATGTAATTTCTGTGTGTGACTAATAAATTAAGCAGAACTTATTGGAATTAAATATATATGTTCAAACATGTTTACTATCGCAGGAATCAATTCGAATGAGACCCATACAATTATCAGATAATCATGTTTCGACGATGAAACTGATTCGTTTAACTAAATGTATTTAGAAATATAACTGAATTATATTCATGATTTGTGAAAAAATAAAAACTGATATTCATTGCTTTTCATTATTAATGATGGAACAAAGTAATTTATGTCATCAAAACAATTCAATTAATGGCCCGCTTACCTAAAAGAAAATTTTTGAATATGTTTAATAATCATATTCAAAAGTTGACTCCGTTTAATCTAAAAGGCGTTGATAGCTGCGATTTTGCTTCAGACCCCCTAATTGTCACTTGCTTGGCACTTTCGTCGCAACCGTTTGTCCTCTGGGCAACCGCCACGAATGTTGGTAAACCCTAGTGACAGCCCTTCTAGGAGTCTCTGGCCCGCCACCATCTCCAGATTTCTTTGATTTGGCCCTTGAATAAATCAAATTTAATGGCTTTGAAGTGCATGATTAAGAATGTAGATACAATTTATGACTAAGTATGATTCAAAACAAACTATAATTTGGATGATGTTATACACAAATTTTCATAATCTGAGTTATTTAAAATTTATTTTATAAATATTACAATGGTGTGTCCACTTCTGAATAAAACACATCTTTGAATTTATTAGGGTTTCCGTCAGGATTTGAGTATTGGAGATGTGTTGCAATTTTTTGGGGGAGCCAACAAGTAATGAAAAAATCATAAATTTCCAGAAACAAACATGATGTGTATTTTATTATGTATGTCAACATAAGATACGGCGTGACTTCTTTTTGTGCCCCTCAAATACGCATTTTTCAAGGAAGACGTTAATGTCTGTACTGGAATTATTGTCTTTGTTTGAAATTATTGCTAAGTCATCAGGAATTTCAGGGTCTTCTTGAGATATTCAAATCAAACTAAAAGAAAGTATAAAATAAGTAATTATTTGATCCTAAAAGCTCGTATTTTTTACAAGATGCTAAAATACCTTTGATTACAAAGAAAATTAACTTTCAAAAAAAGTTTTTATTGAAGTTATGATAACTTCTTTAATACATGGCTAAAGAAAATTTACGAAATTACACAATCTCAGGGTAATATACAGTATGGTAAGTAGATGGTTATGTCACCACTAGATCATGTCACCGCTGGACCACAAACCCCCGGGAGTAAATTTTTTTCTAAGTCTAAAAGCACAATTTTTCTGAAACAAAGACAATGACTCATTCAAGGTCATTAAAGCAAAACCGTGACTCATTCAAGGTCATTGGGTAAGTCATCCTAATTTTCAAGGCCATTTAACATTTTTTCGATGTCATTTAAACAAGACAATGATTCATCAAAAATTTTCTCAATGTCATTCAAAATTTCTGAAAGGCATTCGATGACTCGTAAAATTTTTATCAAGGTCATTCAAACAAAGACCATGACTAATCAAAACTCTCTCAAGGTCATTCAAAATTTTCAAGGTCATTGGATGACTCATCATATTTTTCTCAAGGTCATTCAAATTTTTGAAAAATTTTAAATATTATTTACTACTTATTTTTATAAGTATTGTTTTAATTATTATTTATATTATTAACACTTTTTTATTATTAGTATTATTTCAAGTTATTTTTATTATTATTATTTTTATTAATATTATTAAAACTTTATTTAAATATTATTACTAAAATTATTATTATTATTGCAAGTTATTATTACTCAAATTATTATTCAAAATCTTTATAAATCTTATCACTATTTACAATATTTTTATTAATCTTATTATTACTTTTAGTTTTTAACAATAATACAATAAAAACATAAAAGTATTTCAAATAAAAATAAATTTAATAAATACATTTATATTAACACTTTTATTTTTTAACAATGTTATTACTAATAATACAATAAAAAATTTAATAAATCGATAAAATCTCAAAATAAATTCAAGAAAAATATATTGAGATAAATCACATACAAATCAATCAGATAAAAGTATATCGTCAATATCAACATCTTGACTGTATGAGGTGTTCTGATAAGAGCTGTCATAACTGGGGCTGTGAGTGCTCTGATAGCTTGGGCCTTGCGTTACTTGGTCATCATTAATGACATCGACTTCTAAATAATGGCCGAATACGAGACTGAAATTTCTACCCACCCAATTACGCTTATCATCTTTATTTGTAAGTGCAACTTTACAGTTCTTAAATGTGAAAAATTGATGGTTCCGCGTCCATAAACTAGTTTGAGGCACCGTGAATATTGTGTCATTATTAAAACAATCTAAATATGACTGGTGCTCAATCTCTGTCCACAGCAACTTCACCCCCTTAGCCCTTATCTTATCTTTAGCACCTAAAAGACTATATCACTTGGGTCTTTAGAAAACCCATTCCTCATACCCAAGACCCTTACTCTCATCTTTATATTTTCCTATTACAGAGTACAAGGGATGTGCCGGGTCGTAATTGGACATATCTAAAAGGTTGTCTCTTATCATCGCCGGTAAAAGAGTGTCTAGCTTACAGTGCCTTACCTCAACGATATTTATCTCGCAATTAAATTCATTACGGAATTTCGCTAATTCCTTATATTGTAGCTCATACGATCTTAGTTTAGACAGGTCTAGAACTGATTGTCCGATGTAACTAGGCCTGTCTTAACATATCGAATCCTTATTCAGATGAGCAGCAATCAGATTATCATCAATTACGATAGATTTGCTGAAAGTTGGCTTTGAGGCATATACAACCATCTTTTCATCAAAATTTCATAGCCTCGAATTCATCCGTTTTTTAAAATTTTCGACAGACTTTCCATACAAACTATTATTATAAAGTTTAAACAATTCTCTATATAGGTCGCTAGTACTTTGTGCTCTTAATTTAGTGTTTTTGTCTATATATGCATAAAATATAGGTGCTTGATTAAATTTAATTGCGCAATTAATTTTAACAACCTTCACATCGAAAAAATAAAGCTTGAGAAGCCGCCAATGAGCATCAACTTCTCAACTTTAGATTTCGGTGGATACATCTTTTCTGGCCCAATTGGAAAATCCTTCAATAAATCATGCACACAATGAGGAATCTTGATATCAACCTCCATTGTATAAACATACGGAAGTATTTCAATATCCTTATTGATGCATTCCGATATAATATGATCTAAACCATCATGTATCCAAACAAAATCTGCATACGGAAGATTTTGGCTAAGAGTCCAACCGTACAAATTATTTATATCTATAAACAAAAGTTCTGTATCCTCAGAGCTTGAGACATAATGCTTGTTAACAAACGTTAACCCATCCGTATTCCTCCCTCGTAGAAATTAAAAATTTCCATTTCCTGCAGAAGTTTTATGGGTTCCTGCAATGTCATGAGAGCTGACGACCATGACATACCAGGAATTCCATAAAATTAAGAGGTTTTAGACTATTATAAGCAATTGCCTTTGCGCTAAATTGCTGTAAATAATCCGCGAGGAGGAATACGCCTAATTTTAAGTAGGTTAACATATAATCTAAAATTGTCTCGCAATTTTGCTGTGTCCAAATTTGTTGGGCTGTAGCGTATTCATCAACATATACAGAACCCCAAATAGGAGGCAATTCAGTATTCTATTTAAGAACCTCAAGAGATATCGCAAAGTCATACGGAAAAATAGCTTTGGCTCTAACAATTGCGCCATCAAAAACAGAATCCGTTAAAGGCAAATCAGTAGGTGTCTTAACAGCCTTTGCTAAAGATGAATTAACAAATTTTATGATGTCTATAAAACGAACAGGCAGTTTATTAATGTACGAGATGCGTGATATAAATTTTTCAGTAGTGGTCGGAATAATATTTAATTCCCAAGAAGAAAAATTATTTAAACCATACATTAAAATATCATATCCCCTCAAATTATGAAAAACCACAGGTAATTGTTTCCGGATTCGTCGAGAAACATTACACTTCCTCAAAGCAGCCCCTAAATACTTACCTGAGAAATGACAATGATCCTTAACTTTATCCCTAATAAACCTTTTACACAAATAACAAGTGCGACATTCCTTGAACTCCCGTTCCTCATTGAAAGAAATTGTTCCTATCGTTTTTTGGCTATGAACCACGTAATACGGCAAGACAATCGAAAGAGCTATTTCATCAATCTTTTTCAAAAACACCAAAACGCAATCATCGCCAATAAAATTAAAATATTGTTTAATGTTTGTGTAATTAATAATTAGTAGTAGACCTGATGCTATCGGCATGTGTATTTGATGATGCCTTATATCCAGTGGTAAAATTGACTCGAAATCCGCTTAAATTACAAATGGCGGGGTAACAGTTTTCGCATAATTTGAAAATTTTAAATATTTATTTTTAGGCAACTTATAAAGGGTAATAGCTGTTTGATTTTAATACATAAGAAAACATGGGTGTCAAATACGGGTTTTAATCTAAAGCCATTAAGACAACGGGGACATCTTAGAAGATGTAGTCGCATGACAGTTCATTAATTTATCCAAATCAAAAACATCTGTATAGTGAAAATTATCACCGTCCTCCAAAAGAAGTAAATAAATAGGTGTACCGTCAGTAACCTTGGAGCAGTGAATTATATCTAATTGTGGATGATGAGGGATATAATTTATATCATCAATTTGAGGAATTTTAGACGGTGTTATTTTATAAGACAAAACATTTATAGCAAGGTTTAAGTTCTTGTTTTTTCACTCGAACTTGGGAATATTACAGAGTCTAATGGGAACATCGTCAATGGGGTCAAAATTCAATTCATCCAAATAATTCTCGTAGGAAGTAACTCTGTTTCTATGGGTGCGAACTACATTACGTTTTAAAAGAACTAATATGCTATATATAAAACAATGATGGTCATTATTTTGGACATTAACTATAGCCTTTTTGACCGATAAAGATCTTGGTTTAAGGATATAACTATAGCCGATTAGTCTATTTATGGGATAATATTTAGTTAATATAAAATCAATTTCTATGATTTTAACAACCCGCCATCCACTCTCTAAATATGTGAAACGCTCTATTTATTATTCAATTTAGTTATTCCATCAAGCAGGAAATTATCAGAAAAAATTTCTGCTTTATTACTAAAAAAGTTATCTTTAATTTCATCATCTTTCCGAATTGGATAAGAATGGTGAATTGTATTTTAACTGACCCGATTTTTTTATCTCTAATTTTAATTTATTAATTATTTTATCTGTTGGGGAGATTTGAATTAGATTTTCGGGTTCAACTTCGAATTTAATACTTTATGGGTTCCATTTATATCCAACCTTATTTCAGGTTCATCATCAACATTAACCCCCCAATCTGATTATTAATTAAACATTCACTATCATTCCTAATGATGATTTCAACCCTTTTAACTTTAGATAGAATACACTGAATATTTGCAGCAGGTCTTTTATTGGTTTTATGTGTTGTATTATGTCTTGAGGAATTATTTCATTTATTATTATTATTATTATTTCGTTTATTTATTTTCCTAAAAAGAGCTTTTTTATTTAAAATAAATTGATTTAAGTGGGTAGAGTGCCCTTATAAAACTCTAAATAATTTATGTCTTGGGCAGTCTCGCATTTGGGACATATGAAAAATTCGATGCCAAAATATTTATGACTGTAGTAACGCTTCACTTCACCATGACATTTTACCGAATGAAATGGTGAATTGAATCAATATTTCGGATATAATCAACCTGATAAAATATATATATATAATTATTTATTAAAATTTATAGGTGAGAGATTTTGACGCATGCAGTCTATACTCTGTAGGCATGTATTCTTTGTAAAACACATGCAGCATAGCTGTGTATGTATGAGTTCTTTGTAAATCACATACAATCAAAAGTATGTGTGTGATTTATGAGTGTGTATTTATGTATTCCTTGTTACTAATCACGCACTTATCATGCACAGTGATCATGTGATGATCACGCAGTGTAAATCATGTGATGATAATACAGTGTCTTTGTAAATCACGCGTTAGCACAAGCTTTGTTAAAGTTAATTAAATATTAATTAAACACATAATAATAAAAATACTAAAACACAACATTAATACATTTATTAAACATCAAATTGCTTGGATAATAACCAAGCTAAACAATGTTGACTACATGTTAAGGTCCATGGTTTTTGAAACATAGTTTTATTATGTGCAATAGGTTTACCTATTGTTTACAGTTTCGAAACCATTAAAGCCGGATAATAGAAACCAATAGGATCAAATACTAATATCTTGTTATATTTCATATATATTGCTAACCAATGTTCTCCACCGAGATGAGACGATAGAGTATTGACGATTATGGCTTGATTATTACGTAAATATGGAATTTTATAAAGAGGAAAAACCCCTAAAAATTCATGTCCTAGTATTTGTTTTACAATACGATAGACCCGAACAGAACTACATCAATAATAAAATAATAATACATGAAAATATTACTCCACGAAAAATTATCATAAATTATCTATACATTTATACCAACATTTTCAAACTAGTACTGTTCTGTTTGCTGTTATTTGAACCTCATTTTCAAATACTCTATATATTAAAACATGCACCGGTTCAGTTGTAGCTTTAGCAAACATTATATAGAATCCTAAATTTCCATTTTGAGGTAATTGACTCTGATTGAAATCAAATCGGGTGCCAAAACAAATGTAAATAATGGATATTTGCTTTTAAAATCATCAAGAGTTATACCACAATTAAATTTTTTATCCAATTAATCCATATTTATCACTATACTCTGCATATATGTAGCACAATAATTATCATTATCGAAATGCTGAGTATGTGGTTTTCTATAATCACTATTTTTCGATAAAGTTAATGATGTTACACCAAAATTTTGGAAAATTGAGCTCGATGTTAAGTATGATCCATTATATTGAGATTCACTTTGAAATTTTACCAATATAAAATTGGGCATTTTTCTATCTCCAAATATTAATTCCTTATAGAAAGAAGCTGAACCTTTAGCAATAGCAAATTGAACAATTTCCTTTGTTTTCAATGGATATATTGCATGCTTAGAATTAAGACCCATTTGATGACAGACTAATACAGAGGGATCAACACAAACTTTTCTCCCCAATAATTTTGCATCAACTAATTGAAGAGTTGGTGCTGTGGTAGCACTTGTTAGTGATAATGCAGACTCAGTTCTTTTCAATCTAATGTGTACATTAACACCTGGGAGTAAATATTTCGGTTGATCCATAAAATTGAGTTGCAATGATGAGCACATAGTAAAAGATTTCGAACCCTTAATCCACGTTTTCCTATTGTCATAACTAGCATAACCAATCGGAGTTAAACATGTATTTTTAGTATCCCTATTGTAATTTATAATAGTTTCTATTAGAGCTTTGTGAATATATGTACTGTTACCACCCTCAATCTTGATATTATTAAATCTGAGAACTGCATCTTTAAAAAGTGTATGAAACAAAAAATTGTTTGGTCACAAGGTTCACCCAAAGGTTTTCTATCTTTATCTACAACTTTGATCTTAACAGTTAACAATGTATCGTTCAAATCTAGATATTTAGTTTTAGAACCATTAATATAAAATTCAATATCTGTTCTACTATCCATAATAGAATTCATCGGGAATATTTCATCAAAGGCACCCATTTCAATTACTGCCTGAAAAGATGGTCTATCAAATAAACACAATTCAGATTTACCGCAAATCATTTTTGAAATATAGTTCCATGTCCTTTCATATGTTTGTTTATATGTTTATGATGTCTTTTACGTTTTTGAGCTGGTTCCGATGTCGATGTCGGTGCTGAGGTCTTTTGAAGCATACCCACAACACCCGGTTGAACTTTCCCTAACTCGGATAATGCATTTGATTTCAGAGATGTTAATATTTTCTACTCATTCATTATCACATTTTTAGCTGTTTTCATAAAAAAACTACCAATGCGTTTAAGAATAGGAAGTGCAAATTCACCAAGAGTTCTCAACCATCCTGATCCGTACTGTTTAACAATAAAATATGGTAATTCGCCACCACTTTTCTACCACTATACATACTAATAATATCCTTGTTAATTTACGAAAATGTATTGTCAAATGGGTTTTTGTATCTTTACTAAATTCAATAAATTTACCGCTATCATCACGAATATTTATTTCTATATTGTTTATACATGATTTTGATACAGGTAAGTACATGGGATTATCGATATTTATATTGACAACTTCATCCTGGTCATGTTTATCAACCCAAACAGATTTCAATAGAGGAACCAAAAAATCACCAATAATTATAGGATCGATGATGTTAGTATATATGAACATTTGTCTATAATTTTTATAATCTTTGCTTTGAGTACACTAAAAGCACTTGTCCGATATGTTTGTCTATCCAATCCAAATGCATTTGCCAAATTTTTATCAGACTGAATTTGCATATTCCATCTTTAACAAATTCAATAGTTTTAAATATATGTAAACAATTGAATGAAATATATTTATGTAATTCTTCAAGCGTTTCAATATATAAATCGTTAGTAAATGTAAATGTATCTTCCACCTCATTAATAAATGATACAAATATTTTGATGTGTTCGGTCGTTACACTTTTCTCATCAAATGTTTTGTAACGTAATAAGTATTCAGTACCAGGAACAGCGATGTTAAGCTTATCACTACCCATTCGCTTGGCATCCTTAATACTTTCAAACTTTATTGTAAAGTGGCTAAAATCACAACTAACATTCAATCCATCTTTGAAAAACATGCCACTATTTTCATCTAAAATCTGATTCGGAATATGACAATATCGTTCAAAATTATTGTTTGAGAAAATACCACTACATGTTTTGGGTACACGTTTCTTGTAACTGATTTTACAAGGGCTATAAAATGGGAATGTATTGTAGACAAATGTAAAGTCTTGCAAAGCAATTTCCCAATTTCCATGTAAATAAATAGGATTTTGAAGATCAACCATCAATTTACTTGCTTTATTTTTCGGATGGATTATTGGGCAACTATTGCTCGGTACAATAGTATAGAAACTCACTTTACCAAGTCATTTGATGATATTCATGAGAGTTTTGATATCCATGCCATTTGGCATAGTATTGTTTATCCTTACCCACCTTTTGAGTTTTCAATATTTTCTGAATTCTGAACACTGTAGGTTTGAAATAACATGTAATTCCTGTTCATAGAATTTCCCTTGTATTACATTGTTGTATGTCACCTGTATGTCACTGTCTTTAATAACATACATTACAGGACTCTGTTTAGTATTAATTTTTGTAATTCTAAATACTTCATCACTCCAATTACCATCGAAATATTTGATGGAAAGTGAAGCAGATATTTTACTAATTCTAACGTGATCACAAACTTTATATTTTGGTTTTGCAATTTTAACATCTTTTTTAGAACTCATTGGTGTTTTCAGTTGATATCTACAGATCTCAAACCATTCAGACCTCGATGTGATGAATTATTATAACTAACAAGTATTTTCGGCAATACATTTATCCATATTTTATTACCTTGATGCACGAAATATATCTTCAATCTATCCCTCAATGTCAGGTTAAATCTTTTAACATGAGCAGCTTTTTACTGAGAATGTACAGAGTAATGATGGCAACATTGATCCTATAAAACCGCCTTGTTGTTTATATATGATTTTTCTCATTTGCTTAAGATTTTTATTATTTACTAGTGATAACAAAGGTTTTTGATGTTTATTCAACACTATTTAGATTTACTGATTTTAATTTTACCTCTGACTACTTTTAGTAGAATTTTGAGTAAATCATAGACAACAAAATTTGGAAATGATTGTAAAATAGACTTTCTTTTCATACTTTAAGCCTTTAACAATGCAATAAAATACGGGAAACTCCTATGATTTTTTACAATTTTAACTCTGTTCTTTTTCATACTCCTTTTAATTGGTTTAGGGTTTTTTGAAATTAGATTCATCGCAGGGTAACTCTCGGTTGTTAGTTTTTTAGATGGTGTATAACTGGTTTTTGGTGGAACTTTTTCAATCTTTATTTTATTTTTAATAGTTTGTCTAAGTTTTCTGACATTTTTAAGCCTGGGTTTCATAAACATTTTTACATGTTAATGCTTTCAACTTTGTTTCTAAACCATGGCACCTTCTTTATTGAAAATATCTGTTTTTACCCGTAAATCATCATTGCATTGTTGTGTGAAATCAAGAAATATATGTATCTATGTGGATGTGGTGATTTTGTAGCATCTTGAAATGCACTGATTAGAAAATTACGATTATTAGGGTATGCTTGTCGAGCAAGGAAATCAATAACTGTTGCATCTCTAGGATTCTTGAAAATAACTAAATATTGAACATTTAAATTCCTTGTTCAATGTGCGTTACCCTGATGAAATAGAATTGGAGTAATAAAGATCACACTAACACCATCATGTCGACTGATTTTTGTGAATAAATTATTAAAATCCTTTTCTAAATTAGCTTCCTGATACAAATCATCGATAATGATGACATCGTCTTTCCTTAATCGACTTGACCAGGTTTTATCGAAACCCTTTACTATTTTCATGTTTTTCAATTTACAGAAATTATCTTGAGTTAATCCATGTTCATCATCTGCACCACTATGCCAATAAATCTTGTTAAATTTTGTTTGGAATAAATAAGATTTCAGTAATTTACACATAAACATTTGACGATTTGATATACTGCATCATTTCTTAATTCCATTATTAATGTGTATAATTATAATTTTTGTTTATATTATACAATTTAACGAACTCTTTCTAAAAATCATATATATAGATTATATATATTGTTTAATTATGTTATCAAATATAAATTATAAAGGAGCTTTCGATGTGTCAAATTTGACGTTTCCGAATGGTAAACCCCCGTAAATTGTTGATAGGAGTGGAAAATACCCTATAATAATTTTTAAATTCGGCAAATGCAGAATCATGGGATGCAAGCAACTTTTATATCTAAATAAATTACAATATAGAAAAAAGGATATTAAAATCCAGTCAATTACGGTTACCATGGATATGGTGCATTGTATCAATCTATAAAACATGTCAACAAAATGTCTTTTTATGTTTGAGCCAGAATTATTTCCTGCACTGAGGCTTTTAAAATACAACCCAATGTGTGTTAACGTGTTTGCCAGTGGGAAAGTAGTCATATTAGGGTTGCGAAATCTAGAGTACAAAAATATTGTTACAAACATATATAATCATGGGATTGGTCGATATCTGATTTGCTAATGATTGATTAAGACAAATTGCTTATTCATTTTATTTCATTTTTAAAATGTAAAATTTATATACAAAGCCGATGACAAATAACATTCGCAATCGTAAATTATTTTTTAATTTATTTTCTTTTATATTATTTTATTTAGAAGAATATGAAACCCTGGTAATCGGAAGAATGAAGTATTACTGTCCGTAAATCAATGCAGTAATAATGAGCTCATATTTAATGAGATGACAATATGGATTTCAGAGATAGTGAAAAAAAGTTCTGTGGGACAACAAAATCACCAGGATCGAAACGGAAATGGCAACAGAATACCTATGTATTCTCGATTGTAGTTTCTTCAATTTCCGTTAACATCGGTACATCGAATGGTGCCTTGTCAAATCCGTAAGAAACTGTTGTAAACTCCAACTTCTACAAAAATAAATGTTTTGTTGTTTACTTGTTTTTTGATTTGTTCTTGGTTTTATTTAGTAATAGTAATATTAATAGTTGGTAATAATAATAGTATTTATGTGTTTTAATAGTATTAATTCTATTAATTAGTAATAATATTAGTATTTGTTTTAAAAGTAGTACTTAGAAACTTTTAATAGTTAGTAATAATAATAATAATAATAATAATTGTAATAAGTAATAATAGAAACCCCTTAATATAGACTTGTATAGAAATACATGCAACATAGATGCAACAACCATTCTGATTGGTTAATCAGTATCTAGCAAAGGTATAAAAGCTTGCCACCACCTTATAAAGATCATAATAGATCAAACATGACCAAGAAAATAGTGAGTTCTGCTAAAGAAGAACTTGTCCAACCAGTTAAATTGTTCCACAATTATAAAATGTATTTTTTAAAGGATCCTATCAATATGCAATTGGTAAATCCAGTCAAATTTAATCGAACTCAATTTCAATCTCTCCCTGCGACACTCTCAATGATAGATATCAAGGATATTGATGCTGTTTTCAATAAGATCAATTCGAAATTAAAATGTAATCAAAATGCATTCTTCACCTGTAAATATACCAGATATTATGTTGCATTTGCAGAAATAGGTATCAAAGAAAAGAAAAACTGGTATTTAACAATAACAATACAAAGATATAAAGCTGATCAAAATGATGTGCTTTCTTCAATCTGGAAAATTGTAACTGCTAGACGTTCACAACTATTTTAATGTATATTTTAATGTTTAATGTTAATAAATGTATTTTATCAGATTTTGTTTGTTCTTTACAACATATTCTATAAACAAAATTATAATTAGGTTTAAAATTGTTTAAAAATAATGTCTGAAAAAAGTAAAATATAAAATAGTTAATTAATTAATTATCGTTTAGAATATTTAATAAACTTTGTGTTCAATAAACTCGAAAAAATATCAGGTATAAAAATTAGAGATATGTTAACTCTAGTTGAAGTATTGGGTAAAGAAGATTCTGGTTGTGATTCAAAATTTCCGAGTGACGCTGTAGAAATTGTTAATGATGAAGATACTGAAATTATTAATGATAAAGAAATCCCTACTGAAAATTTAGTGGATGTTGAGCCTATCGAATTTAAGACATGTGTTGACCATGTTATAGAAAATATAATGATAAAATATTGTGGTGATGAAGCATGTACATGTAATAATCAATAAATATTTAAAAATATAGTTTTTATTAATAATTGAGTTAATAACAAAGAATAATGCATTTATTAAAATTTATGATAAACTTATTTACAGATATATATGAAAGATGCTCCAGTTAATAGTTTTAATAAAAATTTACGATTTGAAATATAAATATCTGAACGTTTGGCTTCTGAGGCAACTTGAATAATTGATTGAATAAACTAAATAAAGAGATATTTAGCAATCATTTAGCAATAACTATTACTAATCCGAATCTAGTTACACCTATGCTAATATCGGAGAATGGAGTGTTTGCCAGAATAATGGGGTAGGCTCTATAAAGTTATAGATGTAAAGAGGTGATTGTGAAAATTACGAAATATGATAAGAGCACAAACGAACTACTAGTCACTGTAGGTAATAAATTGAGATTTATGAAGCCAGTTACTAGAATATTATTGGAGCAAGAAGCAAAACCAAAAATATTACAATGTAATCGATTATTATCTCCGTTATATCGCTTAGCACCAGACTCATGGATTGCGTTACCAGATTACATAGGAGTAAAGACTCCTGAAAAATTAGAATTAATAAAGCTGAGGTATCTAGTAAATTTCACGTCGTTGAACCAAATGTCACAAACCGTTTTATATTCAAGCGATGAGATCGATGAGGCGCAAAGAAATTTATTATTTCTTTCGAAAAAGGAATGCGTCATATCAGAAATGGTAGATACAATATTACCTAATGGACAAGGCAAAGTAAATTATGATTATTTGCTGACATCCGATCATTATAAAAAAGCTATGTATAATACAATGGAAAGGATTTGGGCAAATTTATGTTTTTGGGGCAAGCTTGTGCTGGATTAATTGGTATATATGTAATTGCAGTAACAGTGAAAGTAATACTATCTCAAATATTGTCGACGCATAGAATATACACAATTTCGCGTTGGTCATGGAAAATAAATGTTGGATGTGTACCATTTTTAGCTAGATTCTTTATCACGGATCGCCAGTATAAAGAAATAAGAAATGTAAAAAAGCGATTCAAAACGGACAGAAGAAGTGAAGACTCACAACTAGATTCAATAACCGAAACCAAGAATGAGAACAGTAATAGTGGAGACAACAAATTATCTTTTTTAAATAAGAAAATAATTGGAAACAATGCCAAAACGTATGCTATGTAATTATGTGCTTATGACAATATCCAAAGTTGGAAAACAACCCTTTATATTTGTGCAATTAAATAAGCGTAAAGTGGATGCTCTACTAGACTCAGGCTCTAGTATTAACAATCAGAGAGAGAATGAGAATAAAGCATATTGATGAAACGGTAACATCAATGTCGAGGAATCAATTAAAAATATTCGGTAAACCTGAATGTAAAATATTGATTGGCAATAGAGAAATAACTCACAATGTGCTGGTTAGGAAAGATTGCCCGACAAAATTATTAATCGGTATGGATGTGATGGAACAATTAGAAGGAGTCTAGTTAGATTTAGCTACAGGGAATCTAACTAATAGTGGTACAAATGAAATTGTGCAAAAAACCGGAGAAGTATTTTTAAATCATACTTTAGAAGTTCCTGCAAATTTATAGGTAATTTATTATGCCAATGTGGCGAGTGTGCCAGATGAGGAATATATATTTAAACCGAGTCAAACATTAATAGAGAAATACAATACACCAATGTATGATGAAGTAGTAAAAGTACAGGACCAATTAATCCCAGTGAAAATAGTCAATTGTGATAACAAACCAGTTCAGTTAAAACCAAAGACAAAATTGGGAAAGGTATTGAAAATGAAAAACGAAGAAAAGTAAAAATTAACTAGTAATATAAAGATCTATAAAGAACCGTGAATCAACAGTACCGATTAAACGGAAAGTCAAAGACTAAGATTTATGGAATTATTGCATAAATATCGAGAGGTATTTGCAAGACACGAAAACAGTTTTGGTTTAACTCAAATCATTGAGCACGAAATTCCTTTACTGAACGAAATACCAATAAAATTGAGACCATACAGAATACCATATGTACATCAAGAAGAGAGTAACAGGCAAATTAAAGCAATTAAAGATTTCGGATTGATACGAGATAGTTCATCACCATTTTCATCATCGATTGTGGTCGTTAAAAAGAAAGATGGCGAATTGCGATTTTGTGTGGATTATAGAAAGTTAAATCAGGTAACAACAAAAGATACGTACCCAATACCAGTCCCGCGGGAAATGTTCGATCAAATGGGAGAGACAAAATTTGTTTACGGTTATTGATTTAAATAAAGGGTACAATAAATTTAAAGTGAAAGAGGAAGATAAACGAAAAACTGCTTTTTCAGATGGCAAAGGACTCAGTGAATTTAACTTATTACCATTTGGGTTAACGGAAGCACCAGCTACATTTCAGCTAGGTGTTAAAATCACAAAAAGAGTTGTGGGGGACTAAGATCTTAACACTGATCTGACTCCAAATTAATAACAATAAAATATACCAACTATAAACTGATCAAAATATAAAATATATAAAAAGGTCGGTTGTGGTCCTATGTAAATAAATAAGACAAAGATAATTATTTACTTATAGAATTTATTTGGCGTTACAAATAAAATTTACAGATGTGTATGTATATAATTACAATGTTTGAAAGATAACCGGATCAAATGATCCCTGCCAAATGGCCCGCAAGAAGTCGATGGTTACTATATCAACGCAACGACTTATCCTAAAAGACAGAGGGTAAGTAAGTTTTGATTTTGGGCACCTCAAGTATCCGAAAGCGGTTAACGGCTTTAGATACTTTTGATTTTAATATTACTTATATTATTTTACAAGCCGGATTAGAGAATCCGCTTTTCTTTAATTATTTTATATTAAAAATACTAAAAATTTACTGTAAGACAGGATAGGGATGTATTCTCTATTGATTCTCCTGGGAGTTCCTTCGAAAATTGCTTTGCTTAACTTCTGTTGCCTTTGCTAATCGATATGATGGGCAAATATCCGTTTTCAAGATTTATTTCCTTTCTAGAGAAAATTCCAACAGAATTGTCTTTGATTTCACGAAGTTTCCTTCTGGAATATACGTATTCAAAAATCTGGTTGCACGAATTTTCCTCGAATGTCGTTCTGTCTCTCTCCCTCTCTTTTCGTAGATATCTGTATTTATATTAACTTTTGAAATTTTCTGCTGGTAAGTTTATGCTTGACAATAGAAATTGTAATTGTAGGATAATTTTCTGCGGCCGTAATTGTTGTTTACAAAATTTACTTTGTCTGGGTTCTGTCTTTTTTAAAATTTTTTCTTTATTATCGACTAAATAAGTTTTATTCGCATCGGCCCTTTACAAATGAATGTTTCTCTATTTATATTGATTAATAAAAATTTTTTTTTGTATTTTAGGGATTAAACAATTACTAAATTTAGATCTACGTCATCAGAAATCCAAATTTAGTAATTTTCTGATGACGTATTTCCAATTTTAGTAATTTTTCCGTGACGTCACTAAACGTCATCACAATATTTTTTAAACGTCACTGTTTAGTGACGTCAGAATGACTTAATAATTTTTTGGCTAAGACCCTGTACATAACATAGGTATGAATTTCATTCTACGAGATTTGTAACACGCACTGGTATATATTGACGATTTTATTGTATTTTTCAACGAGTTTCGACGAATATCTAATAAATGTCGAAGTAGTATTTAAAAGACATCGAAAAGTCAATCTAAAAATAAAACCCTCAAAATGTGAGTGGGGAAAATCGGAAGTCGTTTCTCGTAAAGGGATGCAGCCCAACCCAGATAATGTAATAAAATCAGAGATTACCCAGTCCAAAAAAGAATATAGATCAAATCAGACAATTTCTTGGATTGGCAAGCTATTACCGAAAATTTATTAAAGATTTTTCTCATATTCCACAACCTCTTAACGTGCTACTGAAGAAACAAATTAAATTTGTATGGAAAAAGTCCCAACAAGAAGCATTTGATGTGTTGAAAGAGGGTATGACAATCCAGCCAATTTTGCGATGCCCAGATTTTAAAAAGCCTTTTATCGTCATGACCGATGCCAGTAATTTTGCATTGGGTGCAGTTTTAATGCAATAAGTTGAAGGCAAAAATGATGACGTGATTGCTTATGCCAGTAGAACATTAAAACCTCATGAAAAGAATTACTCTACAATAGAAAAAGAAACGTTAGCGTTAGTATAATGCATAACTACATTTCGACAATATTCAGTTGGCAGAAAGTTTTTATTGTTGACAGATCATAACCCATTGCAGTTGCATAGAGATTCGGTGAGCAAATTAATACGATGGTCTATAGCCTTACAATAATACGATTTTGAAATTAAATATCCACAGGAAAAGCTAATGCAAACGCGGATACCATGTCATGTATTCCAGTTGAGGAAGAAACAAAGTGCAAAAATACAATATTCGCTGTAATGAGAGCGGCATGTAATATGAAAGAACTGCAAGCTAATCAAGAAAAAGTTGAGGAAGTAAATCAATTACGGAAGCACGCGGTTACGATCAAAAAAGAGAGTGATTGGAAGTATGTGATGGAAAAGAACCATAAATATGTCATTCATGAAGGACTGCTCAAATATTTAAAAACGGTAACTTATTAATAGTAGTGCCGATGAAAAATCGAGAAACATTGTTAATTGCATATCACGATGGAGCGCTTGGTGGGCATCTATCGTCCAGAAAAACACATTCAAGATTGAGATTAAAATATCATTGGGAAACAATGGAACGAGATGTAAAGCAGTTGTGCAATACTTGCAAAATATGCCTAACTCGTAGAAATACGGGAAAGAAAATCAAGGTTCCCTTGAAACCAATGCCAATTCCGTCGGCACCAATGGAAATGACAGCAATGGATAACGTCGGACCATTGCCAGAAACAATAAAAGGGAATAAATATATTGTAGTCTTCTGTGATTATTTAACAAAATGGCCGGAAGCTTACGAAATGCACAATCAGAAATCAGAAAGCAGAAACAGTTGCTAGAATATTTATTGAGAATATTATTTTCAGATATGGCTCACCAAAGAAATTATTAACTGATCAAGGTTCAAATTTTCTGAGCGATCTATTTAAATCAATTACGGAATTATTTGGGATTTTAAAACTTAGTACGTCACCGTATCACCCGCAAACAGACGGACTAGTCGAGAGATTTAATGGTACCTTAATTGGTATGATATCATCCTATGTAAATTGAAACCAGAAGGATTGGGACCTATTTATAAAACCATGTATGTTTGCATACAGAAATTCAGTAAACGAAAGTACTGGAGAAACACCGTTAAATCTGATGTATCTGAGACGAAATAACATGCCTATTGATTTGGAATATCAACCTCCAGTTACACAATATATGGAAGTTCCAGAATATAATACTGTGATGCAAGAGAGACTGTAATTAAATACAATCAGGAGAGTTACAAAGACCAGTATGATAAACGAGCGCATGAACATGGCATAAAAGTGCGAGATTTACCCGAACCAACAAAAAGACTATCAACAAAATTACAAAGATCATTCAAAGGACCGTATACTGTTTGTGATACAACAGAAACCAACTTAAAGTTACGACTGATCAAAAACAAAAAGGCAGAAACAATAGTGGTGCATGCGAATTGTTGTAAAAAGATTCAATCAGAGGGTGAAGGGAAATATTAGTTGAGATCAAAGCATGATAAAATAAATGATGGGCTGAATATTATACAAAAATTTACAAAAACCCCATCCCATTGAATTATAAGAATAAAGTATTGTTCGTGACATTAATAATATCTAATCTATTCTGTTCAAACGAGGCAGAAGTCATGCCAAGGTATGCCAAAACGAAGATTGAGGTGCTTGAAAATATTCATTCCTATTCAACTTTTACTCAAATTGTATGGTTATATCTTTGTAAAGAATCAGAGGAAATCGAAATTGATAATCTTGTGAGTTATTTTGAACCCCCGAAAAAACTAGGTTATCATCAAAATATGTTGATTGCACGGGATTTAACTATGAATTTTAAATATCCCTGGATGATAAAACAATATTAACCTCGAAAGAATTCTGTAAGAAAACTGCATAGTTTAATTAGATTGAACATGTTGACACAAAAATTAAAAAACCACGTTGAAGTGGAACCCGTTGTAAATGGAATTAATATATATCGGCAACCAGATGAAACCCAACAAGTCAAAGTGATTGTTCAAAGCTATTCAGTCGATACCCTCAATCTGAGAAAACATTTTGTAAAGTACTTTAATTTGAAATTAAATAAAACTTATAATATCGTGATTCATTATTATGAGAAATTATTTCAGGCAAATGGCACTTTTAGTAATAATAAATGGGTCAAAGAATGTGTCGATCAACAGACAATTCATTTGATAAACGAAACCAATAGAGTGGTATTCCATTACCTCAATCAAACTATTATGGCTGTCTCCTATCTAGACATCAATCAACAAATAATGATATGCTATTATGGGAAAATTCAGGCTTTACTGAACGACAAACAAAACTAGCAAACTCTTAATTTCTTTCAGCCAAGATCAGCATCCAAAATTAAAATGGTGCACATGAAAATTAAATACTATCGACGTACAAATCAGACTAGCAGTTGGCAAAAAACATTCGTTGAAAACAAAGATGTTCAAGTTTCAATAAAGCAACCAAGCATACCATCAACCAAAGCATGGAGAAGCCAAACAGACGATAATAAATCCTATGCAATTGTGTATAACACAACTACATTTCGAACTAATGATTCCGAAACAGTATTCAACCAAGCCACATTACAAATCGGTAATCCTGGAACATCCTTCATAATTGTGATATGACAATAACTATTATCATTTTTGTCATATACATGATATCATTTTCAAAACTGATTCGAACAAATAAACATCGCGATCGTATCGACCGACCAAAACCTGCGTGGGTTGTGTACTAGAAACATTCGTCTAGTGAGATACAATTGATTATTGCATGCCTATTTTATATTGACATTATATCTTTCATATATATATTCTGATTGATGTGAATCTGTTATTATAGAGTATCCTTTGTATGTAAGAGTCAATTTGATTGAATAACGGGGTTAAGGGATAGAAAATAAAATTTGTTTGAATAAGAGTAAAGGGTATAAATTTAAAAGTGAAAAAAAATAAATTAGTATAATTTAAATAATTTAAAACGATAAGAATTTATTATTAAAAATTATTATTTATATCGGGATCGAAGGCGGTACTCTTCGGGTGCTTACCAACGGTCTTCTATCACACAAAAATATAAAATTCAACAATTAATTTCTAATTTCTTTAGAGAAAATGGAGCAATGAGAGAACAGAACAGGATGACGTATGACAATTTTCATTAGTTAAAGAAAAGATATGTAGAGCCAAAAAGATTTTCGATTGAAAACAACTTATTGATTCCAAACTGGTTCTGCACGGATGACAGAGAAATGAAGATATTCTTATTCATTGTTCAGAGAAATTCCGGACTAAATTAGCTGAAGAGATCGAAACAAAAGCTGAAAACGAATACTGGATGCACATTATGGACGGGAAAATCGAGATCTTAGATGAAAGATGGAAAATATGGAATGAAGCACAAAGATTTACATCGTGGAAAATTTCAGAAGAACTGCGGCAGATGAGAATTAGAGCAGCATACGACAAAGCCATAATAGCAGTAGAAGTGAAGATCCTGAGTGCAATAAACGAGGTGCCAAAGAATGAAGCCATACCCGAGGAACCAGGATTCTTATCAATCAAAGATGAAATGCTGCGACAGAAATACTCATTTCTGAGAAAAGATATGACCCTCGACGAAATACGTCAAAGAATTTTATTCATCTTTGCTGAATATGGCACTTCAGAAACACGCGAGATGAGTCCAATATCAATCGTCATTAAAAATTATGATGGAATGGTATTGAAGGACGTTTACATCACACCAAGGATGAGGATCCAGCACTATGTATCATTTTGCCATGGCATTAATGAAACAGCATCCAGAAATCAACTGGATCAATATACGGAAATGCCGGAGATCCAGAAATTAACAGTTGGGAAGATAATAGTAGGGCATGACTTACAAGCCGAACTGAAATATTTAAAAATTTGGGTAGGAAAATTATATGGCATTACGGATCTCGCTGCAGCACTAATTTTCAAAAAAATGGGAATATCATAAAAAGGACAATGGTTTAAACTCCTAAAGTTGGCTTAAAAAATATGTGGAGAAAAAACTCAAACAGGATTCCACTCAGCAAAGGAAGATGTAAAGATTATTCGACGGATATACAAAACAATTGAAAACCAATGGGAGGATCATGTAAAATGGCCACAAAAAGTAATTTCCAAAAAATATTCATTGGCTGAATATGAATCAAGAGGTCAAGAAAGTACAAGTCAACTAGAATGCGAGGAAGATTGAGTAATGCAAATGTCGGTGACAATACAATATCAGATGACAACACAATCTTCAATGTGTATGACGGAAGAGATTTTAGTGTTTTTCCTACCAATGGTAGAACATAGAGCGGAAACAAAAATAGAACCAGTACCATTCAATAAATGCAAACCAATACTAAAAAGGAAAGCTCCAGTGGAACATCCAACAACCAGTACCGACATGGCTACGCTAACCGGACAAGACGAAATAATATACAATGAGAGGAAACATACGAGGAAGGAAACCATAGTTAAATATGAGTGTGGAACGGACACATTGGAAGTAAAACTGAATCGCAATATTAATTTAAAATATATATTTGTATTTATAAATAAATAATTAAAGTCTTTGTTTGTCTTTGCCAGACCGAAAATGCCACGGGAGTACCCCAAGAATTAATAAATTAAATATTTTTTTAACACAAAAACCCCAATTTCATTAAATTCCGAAATAATGCAATACCTTTAAAAAAATTAATTAAAAGCAAAACACATAAATAAAATAAAATAATATTATTATCAAATAATTATTCGAATAAGTGTCACTAGTATAATCAAATCAATAAAAACTCACCGAATAAGGGCATAAAGGAAAATGAATAAGCCTGAAACACATAAAGTAATAATAAAATAATGTGTATCAATATAATGAAACCTCTATTTCATAAAGATAAGAGAGCAGCAAAAATAAAATATTCATTGCTATTATTATAATTATTGCATTAATGCATAGTGTGCGAGTAGCACAATGAGGTACAACCAACATCTGAAAACCGGAGCTTGGCTGCCCTGGAGGTTGTTCGGACATCATAATTAATTAAACGGCAGTAAAGATAGCTAATTCCAAATATTATAACTAAAATTATTGCTATATGTATAAAAATTGTTAATCATTAATATTATCTATTCCTAAACATTATAACTAAAAAGTATTACTATCAATATGTCATCCAAAAAAATATATTATGGTTGTCATTTATTATTAAAATAATCAAAAATTAATGTAAAAATTTGTTATTTTAATCATAATTGGTATTATTATTATTATGTTTATTGTTGTTATTTTATTACTAAAAAATATATATATAATTAAAAAATTGTTTAATAGAAAAATATAAAAAAAGTAAAAGAATAAGTAAATTGTAGGATAGTAAACCTCTTTTAATTGATTAAGTAGGTTTGATTTAAAATGGAAAATTCCGATCGAACCTTTGATATTTGAGTTATATCTGAAATAAGATATCTTTACTCATAAAATTTCCTAAATACCTTCAAACAATTGTCGAAGTATACACACATTTTGGCTCATGATCGGAGAGCATCGTGTCCTGTAGGCGATTTGGTGGTGTTTCTTTCTCATATTTTGAATCATGATTTGAATCATGGTGTTTCCGGTGTGGTGGTGGTTGTGTTGCTTCGCAAAGATAAGAGTGTTTCTAAAAATATAATAATAAAATATGAAAGACATAACGCAATCCTGCTATTTCGTACACAATCGGTAACAATTTCTCACGGGCATATCCTGTTTTATTGTATTCATTACATTATAAAGAATTATCTCTTTCCATTTAAATTTAATTTATTAACGCATTTAAACAATCTAAAAACAACTTCTGTTTGCCAAATTTCAAATATTTTATCTGTAGTCTCGTTCTGTGAGCCATTAACATCTATTATTTAACCTTCAATTATATTTCCAAATTTTTCGGAGAAATTAAATTGTATTCAATAATTCGTATTTGAATTTTGAAATTCATTATAAAATGGCCGAAAATGATATAAAATATTTCCATTGTAGAAATAAATCGAGTATTTCAATTTAAAAAAAAATTTTTTTTAAATGAGCAAAAACAAGAGGGTTGTCCATTATAAACAAATAGGGAACATAAATATAAGAACCAATGAGATCGTATTTAGAACGGCGATCTCATTGATTCAGAAATTGGAAGAGAAAGTCCCATTAATTATGGGCAAAATTAAAAATGAAATTATCCCATTAAAGGGAAATAATAGCCCATTAAAGGGCTTTAAAAAATTTAAAAAAAATTTAA
The DNA here is from genome assembly GCA_022537955.1 of Schmidtea mediterranea. Lineage (NCBI taxonomy): Eukaryota > Metazoa > Platyhelminthes > Tricladida > Dugesiidae > Schmidtea > Schmidtea mediterranea. The sequence goes on along the minus strand of CM039679.1, from coordinate 163,200,586 downwards.
ATAAATTCTTCAATAAGGAGAAATTTTTAATTAATTTTTTTTAACAATTTTTTTTGATAGAATCGTCATTACGATTATGATTATTATTAATATTATTATTATTATCAATATTATTATTATTATTATTATTATTATTATTATTATTATTGTTATTATTATTATTATTATTATTATTATTATTATTATTATTATTATTATTATTATTATTATTATTATTATTATTATTATTATTATTATTATTATTATTATTATTATTATTATTATTATTATTATTATTATTATTATTATTATTATTATTATTATTATTATTATTATTATTATTATTATTATTATTATTATTATTATTATTATTATTATTATTATTATTATTATTATTATTATTATTATTATTATTATTATTATTATTATTATTATTATTATTTTATTATTATTATATTATTATTATTATTATTATTATTATTATTATTATTATTATTATTATTATTTATTATTATTATTTATTATTATTATTATTATTATTATTATTATTATTATTATTATTATTATTATTATTTATTATTATTATTATTTTATTATTATTATTATTATTATTATTATTATTATTATTATTATTATTATTATTATTATTATTAAATATGTATAAATATCAGTATAATAGCACAAAAAGCATCATTTTTATTAAGACATGTATTCAATATCAGAAGATTGATTGTTCCAAAAGATTTTGAGACGGATATTAAAGTTTAGAAAACATAAATTGTTTGTTGCAACTGCATATATTTGATGTTTTTTTAATATCCGCTGAAGGATGGCAGATATTGTGAAGTCGGCTTTGTTGTTGGACAGCGTTCCAGTGACAATGGGATTCAAACCGAGAAACAATGCGCTGAAGAAAACAATGCAGCCCGATTTTAATCGGTATCAATTGTTCATTGGAACTTTCTGATGAAACTGAGATCTCTGTTACCACAGAAGTGGTAAGAGTCAATTTCTAAAAGAAATTCATCATGCCTTGCAGAATGGGATTTTAATAAATGAATAAATCACATTTCGATTTTTAATCTTATCCATTTTGATTTTATTGTTTTAAATAATTAATAAGAATTTATTGTAATACTTTAATAATACTTTAAAATTTTATATTAGTAATAATAATAATAACAATAATAATAATAATAATAATAATAATAATAATAATAATAATAATAATAATAATAATAATAATAATAATAATAATAATGTTCCAGGTTTTATTCTCAGGTCTTATTGGTTTGCTCACTTTGTTGGTTATTTACTAGATAAATCTTTGGAATTTTAATTTATTTAATTTATTAAAATAAAATCCCAACGTTTGAAAATTTTCTGGTTGATTGTCAATGAATTTCAGTGCATTATATGATAAATGATCTGCTTCAGGAATCTCAATGACGGTTGATATGAAAGTGAATGGCAGAGAATTGGCTACATCAGATGAGTCTCTTAGACAAAAAATAGGCTTGATGTATCATTTTTATGAACTTTTAACTTGGTTGACAATGGAATTCGCGTTAATAATTTACTTGAAAAACTATTTCTTGTAGCATTTAGTCCAAAAGGATAAAGTAGATTGTGTTTCAGTTTTATGGAAAGGCTTGTTAACATCTTAGTAAATAACTCAAGTAAATTACGTGGTTACTTAAAACGGATGTTAAATTTACCACGCAATTCTGAAACCATTTATTTGTTTAATTTAATTGAAAACAGTGCAGCTTCATGTGCCGATTTGCTTTGTGAATACCGTACTCAAACAGTTGCGTACTATTTCCGACTCTACTACGAATTACATATATTTAAGAAAAAATAAAATTGCTTCACTAAATATTGTAACTGGTCCTCTTCTAAGTGTGAAAGTTTCAATTGGATAAGTGAGAAGAAACTAAAATTAATAACGGTGGAAAGGAAACAAAATTTCAAAGGGCAAGTACATCCAAAATCTTCTTTGAAAGAGAACATTCAATTTCTATTTTTCCAAGTCGTAGAAAGATAAGCTTCCTTATATCTTGCAACAGTGCCTCATACAACTGTTATACTAACAATGAAATTCGTAAGATCAATCACAAAGTTTGCACTCTGAATTGCATGATTAATATCTGTAAAATTGAAACCGAGTAATAAAAGTGACTTGATTGCAGGGGCTATTAAATTATCACCTAAAACTAATGAGGATTTTTGAATTTTGACGGAATTTTATCCATCGGATAGTAACAATACCCTTGATATCAATGCAACGCTTTATATGATAGGGAGCCTAGACTTCTCCTCTATACCACGTCCCATACTATACAATCATGTAAAATTCATCGAACACTATTTGTAACAATAGACAACCAGTTATTTAAATAATACAAGTTTTATTATCGCAATTGATCATTCCTTTTCTCATGTTTTTAATTTCAAAAAGCATAATCATTATTGTAGACATCAAATGTCCGATTGACTTTATCACACTTTGAGTTGACAGATAAAGGAAATATTAAAAATATGGCTTATTTCAGATGGAAATACAAAGTTTCAAACCTGAATTTAAAGTAGAGCTTTTTATCTGCGTTTATCTGCTTTATGCTGAGTTTCTCCGTTAACATAAGATCTGATACTAAAACTTGGAATTTAAGATGTTCGAACAGAAGGTCTGATTAAATAGAAAGCTATGAGCCATATCATGCGCTCTGCCATGTGCATTGGATTCTACTAGACTTCATGCAAATAATAAAAATAATTACAATGAATGTATAGGAAATAAATATAGTAATTTTGCCATTGAAATCAAGAATATTTATGTAGATATGTTAATGCTTTTGGAACTTTGTCATTTTCGATGTTTATAAATTGTACATTAGTTAGCCTTACTTTTATACTTTCTCAAAGTCACATCTATAATCTAGAAAGGCGCAAATTCAGAAAGCAGTATATTTCAAAATAATTGCTCCTAATTTAGCGCAAAACTGATATTCAACTCAGGGAAATTAGAAATCTTTAACTAACATAATTGCCTGTTGGGCAGCATCAATTACAGTGGCTGAATATTGTAAGTTAAAGACTGCATAGCCCAATAAAAATTTCAATAAATATTTCCGTTACAACAGCAAAATAATTTTCAAGTAACGCCAATTCAAAAAAATTAATTGAACTAATTCTTTCAAAGTATCATTTGATTTCGTCGTATTTTTGTTGTGATTGCATTATGAATTGCATATTTCGTGTAAAGTATTTTCTTATTAATTTAAAAAGACTTGTTATTTTTAATAGAATTTTAAATAATAATAATAATAATAATAATAATAATAATAATAATAATAATAATAATAATAATAATAATAATAATAATAATAATAATAATAATAATAATAATAATAATAATAATAATAATAATAATAATAATAATAATAATAATAATAATAATAATAATAATAATAATAATAATAATAATAATAATAATAATAATAATAATAATAATAATAATAAAAGTTTATTAGAAAGTTTCAATTAAAATTTTTTTATAACTTTCACGTATTTAAAGTATTTTAAATACATTTGGAGTGAAATTTAAATTTTTTCTGAAGAAAATTTTATTCCAGAAGAAATTTTGAAAATTTTGAAACCTTCCTTAAATATAGAATTTCTTAAGACCTGCCTTTATTCTGAAAACGCATTTTTCGTTTTTTTCGTTGGAAAAAGTTTAAAAGTAGTAAAAATAGATATTTTTAGTTAGATACTTGCTTTACTATGGTTTATGAGTCTTGGAGATTTATTAACCTAGACACATATTTAGCACTGAAAAATAAATCTTTTTTTTAATAAGTTTCATACTATCTTCGAAAAAGATTCATTTTATTGCTAGCATGAATAAAAATTGTGATTATTAATTAAGATTAAATTCAAAAGTATTATTATTAAATTATGAAAAAAAATAATGAAAAAAATACTTTGAGGTCAACAATATCTTTATACGAGTTGTTTTATTATATTCAATATCGTATACAACAAAGCCCGGTTGCCTGAAAGTATAATGGACTAGCCAGATGCGTAACTTGGGTATAGAGGCAGTGCACATGCCATGGGCGCCAACTGAAGAGGGCGCGAAAAATCGCCTAACGTATAAATACGCAAAACGAAAATAAAAATATATTTTTATAAATATAAATATGTGTATTGCTGACAATCGCGTTTCTATTGTTAGTTGCGAAAGATCATTTAGCAAATAAATTGATACTTTCATATTTGAGAGCCTCGATGGGCCAAAGTCGATTATGTGATCTTGCTTTACTTAGCATAGAACGAGAAATGACTGAAGAAATTGAATTTGATAATATAATTAAACAATTTGCGTCAGCTAAAGCAAAAAAGATAAATTTGTAATAAAGTGTTAATAGATTGAACTTGTGTGATTTTTTACTCAATTCTAAAGTAGTTTTTTAGAAAATTAAACGTAAGTAACCTATCGTCGGGAGGGTCGCAAGACCGGTGTTTGCCATAGGCGCAATTTACCCTAGGTACGCCACTGGGACTAGCAATATAGACTGGAATATAGCCGGAAAAATAGATTTTCCGAAATAATTTCTTTATTTAAAGAGCAAAAAGCAAGAAAAGCATTTGAATATTAAAATGGCAAAATTTATATATTTTTGTTTTAAACAATTCAATATAAAATAAGTACATATTATATTCGGTACCAGATTTGGTTATAAATGGTATGTTTAGAAATGACTTAGTCTGAATTAAACATTCATAAAGAAAAATACTTTTTTAAATTGTTCGAAAAGAATTCAAGCACAGATCCAGGGGCCAATGGGAGCAATCGCCCCATCAAAAAGATCCTGAAGTTGCTTTTTTAGAACTAAAATTAGTCAAAATAAGAGAATTGTCCTTATTTATGTGAACACAAGTGTACATATTACTCATCAGAAAACAAACAATGTAAAAAAACAGTTATTATATACAAAGCCGGCTCAGATGTCGGGACTTTGAGGATTTTTCCCGAGGCCCCGCACTTTCATATTTCTAACAAATATTAGTAGCTATGGCAAATTTTTGACACCAAATACAACGTTTTTTACTAGTCGGATGTTTACGTAGGTCTTTCCTTGCATTTTTAATACATATGTTGCGTAAAATCTTGAATATAATACGCACTATTTTTCACATTTTAGTCAGCATAAATAAGGATGTGTAATACACACTGTGTATTTTACTCGTATACAAAAAAGGAATTTTAAACACTGAACAATTGATTTCTCAGCTATAAGAAACGGCATACTTTTAATTTATAAATAGATAAACAAAATATATAAAAAACAATGTATTGTGATAGTATTCTTAATTTATAAAGAACTGTAGCCATTATAACTAAAGACCATGGAAAGGTGGTTTCTTTACATCTAACAACGATTGTTTCATTAGCTTCCACCAAACTCAGTTTTTAAAAATTAAAGCTAATTAAAAATTATCTAAGATTACCCATGCAATAACATAGTTAAAAGGAGTGGCTATGTTGTTAACAGAGCAGGAGGTAACAAAACAGATAAAATTGGACGATATTGTCAAGGAATTACCAGTAAAAAAGTTTTTACGAAATAGGAATAAAAAATATTATGTTTATATTTGTATATTACTGTATATATTGAAGAAATATTTAATTAAATAAATTGATAAAATTATGTTCATGTATCATTTCTTCCTTTTTGGGAAGAGGCCCCGCATATATTATTTTACCAAGGCCTAGAAAAAACTACAGCCGGCCCTGATCGTATAATATGGTTAACTTTTATTATTAGATGCACTTGGCAACTTTAACGCAAACAAATCGTTATTTTATTGTACTTTCATAGACAGTGTTCGTTTTAATCCAATTACTCGTGTTTTTGTTTTGGTTATTTATCATTTCCACTGTCTTGAATTTGTTTTTTTTTCTCCTAAAATTATTTTAGGACCCAATGATGTCAATTGTAAATTTAATGTTAACTTAAAGGTTAAAATCAATCGAGGAAAAACAGGCAATGATTGAATTTGAAATCTTTACTAACGTCTTTATTCTTATCATCTGTATTCCAATTGATAAAGAATAAAACAATAATATATTTATTTACCTAAATAGTCAAATGTATCCACAAAAAATCTACAAAATATCTACAATACATTGATTATTCGCAAGAGGTCAATATAATATTAATAATAACAATAATAATACAAACTTATTAAGTATTATAAATAAAATATTAAAGATTATAAATAAAATATTATAAATTGGAAATAAATATTTTAAACAATTACATTCATATTTATTTTCAGAAAAATTATCAAATTGGGAAATATATTTTATTTAAATATCATGGAGACTACTTCCATTAAATTCAAGATCTAAATATCTCCTCATGTTTTGAAAAAAATTACCAAAAGACAGATTTTGATCATTATTCATCAAATAAATAACTTGAATCACATACTAAAAAACATATTTAAATTAAACTCAAAAAAGATCAACATTGATCCAGCAAAACAACCACACTTTATCAAAATTTCACAAAAAAACAACTTTCACAAAATTAATAAATCTACATTTTAATTGGATAAAACATATTTCTTTGTGTCTCCAATAACAACGTAAAGAAATCATTTAGCTTTATTTAGCTCAGTTTCAAGATTTCAACTTATATTTCGTTGATATTATTACCTAATTTCACAAGATTGTTATGCTGAGCAGCTTTTTGTGGGTAGAGTTCGTCAAATTTATGAAAAAAGTTATTGCCTTCACTTATGGTTTTAGGATAGACGATGTTGCGTATTCTATCGATCTCACTAGATAATTGCCATTTTTGAAGCCTAAGGAGTCGTTTTTTACAGCTGGAGCTATGATATGATTTTGAGGGTATCTTATGAACTAATTGGGCACCCAGCATTTAATATTCTCAAGTAGAAGTGTGCACTGGTTATCTAGATTACTAATGGAGTACATTAATCTATAATTAACTCGCAATCAGAAAATTTAATACCTGATCCGTCCTTGAAAGAATTAATGAGCATAAATGGGCTGAAAATTTTAGCCTAGTGTAAATAAACAAATGAACAATAATAAAACTAATAAATTTTTAAAAACCATTTATTCAAACATACTAAAGGATCCACAGGATCAGAATGAGGAATGTACACTTGTAAAAATATTTTGTTGGACCCAAAGTATTTAGCCTTTCAGTTGAATTTAATAAACCACTTAACTGAGTTTGAAGTAAAAATGTTTAATAAGCATTTAATGTTTACTTACATTTATAACACTGTATGCTGGTAGTAACGAGATGTAATATTAGCTGTTACGTAATCATCTCACTTATTTGTTATACATATGTTATACATTGTATTTCCTCGATTAAATACTGCATTCGATAAGTGGCTATGTTAGATTTCACAAAATCCTAAATTTACATAAAAATGTTTTTCTGATCACATTCTTTTTAGCAAGCTTTTTCAGAGGGAGCGGGGGGGGGTGACGACAGTCGGGATTCCACTGAGAAAGAACTATATAAGCGCCACAATAAAAAAAATAATGAATACATAAAATTAATTTTTGACTTTTGTAAATTGTAATAGATAATTTTTAATTTTTGTTTTATTATTAAATTAGTAAGAAATTGTTAGATTGACAATAATTCGACGTTTTAAAACAAATAAAAACTAGCAATATAGACTGGGATATTAACGAAAAAATAGATTACTGCAAAATAGTTGCTTTATTTACTGATAAAAAGCAAGAAAAGCATTTGAATATGTTAAAATAATTTAATATATATATTTTGATCAGGTTTTTAAATAAAACTCTCAGAGAGATATTTTCAGAGTTAGTATTCTTTAAGTTTCAAATGGCCCAAGCCTCTTCTGATCTCTGAAAGGCCCGACTTGCAAGTATTATTTAATAGGTTTGAAATATTCACAAAAAACCTCTGCTCTCGTATTGTTTATAATTTATTTCTGGACACAAAAATGATTTTTTAAGAGTCAACAGTAAATTTCAAAAGAGTTCTATTTAAGATATAAATTAACAGAATAAAAAATAATGTCCAAAATTGGTTGTCCCATGCATCTTTCCTCTGAGTTGTACTACTGATTAATTCAAAACAAAAATAAAATTTTGAGGCATTTCGAATGACGGAATCGGCACAAAAGATTTACGTAATTGAAAGATAATTCGATGGTCAGTTAACATTAAGATAAAAGTCGTAAAAAAGAGATACGAACACGAGTCTTTTGCGCGTATTGCGTAATTATAAAAGTGAAATTGCAATACGATTGACCAGTTTCATTTGTTTCCTCAATTTCATATCAATTCATCTCTCGATTTCACTTCTACATTTAACTTTGTCTTGGAATTTATTATCAGAAAACAATTGAAAAAAAAATGAGAGAAAATTTCTTTACTGATCATATTTTTCGATATAATCAGCAGTCTTATTATTCTGTTGCTCATTAGGATTATTCTATCGTTTTGTCACGTTCTTTTCCAGGAGGAATTTCATAGTCAAACGAATAGATTATACAATTTACACTTTGTTGTTTTTTGCTCTCTTCTACTGCGCTTCTCTCTCAGGTATCAATGGGGGTGGTAAATAATCGAATCGTAGAAATAATAATTATTAATCGAACTTATTAAAATAAATTAATTTGAATTAAAAACAAAAAAAAACTACTATATTGAGAACATGAATAAGTTGTTTTTTTTTATTCACGAGCAGGTGCATAAAACAATCTTTCCTCAGTAAATGAACTCAGAGTCCGTATTTGCTTAATACTTGCTACTTCCGCTGAACGGGTTACCGGCAACGAAACGCGTGACTTTTCCGACCCAGATCTTGTTTGTTGTGTTTGTGAAGGCTCGACTCTTGTAAAGTGGTCATATTAGTAAAAAATCATGTATTATTTTCCGGTTTTTGTTTTTTATTCGGTTCGATTTTGAGAATGTATGAGTATGAATTAATGAGAGAATTAAATATTAAATCGTTATTTTTCTTGCTCATTTTTTCTTGTTATTAAATGTAGAGAAGAGACAGTACGGAATTGAAACAAAAAGAGAACATTCGAATATGAAATGAGTCCGTTATTGGGTTTATTTTACACTCGGCCTCAAAGAGTACGTGCCAGTGGTCGAATATTACTGAGTTATTAAATCTGTTTTATAGGGTTTACACTATTAAAATCAGCATATATCCATAACGTTTTTTTTTCATAGTATTTTTTAACGAAATTGTCAAAAATAAGCACTTGTTACATTTGGCAATAAAACATTAAATTATAATTATTGAAATATCGATTTTTATTGTTTTATTATTTTTATTTTATATTTTTTCCTAAATAGTGATTAACAATATTTGAATAATTTTCTTCTCAAAATCATTTTCTATGATTTGTCCAATCATTGTTGACAATTGCATAATTAGTCGCGTGTAGGAAAGTTTACATCAAAATGTACACACCGAGCTTCAATTTGATTGGTCCGCTTATGAAGTCATTTTATTTTTTTTCCAGTTTTTTTTGAAAATATAAACAATTGATTTAATTTAAATATTTTACTAACCGTTTGTCAAAATCGTAACCAAGTGAAAAAAAATCAATCAACTTTAAAAATCAATCTACAGGTTTTTGTTTAAATCAATTGAAATCAAAGTTATTGATTTTATTTCAAGATAAAATGAAAGAAAAATCCAAAAATGCCGCTCGTAATCGACGGGAGAAAGAAAATGCTGAATTTGTAGAGTTAGCAAAACTGTTGCCTTTGCCGAGTGCGATAACGAGTCAATTGGATAAAGCGTCTATTATTCGACTGACATCGAGCTACTTGAAAATGAGGAACGTGTTCCCTGACGGTAAGGTTTTATTGCGTAAAATTTGATTTACAAATGTATCACTTTTATTTACTTAAAAAAAACTTGTGTTTATTATCTTGAGGTCAGAGAAAATATTGGTGATTTTATTTACAAAGTCACATGACTATTTACCCGGGTAATAAACTCAGGAAGTCATTGAATGTGTTGGGTGTTACCAACGAAATTTTAAGTACTATTTATTTTATTTTCGTGTTTGTTTAGGACTCGGTGAAATTTGGCATAACCATATATCGAATGCATTATTTGATGGAGAAAATACAATTGAAAAGGAACTCGGATCTTATCTATTACAAGTAAGTGATATGATTACGTAACAGCGAATATTGTAACTCGTTACTACCAGCATCAAGATTTATGAGTTTGAGTAAACATTAAATGCCAATAAAATGTTTTCTTTTGAATTCAGACTCTGGAAGGATTCGTTTTTCTAATAGCAGCCGATGGAAAAATTATGTATATTTCCGAAACAGCATCAGTACATTTGGGTTTATCCCAAGTCGAATTAACCGGCAATAGTATATTTGAATATATTCATCCGGCTGATCATGAGGAGATGTCAAGTTTATTATCATGCTTACCATCAGCAGTACCAAGCTATCAATATTCCTATTACAGTCAAGGTAAGTGGAGGACTGATCATGAACGTGATTCTTATAAATGTGGTTTCAGAGTATGAAATTGAAAAATCCTTTTCTATTCGACTTAAATGCGTACTAGCCAAACGAAATGCTGGTTTAACAAATGGAGGGTATAAAGTTATTCATTGCAGTGGATATTTAAAAGTGAAAACGATTATTACCATCGATGGTAACCAATGCATTCAGAATATGGGACTGATTGCCGTTGGACATTCATTACCTCCGTCGGCAATGACCGAAATGAAAATGCATTCAAACATGTTCATGTTTCGTGCTAATCTAGATTTGAGATTGATATTTCTTGACACGAAGTACTTTTATCATTGTTTAATTATTCTGAATAATTTTATAACAGGGTAGCCAGTTTGACTGGATATGAACCTCAAGATTTGATCGAAAAGACGTTTTATCAGTTCATTCACACTTGCGATATTCTTCATGTGAGGCATTCGCATCAAACTCGTATGTTTATGAATGAATTTTATTTAGAGTTTTTTTATTTTCATTCAGTATTAATGAAAGGCCAGGTAATAACGAAATATTACAGATTCCTTACAAGAAATGGAGGTTGGAAATGGATGCAGAGCTATATAACAATTGTACACAATAGTAGATCATCCAGACCGCATTGTGTAGTAAGTGTAAACTATGTATTATCTGATGTCGAAGCAAAGGATTTGATTCTTCAAACCGATCAAATTATGACTCGCGAAGACAATTCCATAGGTTACATTCCAACCTGCACTCCGTTATCCTCTTCCAATTCTATTAACGTCGACTTAAATATCAGTCAACAGCCTCTCTACAATCGAATGTGTAACTATTCAATGTCATCTGATTATCAGATTCCTAGACGAACAAAGTATAAAATCAGACCTAATAAACAATCAAAAAATAACAACAGTCAGCATCCATATTCATTACCAAATTCTGCATCAACTCCAACAACTGCACCCGTAGCAAGAAACTCCGATTATTCTCAGATAAATTCTAATTCTTCCGAATCAAGTTTTATTCGATCCTCAGAAAAGACTGAACTCTTTGCACAAAAGGTAAACCAACTCCCGACTGATGAAAATCAGTACCCGATCAGTAATTCATCTGTGTCGGATAATAAACCGTTTCTGAACGACAATTCCGATACTATAGGGGACAAGTCTATAATTACTTACCATCAAGACCAATTGGCTTCTTCCTACTCAAAGATATCTACTGAATCCATTTTCAATACTGGAATGTACAATTCTTCGTTTGCATTTCTCGACTCCAGCATGTACAATTACAATTCCACTGGCTCCATCAATGATTTGTCTCGGCGGATTCCGGAACACTTGTGGAACAAATTTGTTCGGCCGAATTTTTATTATCCTTTGGTTAATTCCAATTCTGATAATTCCAACTTGTACATCAATCCGGACAAAATTTCTACAGAGATCAACAATAAATTGTATGACAATGGAGTTGAAATTCAGTCTGGAATGCCTCCGTTTGCCGACAAATCCGTATTGATAGACTCCAATATGCATACGTTTGACAGCAAGATAGATTTATCAGTGAATTATTATCAACAAAACGTATCAAACTTCAACCCAAATACAGATAGACGAGTAGATCCACTGAGATTCAGCGTCATACAAAATCCCAAAGATTACTGTTATAATGTGATGACAGCTTGATCAAATGTGTTTCAATAAAATTACTATTTCATTTGACTTTTTTAATAATAATAATAATAATAATAATAATAATAATAATAATAATAATAATAATAATAATAATAATAATAATAATAATAATAATAATAATAATAATAATAATAATAATAATAATAATAATAATAATAATAATAATAATAATATTATTATTATTATAATAAAAATAATGATAATAATAATAATAATAATAATAATAATAAATAATTATTATTATAATAAAAATAATGATAATAATAATAATAATAATAATAATAATAATAAAAAAATAATAATAATAATAGCATTTTATAACAAAATATTTCTATTTGGTTATTTAGTTTTTTCTCTAAAATATCAAGAAATTACAAGAATAACACTCATAAATTTGACATTTGAAGACTACCCACTTAAAATTAGAAAATGATGGACCAGGTTTTGTTATTTTCATAAACCTTGAGCATGGTTTCAGTTTGGGGAACCTAAATATTTTAAAGGTAAAATAATTAAAAAAATATGATATAATGAAAATATTTTATTAATTCGACGGAAATCTTAAAGTATGATATAAATAATGATTGAGGATAATAACGGGAGGGGAGTAAAAATATTTAATTTCATAAATCTTTTATTAAATTGTTGACTACAAAACCTAAAAATAATAAATATGATAGAGACTTCACAAAGATATATCTATGAATATTATCAATATTATACAACCCTCAGATTGATTCATCTCAAACAATATTTGATTCTATTTCTAAGTTGATTGATATTTTCTGTCTTCCAAGTCTTCGTCAAACATTTCCTTTCAGAATGACCAGGTTTTCTCGATCAAATGATTCCTGGCGGAGGTGACGGAACGACAACAAGCTGAAACCGGTATTTCAAATATGTATTTTGATGCATTCCTCGAGATGAGAATTCTCATTAGTTTTCAGGCTCATTAAAGTTTAATTTTAAAAAAAGTTGTGATTATTTCATGGAAATTTATTTGACCAGTAAGTCTACATTTTATTGAAAGAAAAGCTAGAGATGTTGTTGAGATGATGTCGATCAGTTATCTGAAATTGATAAATTTGACTTATCTATTTCAAATAAATTCAATTTACAATATGCAATCCAAACATCGTGATTACAATGCCAGTGTATAAATTATTCTGTCCATTAAAATGGAGAGGATTTGTTGTAACATTGGAAATAAGAAATCTTATAGTGATTTTTAATCAAGAGTAGACTTTCAAATAGAAACTTTTTGATGACGTAAAATATGTAAATTATTATGGATTAATAAAATATTTTTATCACGTTAAGATATTTTACTAATCTCTCTTTCTGAAATCGTCTTGATGTTTTGATTTTTTACTATTTAGCAAATGTTTCCATATACTCAAGATAATAAAACCAAAAGTAAATCTAGAAACATTTGGGCTTCGTCTTGAAATTGGTCATTATTATTTTTTAGACAACTGGTTTTAAAGTCTCTGCCTACGATACTCATTCAACTAGCGAATTTTTTTTCACCCGCCTTAATAAATTAATAGATTATTGAACTAAAATTGTTAAGAAAAACAATTTTATTTTAATAATTTTCATGAGAAAAGAAATATATTTTATTTTCTTTATTTTTGTTATGTTAATAAACATTATTCCTATTTTTGATAAGAATTTCTCCAAATTTGTAAAGAATCAAAGCATCAAATTGAAATAAAACGTAAAGAAGTTTTTTATTAATAATTATAAATATTTACTTTTTTTGTACACATGTAAATACATATTTTTTCCATAATTTTTTTTGCTAAATTTTTTTTATTTCCCAATAACTTTTATTTTACTCATAATGGAATATTACCATAATAAATGAATTTAACAGTATTTTTTTAGCTGCGATTTTTGACCCAATCCAATTTTTTTTATAAATATATTCTTTAATAATTTTTTTAATTATAGTCCATCAACTGCTTTCAGAATATGCTTTTAACCCGTATACAACTTGAGTTTGAGAACACTATTTTATTCTATATATAATTTTTATTTATTTTATATTTTATATTCCATATTTAGTTTAATATTTAACACCGATTTTCGGAACAGCCTTTTTCAATGCGGAAAATTCATTTCAAATATTGATTGATAATCTAACAATAATTGAAAATAAAGGAAATCTCAAACGGATCAATGGTAAAAACGATAAAATATTTTATCGGACAAAAATAAATATAATAAAAAAAGTTCCAGAAATATTACTTAAATAATTATTTAAAAATTCGGATAAAAAACAATTAGTATGGGGCTAGGAATGAAAATATAGTAAATATAATAATCACAAAACAAAGAGTCCTGAGAACGTGAACCATAGTGCAAGAATGCACCTAAATAAATACACTAATCTTATCACGGCCGATAATAATGTTGATTTTCATAAATCCTACTCAATAGACTGGGAGGAAATTTTTCATTTTTAATAAAATTCATTTCCTTTCCACACAGATGCATAGCGAGTCCTGCTACAAACAAAAACATCACCATACTAATTTTATCAACTTTATTGCGACTGCCTGTCAAGACTGATGTTTTCTTTCAACTTGTATAAACACAATAAGCAACGAATCTGGGAAGCAATCTGTTCGATTTCGGGTTTTTTTATCCTCGATGCTCCCAGTACTACTCTCGTCATTTTCTGATGGTTCTTAATAGGTCATTTAATACCCGTCGAGGACGACGGTAAACAACACTAATGGTTCTCTGGCATTGAAATCGATACGATTCCATTATTAGACTCGAATGTTTTTTTGTAAAAAATTTTAAATTATTTAAATTCCGTTGAAAACATTTTTATTTAAATATAAAAATAAATTAAATAACAATTATATCAAAAATCCGATTAGTGAAACTAAGTAAAACTTTTGGGATAGTAACATAAATTTTTCCTAAATCTCACGCTGTTGCGTTTGTGTGGATCTTGGTGGGGTACTAATGGGGGATTGTTTAAATGATTAAGTTATATATGACATCTCTCAGTTTCAATAACGGTTTGGGCATCATGTTGAGAATCAATTGAAGAAGTCGTTGGATATTTTTGTCGTTCCAATTTGGTCTTATTCAGCGAAGATTTAAACACATTTTTTCATAGATCTTGCGGTTCTTGACTGCATTAGGATTACAGCTTCTTCTCTTACGTTACCGTGTTGAGCATTCTACTTTTAGATAATTATCAATGATTATTTGATGGTTTGGAAAGTTCGAAGCATTTTCTGTTGGTCCTGATCCGATTAGTCTTTCGTTATCTTTGCAACTTTTGGATCTTCATCGTGTTGCTCTACTTGAAGTTTGATAGTTTTCTTTCAGTAAGTTTTTTCTTTTCTCGTTTGGGCTCAGTTTCAATGGAAATTTCTTTCAGGTGAGATGTTTCGATTCTAGCATCTTCAATTTGGTTGGATTTGGCCCATTTATTTGTTCATTTATTGTCATTTCTTTATCTTTTTCTTTACGAGTTTATGTTGTTTTCATCTATTCCATCGTTGAATATTATTTGCGTACTTTTTCTGATATATGTTCTTGGTACTCTTGATAATGATTTTTCATTTTATCACGAAGCTGAATACTTTTTCCTAAATCTCACTCTGTTGCGTTTGTGTTGATCTTGTTGGGGGTACTAATGGGAGGTTGTTTAAATGATTAAGTTATATATGACATCTCTCAGCTTCAATAACGGTTTGGGCATCATATTGAGAGTCAATAGAAAAAGTCGTTGGAATTTTTTTATCGTTCCATTTTAAACTTTTTCTGCAAAGATTTCAACACATTTTAAGACTATGAAAAATTTGATAGGTATTTCTAGAATATATTTTCTTATTGTTTTATTACTCAGTAAAATATTTGTTAAAATTTCAGATAAAATTTATTATTGCCCATAAATTAAGTTTAATCTCTCAGCAGAGTCAGCTTACCTAAAACTGTCCCTTAATGCGAGTACAGTTTATGCCGGTCTTTTCTCAGTTGTGAAGAGTGTAAGGTGTATTTCTTTTTCTTCCTGTATATATATATATATATATATTATTTCTTCTAAATAGCCGGCTTTTTTCTAACTAATTCAATTTAGATTAAAAAACATATCAGATTCACCTGGGGATTCAGTAAAATCTATTCAGAGCCCCCAAGAGTTCTAAACTCTTCGAATTTTTAATGTACAGGTGAAAGTGCAAGAAAAGCTGTCAAATCAAGAAAGTGAGTACATCACCATGAAACATAGATATTGCCAAGCATTTATACAAATCATTCAACTTTTCGGGATAATAAATCTTTTATTATTCTTTTTGGTATTAAGTGTAAAAACTCACTAAACTTGAAATAGACAGAATTTTCCAGTAGTGGGATAAAATTCTAACAGAAAAGAAACAAAATTATATATTTTTTATACTTATGCTGGTGTACTGGGTGTAATTAATTTGTTTAAATCTGTGCAAAGCTTATTCAAGCTTATTTCCCTCTATCAAAATGCCTTCTTTTCCTAGGGTCTATGCTGTCTCACCCAGACGCCCCACAATTTTAATCCTACTACTATATACCCATGAGCAAGCTCATGTTGGTACTGTATATAGCAGCTGAAAATTCATGAGCAGGTGAGCTCTATTTCTAGAACTACTCCTCATGATATTTTCACTTTCGGGTTCCTGACTGCCGATGGAAGGTCTTACGTCTCTTTCTATCTATACCCTTGTCCATACTCATCTATTTCTACAATTCCTATATCAATTTGTCATCATTACTGTTTATTTATTAAAATATTTTTCAAAAATTTGGCCAACGTTCCGCCCTTATTTTATGGAAAATTCCTTGTTTCATACAAACGTTAGCCTATGGTAAATTGAAATGAATGCATTATTATAAGATCATTATTTTAGTCCAACAACTCAAATTTGCTTTCCTATGGTCGCCACAGCTACCACCATTCGTAAATCTCTATATTATCATCTCACAGATCTATGCCAAAATGTATCATTTTATTTTAATTTTCAACCACGATGATTATCAAACAATGTACGTGATCTAAACCTACTTTATACTTTTGTTGACTTAAATTTCTATCACTAGTCGTACCCTTGACAATATAATAATCGGCAGGAGTTAAATTAAAATTCAATTTTCCTACTTAAACATTTACACAAATGTTAGCCCCTTAATTATGGCGATCTTCCCGCAGTTTACCCTCTTACCGCTCCGACCAACATTGAAATGGCCGCCACGGTGAAGTACGACGGCGTCTTACTCCGCGATCAGTGTGACAAGACCTGACCATGCCGGCAGACACCGAAGAGTGGTTAGCGACAAGGCAACACCTCAACATTCCTCAAAATCAACTGAGGAAATTGAATATTGCCCTAACACTTTCCACAAACTAATATAAGTAAAATGAATATAAATAAGTTAAGGGGGACCTGCCGAGCGATGCCAAAAGACATTGCGGCCATCCAGAATAAGTTAAATTAAACAAAACATTAACTTAGAAAAATATATTTCTACACAAAGAACAATACTACGATCGACAAGTTATCAGTCAAGCATCCAAATTCAAAATTGTCATAAATTGTGTCTACAAAATTTTCTAAAAGTCTAACAAAAATTGTCTGTCAACAAAATGTCTACCAATGTCTAAAAATTTTGTCAACAAAATGTCTAAAAATTATGAAAATGACTGCTGTATATATAGTCATTTCATGCCTGGGTGCGACCAATCAGAGTATTTTGAGCCTTTTTCGGCTATTTTTCGGGGGGTTTTATTGCTTTAATTTTATTTTAAATATTTTATTTTTCTCCTTATTTTTCTCTATTTTTTGATATTATTTTCTCAATATTTCGTAAATTTTTATTTTTTTATTATTTAACCATTCTTTTTGATTGTTTCTCTTTTTACCCTTTGATATTTAAATTTTTAGTCGCCGCTTCCGCCTATGTATTTTCTAAACCTTCTTTTGCAAGGTTTTGGCGGTTTTATAGTTTTTGTTTTGTGTTTCTTTCTGCATCTGTAGGCTTTTCAATGATTTTAATTAAATTTGTTTTATTTAATTTTGTTATGTTTTTATTTTGTTTTATTTAATGTTTTATTTTATTTTTGATTTCTGCTTGCGGCACGTGCTTGTGTTACAGCAGCCATATTGATAATTTTCAAACCTCATTAATTATTTTGTTTTAATTTACACAAATTTTTCATTTTTGTTTAAATTATGGCTTATAGCCCAACACTTATTTTGTGCCAACTGAAGCTTTAAGGAACAAGGACAACCGCCAGAAAAAATTTAAATTTGTCATGAAGTCATAAAATATTTCTTTTCGAATATAAAATAGTTATTTTGAAAGATTTTCGGGTATTCTCAAAATTCTCTAGAAATAAAAAAAAACCTTTGAATTCCCTAGAAAAAATGTCTTTGGAAATACCAATTTCAGAGTGTGTAAAAAAATGATAAGACTTGATAGGAAGCACACAGGAGTGAAATGGTGCGATTTTTCTGTTTTCGTCCTACGTCGAAAAGAAAGTTTAGGGGCTATCAATTGATAAATCACACTTTTTTTAATTTGATTATAACCACATTTTGTTAGAAGTTTAAAAAAGATTTATACAGCAATACTGAATTTTAAATTTTAAAACTAACTACTTTAAATAGAAAGTAGATGATTTTACTAATATTAAAATGTTTTAATCCAAAATTAATGAAAGTAGAATAAATTTTAATTTAATTAAATTTTAATAAATTAATTAAAATGAATATAAATAAATATAAAATTATTTTATTGGATAAAATTAGTATGATAAAAAAACACTTATAAAATTACAAGTAATTTATTGTTTCTTAAACTATTAGTTGCAAATTAAAATATAAAAATGTGATAATAAAAATAAGAAATAAACAAAAAACCCTGAAAACTTTTGTAATAAACTAAATATTGTGTTAAAATTAATAATTATTTGAAAAAAAAATCAAAATTTATTTTACGTGCTTTTTGTCACTAAACTTTTTCAATGTTCAAAGGTGGTCAAAGTTTACCAATTATGATGGATTTGTTCATGGGATATTTTACATTTGTATTGAACACAAAACATTGACCTTTAGTCAAGAGCTAAATGAAGATTAATGAAACTTTAATAATATGAATTTTTTTATGTAGTTGGTATTCTTTTCCTTCGGTAGTAAACTCTCCGTATAAAAATATTCAGCAACGTTGAAGTTTTGTCATTACCAATGTGATGTGACGCATTTAACTAATATAAATAGTTTGTTTAAGAAATCTGTATTGAAATTGGAATCTGTAAACGCTCGGTATTGGGAAATTGCATTGAGTTTCGCCGACATTTTTGATTCTTCCTTATTCGTCTTATTTTAAACTAAAAACTTTTTTTGTTTTTGGTTTTAATAATTTAATATAAATAATTAATATAAAATTTTAAAATACTTTTATAATTTGTACATTATATGAACAGCACATAGCCCCCCTCTTTAATAACGGAGTTAGGGATTATAATTACTGGAGCGAAGGAGAGAGGAAAATAGAAGCAAAAGTTTATTTATTGTTCAGTTTCGTTGAAAACCAATTTTCCCCAAAAAATCTTTCACATGACTGTTACTAAAGCACCCGAATCACATAACATCTCCATGTCTTTATTATTTAATCATAACTTACTCCACCTTTTTCCATCGTTTGTCTTATACATATTAGTTTTCGTTTATTTCTATCTCACAAACTTTAGAACTTCACCTAGTGTTCTTTTATTCAAATATTGTGCTTGTTGTGCTAATATTGCGAAATCTTTTATTTTGTCGATCATTAATTCGAAAGTTGTGAAAGTGTTTAAAATCCATTTCTTTGATTTTAAATCGGATTTTTCATTATCATATACATTTTTCCAAAGGGTTTCGTTTCAGAAACTAGTACCACATCCAATGTACTAATAAGCCTCTGGAAATTTTTCAGTAGCCATACTTCGATGTCTCTTAGAAAGCATTTCGCTTACTTTGACTCTCGACAATCGGATTATCGGATATTTAAAGACGACTTAAGTAAGCATTCCGTCAAAGATTTGATTGCTTTGGAGAAAGCACTGATATTCTGATATCAGTTCCGCTTTAATTATTTAAAATAGCACATTTATTATCGATCATAATTTTTTATTAAAATACAATTGAAATTTTGAATATTTAAGCAAACTAATTATTTAAATACTCTGCATAATGATTTATAATAACAAAAACTACATTTTGACTGATACGACGTGTCCATATTAAAAATAATAAAATCTAACACAATTCCATTTTATTTTCAACGAAACAGTTTCAAAATTCAAATTCGTTTGTTCAATTTACAATCAACAACACCGGTTTTAGGAAAGTCAGGTCTTGCTATATAATTGTTTTGGAGAGCAAAGTTAAGAATCACCCTGTGAAGCAAAACCTTAGCTATTTCACAAGTAGGATATCCTATACAAACCCATCTCAAACTATATTTTATATACAAAAATTCTTTTTTGATAAATTTGGTTTTTGACCACAGTATAAAATTTATTTGAGTCAGTTTTCGTTTGATGTGCTGCCTTAAACATAAAAGAATTAAGTCGCAAATCTGACAATTTATATCACTAAATAAATGGTGTTTAGCCCAAGAACACCATATTTTGCGTCTCGCAACAAATATAAATCATTCCAATGTTGATATTGTGTTTTACCACTTTTTAATCTTAATGCAATTAAAATTAATTCAATAGTTATTTACGCAAGTACAGAGAAAAATTTTTTTCGTTTTCATAATAAAACTAAACTTTTAAAATGTAGTTGACATTTTTATGCGGCCCGCCTGCCTTCAAAAATTTTACCACGTGACCAAGATGCTACTCTAAATTGAACAATATCAATTTAATTTAAGTACATAACATTATCCTGCCTATTTTATAACTATAAAATGAATAATATTGTCAATAAATATTTTAATTAATTTTTATTTACGTAATTATGTTACCCGGGTACCTCACATTGATTTCAAATTATTATATTCGTCCTTTTTTTATTTGCTATCTACCTGTCCACACCCGATCGAAAACATATTGATTTTTATTATTATTATTATTATTATTATTATTATTATTTTTATTATTATTATTAATCGTTTTCTATTGGCCAGCATCAAAATTTTGACAACCTCAAGCGTAAGTTGGAATTGGAATCTGATGCAGCAGTTTTTGAATTTTCTCAGAGGCGATTTTAAAAAAGATGTTCTTAAAGTTTTTAGTCTCTGAAGCTGGGAAATCTTGCACTAAATAAATTGTTTGAATCAATTGGTCATCATTTGCCTTCAGAATCATTCTTTAGTCTAAAAACTCCTGATCTGTCTGTTGAAGAGAACTAAGAACTTCGTATTGGATGAGCCTCTATTTCTATATCTACATCAACTTTTACACAAGTAAATTATTAATTGAAATAAAATATTTTAATTTTGATTAATTAATTAAATAAAAAATAAATCAACAAATTTTAGAGATCAGACCAGAAAAAGCGATAATTAAGACACAGCTTTGGAAATAATGAAGTAAATTTGTAGAGTCAGTTGATAGAAAAACAAGTCAAGTGTGAAATTGTACAAATTTATCCATTTTTCACAGATTCAGCCGACGATTTGTATAAAACTTGAAATATAATTCTACTTGGTCAAATTCGACAATCGTCAGACCTTAATTAATGCAGTAAGCGGTCTCAAGATCTCTTCAGAAATTTCCACTGTACAGTGAACATATATGGACACTGATATTATTTTTTACCTTTGTTAGTATTTCAACAATTTCTTTGAAGCAACTTGGTTCAGTAAATTTTTTTTTAATTAACGCCGGTAAGCGATTTCAAGGACTCTTCAATAACTTTCACTCTGCACTAAGCTTACCTGGACATTGATATTTTAACTTTTGTCAACATTTTATAAATTTATTTGAAAATTTGTTCAGTGACATTTATTTTTAGGGAGTTGTTTCTATTTTATTATGAAGTATCTGTCTTAGTGAAACAAAACACAAACAATTTTTCAGGAATATTTTGAAATTTATGTTTTTTACTGCCAAATTATCAGTAGAGTTTATCTGTGAATTAAAGTTTAAATTCATTTTTTGAAAATTAAAATAACCTTTATTAATTTATTAATATTATTACGATTAATAATAATAATACTAATACTAATAATAATAATAATAATAATAATAATAATAATAATAATAATAGTAGTAGTAGTAATAATAATAATAATAATAATAATAATAATAATAATAATAATAATAATAATAATAAAAATAATAATAATAATAATAATAATAATAATAGTAGTAGTATAGTAATAATAATAATAATAATAATAATAATAATAATAATAATAATAGTAGTAGTAGTAGTAATAATAATAATAATAATAATAATAAATTTTAAAATCTTAATGTTTTAAATTGATTAATTTAAACAAAATCTAAATACACAAATATAATACACAAATATCGGATTATGTAACATTAACATCTTGTTATATATAAAAATAAGTACAACATATGTTGAATTGAATATTTTAAGTTCAAAATAATTTGCTAATTATAACAAAATATAGGTATTTTTTACTAAAATTGCCTCTGGTGCATTTGTTAATTGAATTTGAGCGAATAAACTGGATCAAAATGTCATTTGTTTTTTCCATTAATATTTTGTTTGAAATAGAACAAAGTTAAAGATTAATCCTACATGAATATATAGAAATTTTATTTCAATTTCACAATTTGTGTTAATTTTCCAAAATGTCCTTTTACTCATCCGAGTTGTCAATAGTTTCCTTGTAAAAATCAATAACGCAACCCCCCCTTTTTTTTTCAATCATTTACAACTATATAAATTTTAAATTTAATTTTATACTGTTCTATTATAATTATCTTACCTGAACCTTTGTAGAGAAAAGAATTAGAAAATTCAATTAAAATTAAAATTAAATTAAGTGATTTGGATTCGTTGCTAAGCTACTTAAGCTCTTCGCGGAATTACTCTTCGGATGGACACATTCAAAATTACCGTCTGCGTCGTCTCTTACCATCATATACTGGTTTGAATTTTTAATAATAAGAAAATTTTTTATTCTATTATACTAATGAATATATTTCTATAAATTATTATAAATATGGAATATTTTACGTTAGCAGTGCTCAACCTTTAGTTACCAGAATGGATAAAAATATAATTTTTTAAAATTTAATCAAAACTACCGCAAGCCCACCAAAGAATTTATGAAATTTATTAGTGTCATTTTTAGGATTTTGTGTCTTAATTATTTCAAAGTTGGCGACCCTATTTTTCAAAGCCCTGAAAATAGTTATTTCTTCTATAAAATTCTTTTACTAATGTAAGAATAGCATTGAAAACTTCAAAGCATTTGTATTTATATTTACGTTAATTCTAAATATAATGTTTTGTGTGAAAAATGCTTAAATTCTCTATGGAAACCTTGTGAGCCAGTGAATAAAGCATTATTTAAAGCGTTCTGACAGTCGAAGTGGCAAGCTCATGTTCAAGCAATTGTGAAGAGAAATATCTTTTATATTCTTTATAAAGTGTTTTCCAATTTGTTTTCAATTTCTCAGTGGAGCCGTACATCCTACAGTAACCTCTTTCCTCAAGACTGCTAGACAGTCGGGTTTAGTTATTCAGAAAGAAATTAAAACAAAATTATGTTTTAAATTTACCACAGTAAATTTATTGATTAAGTTAATTATAGCAATAAATTATAATTTAATTATATAATTAAAAATTAAAGTTTAAATCCATTGTTCTCATAGAATTGCTGTTATTCAACTAATATAAAATATTTTCTAAAAGAGAAACTATTTTTCAATCACTTAATTTGCACACTTGACTTTTTGTCTGTGAATCCAATTGTTATTAGCTGTCCAGCAATTACATGCATATTTGCACATTCTATGATAATGTGCTAGCACCGGATTCCAGAGATATTGACTGTTGATTAAGTGAAATTATAGAGAAATTGGTCCTGGTTAGTAGATTACATAAATTTTAATTTATTTATGAATTAATTAAATATATTTTTTAAATATATATAAGCTGGCGCTTTATTTTGGTATTACCAAATGAATTGGATGATAAATAAAAAATATTATTATTTTGATTTAACTTACTAAAACGTCATAAAAAGCATCTAGAATGAATTGAAAATTTTTCCTTTTTATTATTTGTTGAAAATAAAAACTTGGGTGTCTTCACTTCCAATGCTTTTCACAAATGTATTTTGGTTTTAATCATTTTTAATTCTTTAAAGGATTCAGAATAACCATGAATAACCATGAACCACAAATGGTTTTTACACCCCGGGTAACATTTTAAGGTCTAACAGTCGATTTAGAGTTTAAAAGTGATGATAAACTACTACCAATTACCACAATATATTATTATTATTATTATTATTATTATATTATTATTATTATTATTAATATTATTATTATTATTATTATTATTATTATTATTATTATTATTATTATTATTATTATTATTATTATTATTATTATTATTATTATTATTATTATTATTATTATTATTATTATTATTATTATTATTATTATTATTATTATTATTATTATTATCTGTCCGTTCTGCAGTGAAACCAATTCAGTGATACAATATAAATGTCGGAAACGGTTTCAAAGAACAATCAGATAAAAGAAAAAGCTGAATTATTAAAGCATAACTTGTTCATTTATTTAAGCATTAAAATTTAAGATTGATTTATTGTAGAGAATCTCTAAACAGAATAATAAGGAATTATATTTCTAATTCTGAGAACTGATTGGTGGATTTAAAAATTTTTCTCAAGTGAAAACAATCGACGAAGAGAAAACTTCAATTGTGTTCGGAGGATGCAAAATCGTTCAAATGTTTTATTTGTAACATTTTGAAAACTCGAACCGATTTCAATGGCATAAGTTCTTTTGGAATTTTATGGAATACACGCCTGCACGGAATCAATCTCAATGTGAGTTGGTGTCCGCCGGTGTTTGTTTGTGTGTGTGCACGTGTGTATTTGGGTATGTGTACTTGTAACATTCATATATTCCATTACGGATAAAAGTCTGTGACGCCCGGCTGTGTGCTATGCACTACAAACGAAAATAAAACCAGCTATTTATAATACAAGAAATGTATTTTTAACGGTTATTTATTCCAATTGACGTTAGTGAGAATTTATTGATTTTAATTTATAAAAAATTATAATAAAATTCTCTTCTGTTACTAACAAAAATAAAACTAGAATTTCAATGGATTTTTTTATTATTTCAGAGTGATGGCTGGCCCTTCCTTATTCTGTGGTATTTGTAGAAAACAAAAGGTGAGACTGGTTATAAATTTTGAATTATTATTTACATTTTTATTGTGTATTTGTAAAATTTATCCATTAATAATGGTTGTTTGAAAATGAAAATTCCTCATTATTTAATTGTGATTAAAATTAATTTAATTATTAAAAATATTTTTAAACAAATTAATTGAAAGAGTTTGGATATTCTAAGACTGAAAGGAGTGCTGTTATTTTTATTTTTATTATTATTATTATTATTATTATTATTATTATTATTATTATTATTATTATTATTTAATATTATTTCATTTATCTTTTTTATGATTATTTAAAATTTCAAATCTCTATGAAAAAATATTTGTTATTCTAAAAAAGTTCTATCTGAAATAGTGAAAGTTACCTCTTGTTTTAAGATAAAAACAATTTGGTTGGATCCAAATACTTAGAAAATAATTGAATGATTTTACAAAAAAATTTTGGTAAAAAATTCAATTTTATTTCAAAAATGTTATAAATTAAACCGATTCTCAATTATCAATCCCGGATCCGGATCCTAAAGTTGAATCAACAGTATAATTATGAACCAATGGATCATTTAGACCCAATATAATTATTCACCAAAATTCAAATCATTTTATTACAAATATTATTAATGGGAGTAAACAAAACATGAACTTGTTTATATTAACATCTATTGGATAAAATAAATAAAATTTTACACATTTAAACAAGATTATTATCTAAAAGAAAATAAAATTAATACTTAATAAGAACTATTAGAAAGTATACGTGTCAGTTTCGTTTTGAAGCTTTTGGAAGATCTCAGTTGTTGAAAAGTGAATTTGTCTCTTGTTTTGTAAATATCAAGAGACTCAGGTTTTCTTAGGAGCTTTTTTAGAAAATTTGAAGAAATATGTGTAAAATATCATCAGACCATAATTACTGAAATTACAAATAAGAATAAAATATAAAATTTTCTGCAACAAATATTGTTCCATAAAGTTGCTTTTCTATAAGGATAAATTCGTTAACTCACATTTTGAGGCATTTCTCATGAATTCTTTTAATTTTATGAACTGATTTGTAAAATCAGTCAGCCATTTTCTTATAAAATATTCCGTGTCGTTTCTTTATTTATTGAATATCTATTTGAGGTTTCATAATTTTGAATGATTTTACATTTTTTTAATATTTCATAAATTTTATTTAATTTTATCAGTTGGTAAAAAGCTTCCACGCCCAGAATTTGAATTTCGCCATCAATGGTATGCTAAAAACGATATTTCCCGTCAAAAAATATTTTGGATTTTAACACTTAAATTTATTAAAACAAGACATTTTAAACACTAATTCTAGTCAATTCTCTATTTTCTGTTCTTCTATTTCTTTTTTCAGTTCAAATTAATTTTCCGTACAATTCCAGTGTAATTAGAGATTTCATTTATTTTCGTTCTGACAAAAGATCAAAAATTTAATTCTATGCAACACAATTTTTACTTTGCCTTTATCGAGTATTTTTTTCCAAATTTTAAAGAAAAAAATAATATCGAACTTTTGCACCGAGTCATAATTAAATTAAACAAACAAGATTCTTTTAGGACTCATAATTACACCATTTTATTCCCCCCAAAAAAGCACAAAAATCTATTTAAATTTAAATGTTAGAATTTACACTTCAAAAGACTACCGAAAATTTATACTAAATATAAAATCAAAAATAGTCTAAAGGAGAGTGAAAATAAAAGAAAAATTTGCATTGAATTAAAAATTTTATTCTCTTTATTTGAATTTCTCTTCACATACTTTGACTGAAAAATTTTTCATAACCACTCCCATATTTTCATTGCAAAATCCTTTCACAGCCCATTGTGTAGCTTCTATGTACACTCATTTTCGGTCAATCACTTTTGGCATTTTCAGAAAAAAATATTATACAATTTTTTATATTATTTTAAACTTTCTTTATTTTCATTTCTTTTCAGGCGATGAATCAATACTTTTATTTATTTATTATGGATTTCCGATACTGTCATTTTCAAATGTTTATACAGTTTGTTGCATAAATATATACAGACTCAGAATCACACTGAGTCGGATATTAATCAAAATTAGACCGGGAAATACGCCCGATTTTACACTTATTAAGTATTTTTGTAATCAGTGACTTGCAGATATGATTTATGTATTGGATTATAGTATAAACTTTATACAATACTCATTGTGTATATGAGGAAATTATGATTAAGGAAACAGAACAGAAGAAATAGATTAGTAGTACAACTTAGAGACAAGGAAGTGATTGTTGCTCCGAACCGAACAATTAAATCTTTGTGCCTTGATTACAATTGGTTATCACAAACAAAATTGTCAAATATTTGTTTTAATCATATAAAGTTTTTACATATCTTTACAAATATCATTTTATAAAACTAAACATGTCAAATAATCAAATCCCCACGATGTTAAAATAATTTTTTTGGAGAATTTTGGGAATAAAACAATTTCCTTCTGCCATGAGCCTAGGCTCCTTTACACCGTAAGTCCATTTCAGATTGTTAATGGCCCTATCTTTTTTTCGGGCCTGCACGCACCTTATGTTTTCTATTATTTTATTTGTATTAAATAGAAAATTATGAAAATGTAATTAATATTCTAAATTCATTTATTTTTAATGATTAAAGTAGATTTGTTTTGTATCTGTGTGAAGAATGTTAGCAAATTTAATCTTTTCAATAGGGGTGCTTTAAAGATATTTAAACACGAAATGCCATACAAAACAACACATTTAATATACGGATAAAAACTTTATTTTCTATAAGATAAAATATGCAATTTGGTATTAAAAATTTTAGTATTCGGTGAAATTTTTTGCTTTTTAATAGCTATTTCCTAATACTTCTGTATCTAAGTTTTTAAAACAAGTGACACAAAGACTTATGCTCACTACCTTTCTCATGTTCAAATGTTCATTGCTAATTTTCTTTATGAATTGTCTACAAATCTTTTCAGAAGAATTTACAGGAGTAATCTTTTTCAACGAGTCTCGTATGCAACATATAGCTGTATTTTAACATCCGATGGACTCAGGCGGTTCATCAAAAGACAGTCAATCTAAAATAATAATAGCATATATCAAAAATCCTAAAAAATAATTTATTGTAACTAAACAAAAATACTTATATTAAATTAATGACATGGAATGAGCCGACTTAACGGATAAGCCATACTCTGATAAACGGTTTGTAGATAAAAAAAATCGTGCATCAATGCCAGGATTTCAAACATTTACTTTTTTTTTGAAATTTATTGTAATTTTATTTTTTACATAAATTTCACATAATTTAGTTAAAATAACATTATTTTAAAATATATTTTATAAGTAAAATAATTAAATAGAGCTTGTCGAAATTTTGTTTTAACTAAAAAAACATTGATCTATAGTAGGAATGAAAATAAATGAAAAATTTGGTGAAAGGTGAAAAACAAATAAATGATTTTACTGATAGATTATATTTTACAGAATTGAGTTCATATTACAAAACTTTATTTAAACCAATTTATTTAAAGTGCTTTTATATTTATGCAACAACATATATTAAACATACAACATATATATTTCTAAGTAAAGTAAAACTTACAGAAAGATAAAAAATAATGTTTATCTTTATATTCTTCAACTTTGTTTAAGTTTGAAAAGTTTTTTCTTTCTATTTATTAATTGAAAGTAGTTTATCATATCCTCAAAACTAATCTTTCCTAATTCATATACTTGGACGAGAACGGGTTAGGGTTATATACTTCAACTGAGAAAATGATCCTTCAGTTGCATAATTTAGGACCGGAAATTTTTGCAGTGCTTCTTTTATCTATGATACCTTAACACGTCCTTATCCACCTTAATTAGTAATTTAAAGCTTCCTATGGTACTCACATTGTTCAAAGCATTCGATATTTATATTTAATATTTTTTTAAATTAACTTGGTATTTTACTTTGTAAACCTGTTAAAAATTTATGATACTATTTAAAATATATTTTTAATAGCTTTTTAAAAGTTAAAAAATTTAATTTTAACATCTAACTTATAAGATTATAATTCTTGGAAAAATAATAATTATAACGAAATAAGTGTATCAAATAAAGCCAAAACATAATTTTATGAATTTTCGGAAACTGGTGCACTTCATTTTGCAGAAGTTACATAATCTGACACAACTCGAATTATTTTTGAATTATTTGTTTATCTACAATTAACTGAAATTTTATCTTGGAATTTCAATATATTCTAATAGTATTCCCAAAAACATAACGATTTAATTTTTAAAATGCACAATATCAATAAAAATATAAATAAATAAAAAAATTATTTATTGATTTAATTTATTCATAAGAAATCAAGAAAACCTAAAAACAGAGATTCAGTAAATGAAATAACAGAAATGAAAAATAATCAAGTAGAATGTCGTGAACAGCCTACAAGTAAGAGGCGAAATTATTTTTAATTATTATTTGAGAAAAAAATATTTTGTTTAAATTAGGACAGCAAGTCAACAAAAAATGGTACGAGTCAAGTCAGATTCCTTATATTGATGATGAATCCTTTCGGTCAACATCATATAATGTGCAGAATAAATAAATGAAAATCAACAAACAAACAAATTCAAATCAACACTGGCAAATATATTCAGAAGTTATCGAAATGCCTTTTGCAATCAAACAAATAGAATTTATTTATATATTTTTTATATTGATTATTGTTTACTTTAAAAAATATATGAATTAAACATTTTTATTTGTTATTTAATATTTATTTAAATTTAAAATAACACTAATAACGATAAGAAATAAATAATATTAATAATAATAGTAATATTGTATTTCAAAAATAATAATTCTGTATATTATAATTTTTAAATAATAAAAATATATATTATAAACTATTTTCTACAAAATTTGATTATGAATTAGATTTATTTACGGTATTCGTGAATACCTTAAATAAATCTGATTCATAGTCAAATTTTGTAAAAAATAGTATGTCACTTATAGAGAAATCAGATTTGAAACACAAAAAAGTCCTTATAATATATTATAAAAATATTAAAAGTAAAATTAAAAATTAATAAATCTTAAATAATCTAATAACGATGAAGAATAATCAAAATAAATTTTTTTAATATCCTCAGAACGGCAGTTATTTAAAAGAATTTAAATTTGTTGTAATAATAAATATTATCTACTAATGAATGTCTTAGCTCGATCTAATAATTTTAATAATTTCAATAAATGGAAAATTTCTCTGTTTTTCAGCAAAAAGTATGTTATATTATGTTATCGATATAAAGTTTTCAATTGATGAAATTATAAAAACAATTTGTTAGAAAATGGGCGTAGATTAAAAATTTTAAAATTAAAACAGACAAATATAAGATGAACATATATGTAGATCGGACGAACAATGGATGATGATGGTTGGTTAGTCCTTAAAAAATAAATAGATAATTATAATTATATTTCAGTTTAATTATTAATTAATTAATAAAATGCCATCTAAGAACTAAGTTATTAAAAATATATTTTTGTTGACGGAAGAGGTCAAATTCTGGTTTATAATCTTTATGATTGATTGAAATGCAATCGAGATCACACTTGAGTGCCTAAAAACAGAAACAATAATAATGGTAATTATAAAAATAATCATAATTGATACAAGGCGTCATTAAGTGGACGAAAAATACACTTTAAATGTCAACAAAAACAAAAGATTTTACGATAAACCTGTTGCAGTTCATTAAAAACTGCTATACTAAAATGAAAAAATCAATAATTTTATAATATAGGGACATACATACTTACATGTGTCTGCATATAATTTGTCCAACTGAATCATCGAAGCGCATTAAATTGGAGCTTATGAGACACCATTATGAATTTTATTTAATCAATCAAAAATCTAACCAATAATACATGTGTGTGTGTCATAGCTAAATTAGAATGTTGGTAAGATCTGCGTCATTAGGTAGGAGCTTATCTTATAGGAGAGCAGAGAAATTTCATAAGAGAAGAAAAAAAATACTTGCACAAAATCTTGGTTCAGAAAATTTCTATAATAAATAAACTAGTAAATTAGTCAATAAATTACACCTTGGACAATAAATTATCGCTATTTTTCAATGCCAAACCATACACAAAAGGCCCAAAACCGATAGATTAAAGACAAATTACTCACAACAATGACAGAAAATCCAGAAGTGAAGTAGCAAAGTAGCTCAAACGAAATCAAGGAAATTTTAGAAAGCCTAAACCAAAATGAGAAAAACAGATTTAAATTAAAATACGGATTGATTTTGACAGAGGATAATAAAATCTGGATATCAGAGGACCAAAGTAAAGCATTTATACAATTTATCATCAAAGGCTATGTCACACTGGAACAATGAAAGTATACAAATTTTTATCAAATAATTTTTCTATGAAAAGTATGAGAAAAATGATACAGGTTGTGATTCAAAATTGTGAAAATTGCCAAAAACGAAAAGCTGTAACAACTCAAACTAATGAGAAAATATGAATAATGCCAGAAACTGATCTATTTGAGACGATATATATTGATTTTTGTGAACAATTAAGCCAAACTCAATATGGAATGAAATATATTTTTGGAATTATTGATAGAAATATAGCAAGTATGTTTGACTGAATGTGGTGAAATCACAAGAGGAGAATATCGTTACTTCAATTTTGAAAAATAGCTGAATGCTAAAATATGGTGTTCCAAGATTTATACATTGTGACAGAGGAAAGTCATTTGAAGGAATAACTTGCTGAAAGCACATAATATCAAAATAATTTTTTGATTTCTTGATTGGGTTTATAATTTTTCGACCGTAAAATAATTTTAATATGACTTTGTGAACATTATATCAAACAATACAAATCCAGTAATACGGACACTTTACTTTTTACAATATAATTTTGATTCTGATTTCTTTGACATAAATTAGTTTATGGAAATGGCTTAATCTTTGAAAGAAAAACTGCCTATTTCTTTAATTTCACTAGCAGATTTTCTTTCCAACCTAATACCTGATATTTCCAAATACTATCCAGGATACTATTAAATAGTATCCCCAAAAAATCTTTAGAAAAATGAAAATGACGATAATATTTGGATTTCATGAAAATTTTATGTATTAAAGAAAGTAAAATATAATAAAAATTTATTCATCCTCCAATTCAAACAAATCTAATTCTTCTGAAATATCGATTGATTCAATGACTGAATTTGATGATCTCACCAATAAATATTTTTCAAGAAACAATTTCCCATACACATCATGCTTTGAAATACTCCATTCATTACTGCAAATGGCAGACTTTGTTTAAAAACGTTTCTTTTTAATATTTATGTTAATATTTTTAAAAAAATATGATTTAGATCCGCATAATATTAATTAACAGATGTTTCAAATAATTACATAAATTAATACATATAATATGGTTTTTTGTTGGTTAATACATGTATAGGGATAGTATTAAATAGTATCCTCATGTGTATTTTAAGAATAGTGATACTGTTTGGAATATGAATACAAATTGGAAATATCCGTTAGATACATTATACAACTACAATACAACTTTAAAAAGTTAAAATATAATACACAGCTTACTTGTCAAATAAAAATTTAATTTCTTCCAAAATTTGAGTTTGAAAAACAATAATTTCGATTTAAAAAAAAATTTAAAATGAAAACATTTATTTTAAAAAATTTTCATTTGAAATATGACAGAAATTTTTAATAAAAATCAACTGCACAATAAATTTATGGAATTTGTTCCACTTGGACATTGAGAGCAAGGCTTATATATGGAAATTGGCCATGGTAAATTTCCTCTGAAAAGTAAATAAATAAAATTATAAAAACATTAATGTTTCTATATACCCTGGCCCGTAAATGCAGACAAGAAACACCAAATCCATGTTCCTGAGAATCAGCTCATATAACCTACATTATTTTTGTGTTATTATAATTATAAACATAAAATAAATAAATAAATCAAGATTATAACATCTTCGAGATTATCGACATCTTCGGATCATCGATCCAGCTCCTTGTGATCAAGAGCCTCCTGGTGGTATTGAGCCACATCTTGGCGAAATCTTTCGTAATTGGTTTTATTATTGTTCAATAAAAATTATATCAAAGATTGAATAAGCTTTTATCATTCTAGGCTAAGAAAATGGTTTGGGAATCATAACTGCGATAACAACGACGACAAAACTATTGAGTCTAATTGTAATGAGAGATATAAAGCTGATAAAGAAACTGAGTCGTCAAAACTGAGTCGTCATGACTCAATTGTTTCAAAATGTCCTTAATTTCAGGCCTGACAGTCACTGGTATGTCATTAATAATTTTTTAAAATGTTAATTTCATATTAATTAAGAATTCTGATCGACTTTTATATTTACTCATAATATTCGACTTTTGCTTATTACCAAGGTATGGTTCGTGGGATTTAATGTTAGTAAAATTATTTAAGTGAGGAAACTGCTGAATAATGCTTTCAACGATTTGGTTAACATCAGCATTTTCAAAACTAAAAATTAATTTAAGGGCTTTATTTTTGCGCTGTTCCAAGGTTAGATTATTTGTTTCTTTTACTATGATTTTAGTTAAAATTTTCTCTTTATCTTTGTTATTGATCTCAGAAACAATCGGAAGTAGAGAGTTGATAATACTTGCTATTTCTCTCAAATTAATTTTCTCAAGGGACACATCGTGTGCATAGTTGTTGATAAAAGCACATGTAAGAATTTTACTGAGCAAACCTGAACCACGAACATCATGTGGACATTTTCCAACTCTAGTTGCACGACCGCGTGAGTTTTTTATTTCATTTATTTTAGTTACTAATAATTTACAAGTAAATATATAATTTAGGCTGACATCAAAGGTTATTGGATCCCGAAAGTAATGCTCGTCTGTATTATAATCAATTACAAGTAGTGTTTCACATGACTTTGTTGGAGCAAAAATGACAAATACAACTTTTGCACTTTGAAGGCACTTATAATTCAAATGTTCATTGAAAAATTCAGTACAAACGTCAAGAATCGCAGTGCACATTGTGAAACCCAAAAGAATGAAGGATGTTGATAAATTTAAATTAAGTATTTAATTAAAATGTTATCGTTAATTTTCTCATTTATTGATTTAAATTTAATGAAATTTCAGCACATTCTTTAGTTTTGATATCATCAAATAGCTTATATATTTTATCATGTTGAAAATCCCGATCTAAAATCTTTTTTCCAAAAACACTTTAAAAGCAGAGGCATGGAAAGTTGGATCATCTGAAATGAAACAACGGTAAAGAATACCATGATTTATTTGAAATTTTATTTTCGTACTCAAGAAAAAGCTGTTTAAATAATCTGTAAAGTTTCCTCCTATTTCGGTTAGTCGGTCAGAAATATGAGTCTTTCGAAAGTCGAAAATATTACAAATCATACGACAGGTGGAATAGAGAAGTAAACACCAATAGTTTTCATTGGGGATTATGCTAGTGACATGTTGAACGTCTTTGAACTGTCGAAAGTTGACGTTCTCTATGATATAATTATTATTTTTGGCTATTAAATTAAAAGTTAGATCTGAGGAACAAGTACATTAGTATTACTTTTAAATCATTTGCTTAATAGAAATGATACACATGAATTTTGAAATTGTGGTTTAATTTTAATACTGTTATTGATGTTTCGTTTTTGTTTTTCAATGGTTAGCGCAATTGCTTTTTTAAAATTGATTCCCATCAGATTATTTTTAAAAAGACCCTCACCGATAACTTGGGACACTGTGTTTGAGCCATCAATATGAAAATCATGCATCTTTCGTCTTATTTCATCAATAAAATTGTTAGGAAAAGTGTCCAAACCTTGACTTATAAAAATTAAATAAGCGCAAATAAACAGACCGCAATCAAAACTGTTTTCTTGATATCTAAGATATTGGAAAGAGTGACAAGATGGAACCACTTGAAGTTTAAAAATCTTATTTAAAGCAATGTTAATCTTAAGAGTAGCTTATTTATTTTTTAACAGATTTCTAGTTGCAAATATTGGGTCAATAAAATATGACTCAAGCAACGATTTGCTGTAGACAAATAAAATCCAATGGGCATTGTTTATATTTAGCAGACAAAAAATAACCTCAGCTTTAAATACTGCATCTGGAATCGAGGTAATATTTTCCTTAATGTCTGAAGATAGAATACTAATAATAAAGCACTGTAAATGTGCAAATGTAGGATTGCTTACCTGCCGCTCAAGGTATTGGTCAAATTCATCGTCGATAAACCAAACTTTTGGATCACGAAGTTTAATATTTTTAAATTAGTGCATTCTGCATCAGTCTCTTCAGAGATTGTGGCAGATTCTAAGACTGATGCAGGCACGCACCTTCATTTATTCTTGGCTGCTGCTTGCCTATTTTTTCTTTGTGTTTTAGTTTGTTGGTCATCACTGGTCGTTATAAAGGTTGGTTGGATTTCATATATGTCAACGTGCAGCATTTGTCTTAGATTATCATGGGTTTTATTTGTAGTCTCCATCGTATCATAGCCGACAATGGTTTGAGATGATTCCTCTAAAAGTATATCCTCGAGTATAATGACAGTCTCTGCAGTGTTTGATGTGTATTTTCCATCATCGATGATGATCTGATCCAAGGATGGTAACATATTGCTTAGTATGTCTGAGATGTGAGGAGCCATATTAGAGGTACAAATCTTTCTGCAGTGTCCGGGTATTTCTTATAGCAAAGTAGAGAAATCGTTTAACTTTATTTAGCTCAGTTTTAAGAGGTTTAACTTTGATTTCGTTGATATTGTTGCCTAATTTCACAAGAATGTTATGTTGAGCAGCTTTTTGTGGGTAGATATCGTCAACCTTTTCGAAAAAGTTATTGACTTCACTTATGGTTTTAGAAGAGATGATGTTGTGTATTCTATCGATCTCACTAGATAGTTTCCATTGTTGAAGCCTAAGGAGTCGTTCTAAGGAGTGTGCACTGGTTATCTAGGTTACTAATGGAATACATTTATAAACAGTTAAGGACATAGTTGTGGACATAATCGCCATATGTTACATTTGTTGTATGTTGAAGCTCCTCTTTCAACTGCAAATAATTAAGATAGAAGATGATGTCAACTAGTTTTTCAGACGATTTAGGCTGACACAAAAGAGAATTCAATATGTTGTTTTTCTCAGTCATTTTGTGGAGATTCAAAAAGCCAAGATTAAACATAATGTCGGACTCGCTTCAGATTTTTGAATTTTATTGATTTTAATAAATTTGCCCCCTACAAATGAAATCTCTTTGGGAAAATTCGTATTTAATTTTAATTTATTTAATAAATTTATTAAATTTTCTGGAGTTTTTTCTATGTTTTCCGCAAAACACAGTTCCAGAATTCTGGGAATTCTTTGCATAATTCTTTTAGCTATGAGCGAGTGAGATCTAATGATCTAAATGTGGTTTCGTTGTTATCAACTTCACAGTTATTTAATATATCAATCATAATAAACTATCCATCAGAAAATTTAATTTGAGATTTTAGCAAGTAGTCGTTGTTTTATATCATATAATAGTTTATTTATCTGTACACCCTTGATTTTTGTATTTGATATGGTAGCTGTCTAGGCTAACTTCTAGGAGAGAGCACATAAAAACTTCTTAATGATTGGCGACGCTAAAATATACTTATTTTGGTTGTTATTAGATATTATAATGCCTGACTCCACGAGGAAGGTCTTGACTGAATTATTCAGTGGTTTATCTGGCTCAAGAGCTTTCTTGGTATTCTAATAATCCAAAAAAACATATATTATGGTTTCTATAGAAAAATTTGACAAATCCTGATATTTTTAAAGGATTTTCAACCGCGTCTATCGTCTAACGTTTAGAGTGTATCTCTTAGTGCTTTCCCGAAGTTTCTTTTAATTTAATAAGTCGAATGAATTTAGGGAGGAATTTAATAAACTCTCTATTTTCATTCTGACTTAAAATTCTTGCAGATTTATCAAAGTTTACATTTTTCCTAATATAAGAATTATTTTTATGATTAATCTTTCCAAAATTTGATTTTTACTGTTTTTATTATTCTTATTTAACGATTGAAAATTTTTGTAATTATTATTTACAGACGTTCTTTCACTTTGAACTTTATTAAATGTTTCAATTTTATTTCTATCGTTAATTTGTAGTTTAGAATTATCTAATTCATTGAAATTAATTCCACTTATGTCATTTACAATTTAAGTTTCAGAATCAACAATTTCACCTTTGTTTAAATCATCTGATTTATTCAACTCCAAACCTCTATTTTCAATTAATGATAATTTTAAATTAGTTTTATTAATATCACTATTATTTAATTCTTTTAATTTAGAATATTGACTCTGTTCAACTTTGGAAATGACAGAATTATCAGAAGTATCAAAGTTGTTCTCAAATAAATGTAATTTATTTAAATTATTATTAAAATATAAACTATTTTGAAATTTAACATTTTGAAGATCATTTTTAATTGTTATTTTTATTCTAGCCTCTTGC
The DNA here is from genome assembly GCA_022537955.1 of Schmidtea mediterranea. NCBI lineage: Eukaryota > Metazoa > Platyhelminthes > Tricladida > Dugesiidae > Schmidtea > Schmidtea mediterranea. The sequence continues at coordinate 163,162,365 of CM039679.1, read as the reverse complement.
CCATCTCGAAACCCGGTGACAACGCGAGACGAAGAAAAAGAATTATCGATATTTTCACTACCAACTTTTGTTGAAAATAAATCATTTGAACTTGAATTTTTATTTTCACGAAAATAACAATCCAATAAATGTATTGAATTTAAGTTTTTATTAGTCAAATAAAAATTGCTTTTCACATGTTCTAAATTTTTAAAAGCAGTATTAGTTGAAGCTTTTTGTTAATGTAAAAATGCAGTTCGTTATCTAATGAATTATAGTTAGAATTTGAATTTAATCTTAAATTAGGATCTTTATTAAAATCTAATACTTTATCAGTTACTTTTACATTATTAAATTCTGTTTTATCTAAACCTAAATCTTTATTAAAATCTACTACTTTATCAGATAATTTTACATTAGTAAATTCTGTATTATCTAAATTTAAAGGTTTAATTAGAGAATTTACTTTAGAATAATTAACATTAAGTAAATCATAATTTAATTTACCATTAAAATTAGGAATAATTAAATGTAATAAATAATCTAACTTACAATAAATTCCATTAACTGATTCTTCGAGTTCAAATATCTTCGTCCCAAGTGGTACAATATTCATTTTAATTAAATTTTTTATTATGTTTGAGGATTGTTCTGGATTGCGTCATCGTGTTGGAATGTTACGTCTAACATTGAATTTTACAATTTCCAAGGTAGTTCATGAAGTTTTATAAACAATCCTAAAACTAAATTATACAAGATATACTTTACCAATTTCTATAAAATTTGAAATTTACAGCAAATAAAATATGATTTATATTCTATTAAAAAATTTAATTTTGAAAATAAAAAATAATTCGCCTACGACAGGATTTGAACCCTTGACTCAACGAATTATAACCGACACCAGACTGTTACAAGTCTCATTTTATTAACTAAATTTCTAATAATAATAATAATAATAATAACAATAATAATATTAATAATAATAATAAAAATAATAATATTAATAATAATAATAATAATTATTATAAAAATAATTACAAAACAATAGAATAAAAAGACAAACACATTTTTAAGACAACATTTATTTAAATAAAAGATTCTTCGGTTTAATTCTTCCACATCAGTGGCATTGATACCTAAATAATGTCCGAATTCAAAAAAGCAAAGAATTAATGAAAACGTTAAATTAAAATAAAATAATTTTGGTTAGAAATAATTTAATTAAAATTTCAATGAATAAATTGTCAAATTAAATCAAGAAAATAATAAAAATTAGAGTTAGATTATACAAATAATTTCAAGGTCATATTTTGTTTTATCGCATTAAATTTAACACGCAATGTTAGGGTCACAAAATAGGTATAAATACCAATTCATTTTTGCATAAATTTAATCACTTGTGAGGGATCACTTTTTCTCGTAAAAAACTCTAACGTTTTTTATCAGAAAAAACAGCATTGTATCACAAAGTACTTGAACAATTGTCTCGAACTATTATCAAGCACTGTTGGAGAAAACTCTCAAAGTGAGTCAGAGTGAATAATATGCACGTATGATGGAAGTGGTCTAACTATGCTATACCAATATATTATGAATACAATTATATGAGTTCAAGAGTATTAAAGTTGTTTTCCTGTCGAAATTTTTCCGGCCCACAGCCACACACCAGCAAGTAATTAAAATCATACATCACTATCGAGTGGTGTAAATGCGGTTCATGTAACAATCATGACAGTTATGTTAATTAATTATAAAATTCTAAAATATCTATAGGACGGTACCTGCCTGTACAGATAGGAATTAGATAATAAATTCGACAAAAATGTAAAGATCCGAGAAAAATAGAGAAAACGAAACCTAGAAAGGTAAATTAACGTATTAGTGTCCACGAAGCCCAAGTATAAATCTAAAACCACCCAAAAAGTCTCGTTAAAAAAATCAAAATTGAGCACCTGATCCTTCACGTAGTGAGGAATATCCATTAAATCATAAAAATTAAAAGCAAAGGATCAGAACCCGTAAAAATTACAGTCAAGTAACCCTACGCATTAAATCGAAAGGCGAACATATATAGAATACACCCTACATAATTAAACAATTGTGTTATATCGCGAACAGACATACAGCAGATCCATCCCAAAACTTAAGACAAATTCCAAAATAACTTATTAAATAATAAAACTAAATATACATAGTTCAAAAGATAAAGTAAGAATTTATTAAAACAGAGGACATCGTAAGACATAAAGTAACTCTAAAATAATTTACTAAATTATAAAGACATTCTATTTATAAAACATGGAAATATTCACAAATCACAGATACGTTATAGGTAGACCTAGAAGCTAGCATAAGATATGAATAACTCATAAGAAATTTTATTTCCAAACATAAAATAACCATAAATCACAAAAATATAACTAACCCCTTCGTGGAGAAAATAGAAAACGATGAGTAATTCCATTCGCATATCCTTAAGTTAATGCGAAAAAATCATCTAGCCATTGGAATCCAGCAATAGTCTGCCTATACATAATAACGCGAATCTTCACCGCTGTAGAAGCTACCCTCAAGGAAAAATAACAGTATGAAACAATGAAAAATACTCACCTGAACATCCCCGCAGTTACACTTCCATGATCTTTCATTTCCAAGACGTTCTCATAGATCACTTGGCCTGGCTTAATTCGTTACAACGAGACATAAATTAATAACTACCAACTTACTTCCATGCAGAATTCAGAACGAATCCTAGGTTTTCCATTGAAACAAACAATTATTCCAGGATTGGCGACGAAATACCATCAACGATGTCTTGATGAGGCTCCCTGTAGGTGATCGGTGGTGAACTCATCCGTAATAGAAAATAACATTGAAGGAGAAATATGAACTTCCATTACCCGTAGACTTTTTTACGCGAAAAATCAAATTAGAAATTTAATTTGTAGAACATGATGAAAGCATGATAACGTAATAGTATTAGCTTACCGGTGTGTGTAGAATTCCACACCTTATTCAGCATGTTTGCAGTTCCGTGTGCATCGATGAAGGAGAATAGAAGATGACAGCAGACGGTGCACACTACATTCCACTCAGAAATCTCGACAAATAACGTGACTATCCAACTGTCCATGAATATGCAGCATAAACAGAGTAGGATATTTGGAGTTCAACAATCGAAGTGAAACCAAATAAGAAATTGCCACGAGGCTTCAGTGATTACCCCGATCACAAGTGGCGTGAATCACCCAACCATATAAATACTCTGTCACCGGGTAAGAACCACCATTATCTACAACAATCATGTCAAGCCTGAACCGAACCAAAAAATGTGATATGAATCTCCATGAATCTAATCCCATGAAAAAGGAAGAAAGATTATCCACGTCCGAAGATTATGCGTCAGGAGAGACATTTCATTTGTTTGGAAATTTAAATTCTTAGTTTTATTCGGGTCAATTTAATAAATAATATACCTTAAGTTTGAGTTTTCTTTTAATTTTATATTATGTCGGTAATGTAGATTGATTTTAAATTTTTATTTTGTTATCCTTATCTAATGTAACTTAATTCTGACTTTCAGGAAATAATAATTATAAGTATCAATACATAGGATAATAGAATTTTATTTGGTTTTATATTAAAGTAAGTGAACGTGACCGTAAGGGTCTACTATTCAAACGACTGATGAGAATCAATAAGAACATAGCCAGTGGCCGAAACGCGAACTCCGACGGATACCTGCCAGAATAGAATGTGTCATTTCATCCAGGAGACCCAGTTCTCCTTGAGCTCAACGCACCGGTACACCTGACCATCCCAAAACGCATCGTGCAACCCGACATTCTGAAAGCACTAGGTGATAAGACGAGCAAGAAACACGCCCACTCGCGACGTCCTCTAAAGCGAGAGGTCCCGCGAAGAAAGTTTGGACATAAAATCAAAAAATAAAGAAGTATGGTGTTGTAGACCTGTAAATGATAATAAAATTGTTAATTGTTAACTTTGGTTTTCGTTTGGTTACAAAACTTTATGATAGTTTTTTTTGTGTCGAGATAATTGGATGTACAGTTTAATAAAGACTAGACGTGTCCCATGCTCGTTCTGTTTGTTGGGTGTTATAACTAAAGTGACTTATTTAATTATGCTTATTAATTCAGCCATGGACGCCATCAAGGATATCGACCAGGAGTTAAGGAAACTGAGAAGAAAGAACGTAAAACTCCATAAACAATACGTAGAGCTCAGTCGTGAGCTACTACGAACAAGGGCTACGTGGGTCGAGCCCTCTCGGGTGAAACGCCTATTCCAAAAAATCACTGCGGCCCAAAAGAGATGGCAAGAGGAGAAGGCCCTGAATTAGACCCAAAAGGTCCAAATTCGTGGGCTCGAAATTGCTGTAGCTTTAAGCCAAGAGAAGAGTGCTGTGACTTACCCCTTGGAGTGCTGTAAATAGTGCTCTATTTACTTTTCAAAAATACTTACCTTATGTAATTTGTCTACTATAACTGCTTTTAAAATTTTCAGCTTTAAAATTACCTTTATGTAACTTAACTGTTGACCCTCTATTTAATTTTAAAAAATTCTTACCTAACTTACCATACTTTACTCTAGGCACCTTAATTTACTTAAATTTTCTTAATTGTACCCTAATGTACGTAGATTGACTTTTGACTCTTTAATTTACTTTAATTTACCTTAATGTACTCTAATGTATCTTAATTTACTTGAGAAACCTTAATTTATTCTAATATACTTAAATGTATTCTAATGTACTTTAATTTACCTTAATTTACTTTAAGATACTCTAATGTACTTTAATTTACTTTAGACTCTTTAATTTACCTTAATTTACTTTAAGATACTCTAATGTACTTTAATTTACTTTAGACTCTTTAATTTACCTTAATTTACTTTAATATACTCTAATACAGAGCTTCTTAAACTTTTGTAATTCACGACCCAATTTATGATTGCGAGTTTCTTGACGACCCCATACAAATATAAAAGAAAAATAAATTTATATTTTTTTAAAATTCCTATAACATCTTCTAATTCTAATTCATAGTAAATGTTATTCAAGTTATTACAATACTCTTAATAGAAATGCAGGTACAAACAATCTTTCCGAACTAGAAGATTTTATGATATATTTATCTACGATAATTGTTATTTTATCTTTATAACAATAATTTTACAAGTTAAAAAACATTTTCTGTTAAATTGTATTTTAATTTCTCGCGACACCAGAATTTTGCTACGCAACCCCAAATGGGGTCGCGACCCATGGTTTAAGAAGCCCTGCTCTAATGTATGCTAATGTACTTTATTTTATCTTAATTTACTTTAGGTATTTTAACCTGTTTTTATCTAGAGCTTAAATTTGCCTATGAAAATTGTGTGAACAAATATTTCAAGTGTTTTTTAACAAGCCTATAAAATACCCCTGACAATTTTTTATCGGTAGGCGATTCAAGCCATTTTTATTTTATGCCTATATTTACCTATACAAAGTATTGAGACCAAATATTGCATTGCTTTTTATTACGAGTTAAAAATATCCCTGACTATAGTGTGATCATCTTAGGCGATTTGAGCCAATTTTAATTTTATGCTTTTTTATTGTTAGGCGATTCAAGCCAATATTTATCTAAGGCTTTTTTTTCGAGAGTCAAAAAATACCCTTGCTTATAGTTTGATTGAAAAAAATATTTTTTGTATGAAAAATACCCTCTCTGACCATCGAAGGCGATTTGAGGCAATTTTAATTTTATACTTTTTTATCGAGAATACTGTGATTGAAAAAATTTTGTGGATGAAAAAAAAATTTATTCAAAAAAATATTTCATACAACTTTATTTCAAAAATTCGCCAAAAGTTGAATTAAAAATAATTTATCAAAAAAAATGTGCGCACACAAAATTTAATTACCTTGATTCCATAATTATGTAATCAAGACACACCGTGATTAATCAGTGATAACTTTCCCCCTACTTATTATGCAATGGAGTGTGGGCGCAGAAAGCTACTAACTATCTACTTAAGCTGAAATATGTGAATAGAGTAAGGGATTTAAGAGCAAGACGAGCATATACCTTCTATCAGTAGCTCGCTGAACCAGCTGCAGACCGGGTCTTAGCATTTTTGGAAACAAAGCTCACCTTTGACGGTCTCAGAACCATTGGTTACATTACCAAAATTGCTTAGCAATGGGTAACCAGTTGCAGACGCATAGCATTGTATATAAGGGATCAAGGTTACAAACACCACTAACCCCACATCTGTTTATTACTTTCAACTCGTTAGACTTTTCTCTTCAACTAACTGGCAACTTTTTTTGTTGACAGTTCCTTTTATATTTTTGGGTTGCCATTAATTTGGATTAGAGCTAAGGAAACAATTTTTTCGGTTCGAACAATTTGTTGGGCCAGAACACAAACGGCCTTGTAAATTGTTTAAATGAATCGGTAATACACACGCAGATAGAACATGCAGATTTAAAATCGAACCTATAAAACATCAACTAACCCTGCAAAAATACGAGAAAGAAAACAATTAAATATAAAATTATAAAACACAAAAATAAATTAAAATAATAACAAAGTGCAACAAGATCCGCACGAAATAAACACAAAAATAACACGAAAACCTAATAATTTGACCGAAATTTGACAATTTACCAAAAAATACAAAATTCCATGAAAATGAAATAAAAATGAAATAATTCAAATTGGAAACAATTCATTTAAAAAATTCAAAATAAAAATTGTCAAATTAAATTACAAAAAAAACTTACGAATAGAATATACTAGAAAATCACAAGGTCAAATTTTGTTTTACTAAATCAAAATTAACACGCAAGGTTAGGGTCGTACAATAGGTATATATACCGATTCATTTGCACATAATTTTATTAAGTTTTTTAAAAAACTTGAACCGTTTTAACCAGTTTGGAAATCTTGAATTGTCAGTGGAAGCCAGAAACTTTAATGTGAGTGAGAGGATGTTCGAAAACTCTCTCCACGTCGCGTCCTGGAAACCTCGAATGAGCTCTGCTTGGGTGTCGGCGTGGGGAGAAGGTTATGATGTATTATGCACGAAAAATTATGTTAGTAACGACGACTATGATGTATTTTGTGGAAAAAATATATGTTTACTTAAACAATCAGATTTCCTTTTGTCGAAATTTTTCCGGCCCACAGCCGACAAATCATTACAAGATATTAAAATCATACATACAATCGAATTGTGTAAGTGCGTGTATAATCGCCAATAATTCGTGCCCGTGAAGACTCCAGCGTGAGAACTCAGGAGCTGAAACGTCAATATCATTCCGTATAGGGGGAAAGGGTGAAGGAGAAATAGTCTTTTGGCTGTTTCGTCGGCACTCATTTCCCATAAACTCGACCTAAATATTATTTACAAGACACGGCTCAAAATTACCACACCGAGTAGTCCAGTGGGCACTCCTAAACTATTAATATTGACAAAAGTTTACCTTAGGATCAATTAAGGGAAGGGGACGGGGAACTTAATGTTATCAAATCGTTGCTGTGATCTTAAAAAAATTAAAAACTCTATCAATTACTAACGTATTCCAAGTCATTTTAATAGCTTGAGAGTCGATCATAATTTAATCTAACTTTTAAAGTTCAATGATAACCCACTCAAAATATATTTCATTTATAAAAAAAAAATCCCAGACTCCTAAATCTCGATCAAAATTCAATGAACAAAAAATGACTCCTTTGAACGTCGACAACCTCCGCAAAATTGAGATGAATTTATAAATAAGAAAAAATTGTTTCGAGAACCATTACTCCAAAACATTCATAAAATACTCAAAAAATTTAAATTTCATATCATCACCCCACTCTAACACGAATAAGTCAAGCATATGTTAAGCTCCATCTTCACAATACACATTAGAAATAAAAGTAACAATTTAACGAATGTAAATCCAGATTGATTAACGAAACCCCGCACGAGAAAACCGAGCGAAAAATCCTGAACTCCAATCCGACAATCGTCGTAGGTCATTAGGAAGAGCCATTGATAATTGTTGATGAATTGAAACCCTTGCATGTAATAGCCCCATTGTTGAATCTGGTTGCTCCGAATTTCGCGTTTGAGTCATCAGTACATAACAACCTTGCTGTATTTTCTAAAAGATTTAATCGGCATTCGGAAATTTCCACATGAAACTTTCTTACTTCAACTGTGAATATCTGGAGAAATTAGTGCCCGCGAAGCTGAAATTCGTTGTGGTTAGGCTGAAATACAAAAATATCGACGTAAATTAATTTAATCAATGCTGAAATAAATTACTGAATGTACAGTTGATTTTTCTATTACTCATTGGAATATTATTATGCACACATAGAAATCGCAACTGTGGTGTGCGCAGCAATCGATCCAATCACCGATACTTGTATCAATACGCAAATATAATGGATGCGCCCGATTTCTACATTCATTTTTTAAAATTTTTAATGCATCGAAATCCGCAAAAATCTAGTTTCGTAGCTGAAATTCCACGGAAGGCCGAAGGGAAGGCAACGAAAATGATGGAAGGTAATCTTAATGACACACTTCTATAAAATATTTAATTCTTACTTCTGAGTCATAGCACTGGATAATGTACCACCAACTTTGCAGACCCCGATGATGATTCCCTTTTCTTCATTCATTAGAAACGCGAAAAAGAGAGTACGTAGAAAGATACGAAACGATATTACATCCTATGATTATCCTTTCGATGTCCGATTAAGCTAGTAACTGTGTCCCGATCAAAACGAATACAATGGACCAAACCTAATTCATTAAGAAAATTATGATTCACTTCTGCTAAAAACGATCGAATAAATGAGGAGCAACTCCATATTACTTCTCAGAATCTAACAGAATAGGCGAGTAGGACACAAGTTAAAGTACCATGAGGTTTTCATTCTTTTCGTCCATTCAACCTGTTGATAATGATGATACCTATAACTTATTGGACTCGGCTTAATTTATTGAAATCCGTAATTAAAAGACCTAAGGAAGTTATTGTTCATGATAGTCGAACTACCATCACTAAATTTTACATTTAATTACAAGATTTCAGAAATAATAATGTTACCAGTAGTTTTAGTCGAGTTTAATTATGAGTGACGATTTTTTTTGACTACTGGTAATACTTATTAATGATGATTATTTTTAATTACTGGTAATGCTCATATTAATTATTCATGATGATTATTTTTAGTTATTGATAATGCCTTTTTGAACTATTCATAATGATTAATTTTAGATGTGAGTAGCACTTATTTTAATTATTAGTAATAAATGTTGATAATGCTTATTTTAGTGATTAATTTTAGCAGTTGGTAAGGTTGATTTTAACTATTGGTGAGGATTATCTTTAACTGTTGGTAGCGATTATTTTTGGTCGTTAGCAGCAATCGTTTAGTTATTGGTAATGATCATATTGCTGTTGATAATGAATATTTTGGCTATTGATAATGAATATCTTCCTCTGATTAAAATTTACGCTCTAATGATCCGCGTAAAATGTTGGATGTAAATTATCTATTCAACGTTCCGAGTGACCTTATCTTTAGTTTAATTAGTAATAATATATACCCTTATAAGTGATTGGAACCTTAGAATTAACAAAGTGTAAGAAATTATATTTAATTTAATCATTAGACTCATAAGGTTGATAATATGTAAGCGGGTATATTTTAATCATGTCATTTAGCTATCAAACTTTTCGGATCATTGACGTCTAGATTCCATTATTTGGTTCTTCGAACCGTATGTTGTTGACACCCGGGCAAAGTTAATTATGACTGATCTCATGGATTCCTAAGACATTACTCTCCTCAATGGTGACTCGTGGTGGGTTACAGGGTTTCAAATCTTGCTTATCTTCCCGGCGACCCTAGTAACGCCATACAAAAATTACTAACTGCCACTTGGCACCCGTTGCTAGGCAACGTTGGTAATGTGTTCAAGTGGTGGACTGCCCGCAAAAATTGAGTATCATTAGCTAATACTATAGTTGCTCGGACACTCCTCGGGTTCACGAGCTGTCGATAGAAGACCTGTGCTCGCTTTTAATTATTTGGTCCCCTTGCATTTAACTGTCCTTCGTCTATCCAGCTGGTTTATCGGCGTTAGTTTGAGAAGACAAAGTAATTGGTGGTTTTACTTAATCTCTCACAATGTTATTTTATTTATTTTTTTAAAAACCTTATTAGTACGTAAATGCAATGAGAAATGTACGGGAAACGATATATTTAACAATAGTCTATTTCTCTACGAAACGCATTGGTTGGAGAGTCGAGCGGCCCGACGCTTAGCTCGCTCCTTGCGACCCGGTCGTCGACTGGACGTTGAAGGAATTGTTGGAGTAGGGTTTTCGACAGGGGTTGGCATCGCGGATGGGGTCGGATTCGACTCACGGTATGCTAATTGAGCCGGGGCGAAAACTAGAGGGTAGGTTACCGCTGCCCCCTCTTGACTGGCGGACAACGCTACCTCTAGCCCCCTGATTTGGGTCTTCAGGTTTGACACCAATTGTCTTTCTTCGGCCCACCCCTTCTGGGCCGCGGCTAACTTTTGGTACAGCGGCTTGACCCTCGTGGGGTTAACCCACGTAGCCTTGAGTTGTTGTATTTCCCGAACCAGGTGTATGAGTTGATCGTGGAGATCCTTGTTTGTCTGTCGCGCTCGAGTTAACTCGTTTTGTAATAACTTTACGGGATCCATTTCTAAAATAGTACGAGTAAATTGGATGGCGACTAATACTAATATGAGCAGCTTTACTTAAACAATTTTTATAAAATGAAAATTTTGATAATGATAGAAAAGATGAGACAGAAAAACTTTTGTTCTTTGAATCGATCACAATGTCATTAGAATAATAATCAATGTCCCCATTAATAGAGTTACTCCTCCGCGAAGAATCGCTTAATTCCCTCTTCCGGGGCGTAGCCCGAGACAACGAGCACCGGTCGCTTAAGGTTTCTGATCGGTCTGGGAGAGGGTGGATATCTACTGGCTAACCGCCCCGCCATCAGGTCATCTTGAACGTTGGCCAGGTGTGCTGCGGCCCTTGCCACATCTGCTTCGACTTGACGTTGGAGTTGGAGGAGGTCCTCCAGAAGCTCCTGGGCCTGGGTTAAGATATCTTGAGAAGGATTAGGCTCGTCGAATGGCTTCCGGAACTGCCGCATGAATTCCTCGGGGTTTATGTCTTCCGGTTGGTCATCTTCAGGCATGGAAGGGTATCGTTCTTGATACACCCGATTCCATGCCTGCCTCCACTGTTCTACTACATGGGCAGGAAGTTCGATCATAGCTCCGGTTTCTACTAAATGGAAATAACTTAGTGAGGTTGGTAGTTTTCATTCAAGTTTTCTTTGATAATTTATAGGGAGATGCCTAGCTCATGGTTCACAAATTGTACAGACTTTCTAGTCGTTTAAGGAAGAGATTGGGTCAATTCAAACCTACATACGTTAAACCTAAGGGCTCGAAGTTGAACGCGTGTTGGTGTCCGGTCTAATGCTGCAGTTGGACTCTAGAAGAAAACGATGATTTAAGTTACTGGTCATGCGTCTGCCTGCTGTACGGCCATTCGAGGAATGCTTAATGTTAAAAAATGATAAAATGTAATTGTCGGTCATCTTAGCTTAAATGGGTTTATGTATTACCAACCGTTCGAGTTTGTATATATTTGGATGATTTAATTAAGTAGGTGTAAATTCCACTATCGAAAATTTTAATTAAACAATTTTTTAAGAAAACCTTTATCTATAATTGAACAATTAGACATTTGATTGGGGTTATATGATCAAACATGTAAATAAGGTTCACTAACTAAGTATGTAGTTAAATAATCAAATATCCATTTATGGTCAACTAATTAAGCATTTACATATCGTTAAATAATCAGATTTTATATATGGATTAACTAATTAGACAATTATCAGATTTTATAGATGGATTAACTAATTAGACAATTATATACATGATTAAACAATCAAATGGTTATCAAATTAAGCATTCATAAGTATAATTAAACAAGTAGACGTTCACACAATGCTAGATCTTGAACTGGAGTGTTTTAATAATCATCATTTCCTTTATAAACAAAAATGACAGGATGTGAGAGTCAATCACTATTTGAACACGGTGAACTGTTTATGTCGACGGAAATGATGGTGATCAAAGGTTGTTTATTTTTGTACTAGTAAATTTTAATTCATTTTATTCTAGACAGGGGCGCCTTCAAGATCATGTATTCATGAAATGGTGAGCTATGTGGTTTCGGCTAAGTTGAACATTTTTGATTTACCATTTTAAGGAAAGTGTTTCGTGGTTCTCGAGCGGGCGCCATCCCTCACACTGGGAATTGATACGGGAAACCTTTTATAATGAAAATCAAGCCTTCATCATTTCAAATAACGTTAGCAAAGACTGATCATTAAACTTTTGATCTGTTGAATTGGTAAAGTTGATTGTCATAATTTAAGTTATTTTGTTTTACCTAATAAATTATCTCAGGCTGTTATTTTATTCTCGTTTAGAAATTTATGTTACTTACTAAATCCCGCTACTTTCACCTGGAGGTTATTTTATTCAACTCGAAGTGTCGTTTAAATAATAACTCAGATTAAATTTCCATCGTTCGCGTCATCTATTTCTCTTCATAATTTGTCAAGTCGCCAATTTCTTCAATTTATCATTTTAGTATTTTATCGATAATCAAGTTTGATTCTATTTTCCTTTTATTCGGGAATGAATTTCGCTTATTCAAGTTCTTTCAAATTTAATGAATCGCTTGGTTTAACTAACAATTCTTATCCAATTAATCAACGGATCGATCTTATTAAACAAGGATTTTATACGTTTCGCATTAATTTCCGAATTGCATTAAGAAAATTTTGTAGTTTAAACCATGACTACTCCAATTTGTCTTAGTGGATATGTTAATGAAATTCAATCAATATGGTACTTATTTTCTTCACTTTTAGTCGATAACACTTTAATTTACTTATTTTTGTTCAATACTTTTCATCAATTGCCTTAGCCATTACTCTGGTTCAAACACTTGTCGTTATGGTGAAATGAGTCGAGGAGTTAGATCTCCATTACGTTAATCAATAACTAAACGATTACTCAGTTTAATAAATTAACGAGTCAAATATCTTTACAAAATTCTTTATTTCTTTACGGTACAATATTTTACTTTAAATGGTTGAGTGGGAATCAATGATTTACTTATTAATTGAATATTTAAACTACGATATTAAATTTATTTATGTTAATCAATTAACGTCGACGAAGTATTTATTAAATGAATGTTCAATTTACGATATAGTACTTTAGTGAGATAAATTTCTTTATATTGATCAATTAAAAGTTAATGAATTATCAAATGAACACTTGATGAATTAATTTTCTTTTCTCTAAACAATACTAAATGAGTTATTTATCAAATGAATATTATGATGAATTAATAATCAATTTAAAATCGATAATTTACTTATCAAATCCATGCTTTACTGAGTTTACTTTAAGCAATAATTAAGTTAAAATCAGTGAATTATTTATTAAAGGATTACTCAATTTACGGTACGATACTTCAATTAATCAGTTAGAATCGATAAATTATTTATTAAATGAGTACTTGATTTACAGTATGATAGTTTGACGAGTTAGATATCTTTATATTAATCAATCAAACTCGATTGAGTTATTTATTAAATGGATACTAAATATTTTTACATTAATCCATGAGAATCAATAAATTATTCATTAACTGATCCCTATTTATTTATTTGACTCGCAAATTTAATTTTTGTTTGAATTATTAATTTGAATTATAACAACGATTTCCATTTTAATTAACCCCAGTTCCAATCCCTTTTAATAAGCCTTAAGCGCATTCTGTGTTTATATTATATTTACTGAGTGCCCACTGGACTACTCGGTGTGATGATTTTTAGCCATGTGTAGTATGAGTTAAGTCGATTTTACAGAAACGAGGGACGAGGAAGCAATCAAATGACTTCTTCCTTATTCCTCCTCTCATCTATAGGGATACTATTGACGATCCAACCCTGCGTTCCGCACGCCGGGTCTTCACGGGCACAGATCATTGGCGATATTCCACGCGCTTACACGAATCTGAATTGTGTGTAGATTTTATTTACTTGCATTATGTTTCGGCTGTGGGCCGGAAAAATTTCGACAGATTTAATTACAAATTATATATCTATATGAAACAATTTATGCATAATAAGGTTTATTAATTATACAAAAAATAACAAGTTACCATTCCAGTTCATAAAAATAGCATAAATTCATACAATAAACCAAATGCCTCTCTTCCCACGCCGACGTCCGAGCAGAGCTCTACAGAGATGCAAGGTACGGGGCGTGGAAAAAGGGTTCCAAAATCAATGATCCTCACCTAAAATTCTGAAAATTCAAAAAACTGATCTCAAATAGATTTAAAATTTTTAAACAAAATTCAAATAATTTTCGAAAACACGGTGTGTTTTTCAAAAAATGGTGGTTTTTTGTGTTAAGTTAAATGTGAAAATGGATCAGTATATATACCTATTTGTATGACGTGTGAAATTTGATGCAGTAAAACAAAATTCGACTTTGTTATTTTCTAGCAAATTCTATTATTTATTTTTATTATTTTTCGATTTATTTTTATAATTTTTTATAAAAAATTTTTTGAATTATTGCTAATTCAAATTTTTCGATTTAAATCTTGCTTTAATGAACTTTAATTGATTTTTCCAATTTCGTCGAATTTGTTGTGTTTTCTTGTTGTATTTGTGTAGATATCGTGCGGATCTTGGTGCATTTTGTTAATATTTTATTTTATTTTTATGTTCATTAATTTATATTTAATTCTTTTATTTCTCAGATTTTATATGGTTTAATTGATGTTTTTCAGGTTTATTTTAAATTGCGTGTTGTATCTGCGTGTGTGTTTCTGATCCATTTAAACATTTTTTCAAGGCCGTTTACGTTCTGGCCCAACACTCGTAATTATTAATGAGAACACCGAGTAGAAATATTCGATACCTATAGTCTATTGGATTCATTGCCAGAATAATGCTTTGCGTTTCCCCACTTGTGAGTCGCATATTGAACTGATCTAGAAAATTGGATGATTTGTATTCCCATCCGAAATTCATATCCCAGCAACACGATTCCATACAGTTGATATTTGGAGTTAAGTTGACCGCATTAACCAATTCCAGTGAGAAAAGGATGAAATCGTTTAAGCTAACAGTTTGGATAATAATTTTGGTATAATAAAAGTTCTCCAAATGTTTTTCTTTGGTAAATTGGGACACCTAAAGATCGAATCTGAACCGCCAACACTCCGGTTGGAGGGCTTTACATACTCACCAACAGCTCTGCAGAACATCCAAAGAGTGTTCTTTAGAAATTATACTACTAAGCTTCCTGCAACGTATAATAAGGAAGGTAATAGAGGACGAACGAAAACTACGTGGTAGTAAATGCCGGTAAGAGATGAATCAAGCCGCTACGACGCTCCAAATAGTGATTAATAACCAAGGAATAAGTTAGGATATGCACCATGACATTCGATAGCCCAACTAATTGACCTGGCCGCGACTATTCATGCAATATTAATACGAAATGGTGGTGAGCACGAGTTTTTCCCGGATACCCGTAGCCGATGAATATTATACTTCTTAGGTTAAAATAGTCCACTAGACTACAGACTTCGAATCTAAAATGATAATGGAACATTATTCGTTCAGAGAATTCCTGGATCGACGCGTCCCGGATCATCGCTAGGTTCCCGGCACACTCGGCTGCCAGATGCAGGCAAGCGATGTGGGACGCGAGATTTTCAATATCTCCCGTCATAGACACAAGGTCTGTAAATAAGAGAGATTCGGAAGATGTAGAACTCCCTTACGTGACCATCAAACGCGAACCTGGTCGGAATCCGGCCCGAGAGATCCGAGGCCAGGCGGAGTTCATGTTGGTTCGAGCACCAGAGGGAGACAGCTCGCCAAATTGACAAGGCCAGACGATACTTGGCCCAGATAAACCAAGACATCGCAGAGGGCAGAATATCCAGCACGGATGGGTATGCCCATAGTTATAATGTGTCATTCGAACTAAATGACGAGAGACTACGCTAACAAATCGTGGACATGAACGTGGTGGTACCACGGGGAGTTCTCCCTCGAGAACTGTGGAACGATGGGATCGTCGCGACTACTCATATGCGCGCGAAAGTTCAAATCGGCGTTATAATTTTAGTCGCCCCAAGTATATGGATTGGTGGGTTACAGGGTGTTGCTGTTTGTTTAAATCTTCGTAGGGTTACCCCGGTAATGCCATATAAATATTTTTTAGTTACCACTCGGCACCCGTTGCTAGGCAACGTTGGAAATGTGTTCGAGTGGGTGGATTGTCCGCAAAAAGTGAGCGCTATTACTAATGCTATAATCGCTCGGACAACCCCTGGGTCCAACGAGCTGTCGTTAGAAGACTTGTGCCCGCTTTAAATCATTAGGTCCCCTTCTCTTTGTGGTGCGTTTTATCGACGGTATTTGCAATTGCTCCTGAGCCAAGGAAAAGAGTAATAAATATATACTAAATTAAACAAATTAACGAATGAACAACAACAAATATTTAAATTAGATACATATAACTTTTATACAGGGAGTAAATTAGTTTCAGTTCATAGTCTGTGTTGCATTTCGTAATCGCGCGGCTCGTCTTTTAGCCCGCTCTTTGCGTCCTGGACGATAACTGTTCGTAACGGTTGTCGAGGTCGAAGATATGGTTGTTGTTGGAGTGGCCGTCGTCTTCCGGTAAGCCAATTGAGCAGGAGCGAAAACGAGAGGGTAAGTTACCGCAGCTCCTTCTTGGCAGGCGGATTGGGCCACTTCTAACCCCTTCACCTGTGTCTTCAGGTTTTGATTGAGTTGTCTTTCATCCGCCCATCCCTTTTGGGCCGCGGTGAGTCTTTGATAGAGCATCTTGGCCTTTAAGGGCGCCATCCAGGTGGCCTTTGTCTGTTGTATTTCCGCGGTCAGCTGAATGATCTGATCGTGGAGGCCCTTGTTAATGTTCCGGGCGTGGGTGAGTTCGGTTTGCAATATCTGTAGGGGTTCTATTCTATAATATCCAATATATATATAAAATTTTATGTCCTTAAATTTAATTTCTCTACATATGCAGGTGATTTAAACATAGTTCTCAAACATTCCAGGATAACGAAATTTAAAAAAATGAAAATCTCCACAATTATTCTTTATTATAATAATATTCATCAAGAGTCTACAACCAATTGCTCGGAGGATCATGGCTGCTCCAGGGATTTCCTCAGCCATTCTTCTGCTGAGTAACCAGGGACGACGAACACGGGTCGCCTCGTATTCCGCACCGGTCTGTAACTGGGCGGCGGTGTCTCGCTATAGGTCTCCATTATTCTCCCAGCAGCGATGTCATCTTCTACGTTGGCCAGGTATTGCCTGACCCGGACCACGTAAAGATCTACCTGTCTCTGATGCGCCTCTAGTCGGGTAAGGAGCTCGCGGGCGTGTCCCAGAATTTCGCGAGCCGGATTTTGTTCGTCTTCTCGACCATTGGTCAATGGTGATAGCTGGTCCATTCCCAGCATTTGACCAATAGTTTGACTAGGCCCTCTTGATGGGGGCTCCCCGTAGCCTCTTGGTCGTCCTATTTGACGCCAAGCTTGTCTCCATCGTCTGCGATGTATGTAGGGACCCATATGAGAGGTCTTGACGTATCTACAATTTGATCATTTTAATGAGATTTCTGACTATGTAAATAAATGAGTTAAAACACTCTTAGGGACAGTTTACGGGTAAGCAGAGTTTTGATGTTTTGATAATCTACCTGGCGGGTGAGTGTAACTAGTGGCACTAGCTTAAGTACAACAAGGGGACTATACTAAGGATTAATAAATAGGCGTGTTAAGTCGGACTAAATCCGGGTTGGCTGATGGAGAAAATTTAATACCTTAAAGTAACTTCACTTTATCTCACTTCATGGTATATCCTCTTGAGTCGAACTAAACCAAAGTAATTAGGGGATTGATATATTAAAGTAAATTTGATCCAATTTGATTAACGAACCTCACGTAATAAATCAAAATTTAGTTAAAATCAATTAATAGATATGAAGCAAATTCGATCAAAATCAATGAATGAACATAATGTACTGACTCAAATTAAGTCAAAGGTAAACTAAAGGATATGAATTGACATATTAAAGTAAATTTGATCACCGTCCGTTTATGGATGTAACCTTGTACTAAGTCGGAACAAATTTCAATGAATAAGAATAATATGATACCTTACATTGAAAACCCACCTAAGGGATGCTGAATTGACTTAATTCATAACTCAAAATAGTCGTCATCATAGTTCGTAACTATTACCCCATCTTTCACGCTACATTTCACCTGCTAACACGCATGTACTATACAGAATTTATTAAATTTAGTAAGTTTACTTAATTCATTGATTGTTTAATTTAATTAATGAC
Source organism: Schmidtea mediterranea (assembly GCA_022537955.1). Classification (NCBI taxonomy): domain Eukaryota; kingdom Metazoa; phylum Platyhelminthes; order Tricladida; family Dugesiidae; genus Schmidtea; species Schmidtea mediterranea. The sequence continues at coordinate 163,143,804 of CM039679.1, read as the reverse complement.
ATTTACTTTGTTTAGTATGAAAACCGAAATTAAATGAGGTAAGGTTATTATTATTAATTATATCTATCTTGTATACGTTTAGAGAACAGCAAAATACTGGCACAGTTAAAATTGAAAATGAATTTGTAGAAACTTTCATCCCAATACGTTAAATATTAGTAACTATGGGTTTACGAAAATTTAAGGTTCTCAGTCAAAAGTTAGTCATCTTGGTTTTGATGCTATCAGTAGTAATAACAATAACCTTAAAGCTTTTCAACTACATTATCGTATGGACCTTAATAAAATCAAGTTGCACATTTTTATCTTGGTTTATCGTGTCTTTTCAACTGTGGTTTAGTGATATTTATTATTAGGTTTAATATTAACAGTTAAATCCAATCTGCTAATTATCAGGATTAATAGTAATAATGATGATTAATAAAAATTAGTATCAATGTACCATGGTTGGTAATTTCAATAATTAATAATGATGTTTGAAATGATAGATGATAATAATAATACTAAAGGGGTTAAACTAAATTGGTTTACTGTCGTGGTTACTAGTATGATAATAATAATATTGGTGGGGTCGAACTCGGAAATTTACTGCGATCTAAATTGTATGATAGGATTTCTTGGAATATAGTTTTCAAATATGTCAACATCATTTGAAAACCGTCGAGAGTCAAAAATTTCGTGGAAACGGTTGAGGATCGTACGGCGGTTAATGGAAAATTGAACTCAGTATCGCGCGCAATGTTGATTTGATTTATATTATTGAGAAAAAAAAATAATTATAAAACTCAATTTTAAAAGAAAACTTTCTAAGTGTTTATCTAATTATTGTGACATTACTATTTATAATCTAATAACCAAAATATATTATGTGAAATTCTTACCCTTAATTCGTGAGTTGGGATCCAATACTGTCCCTTCGTTGGGTATCTTAGCCGAGGTCTCCTCATCATTCAAGACTTGTTGGGGATTCATATTTAAGATACTATTCCAAAAATTCTGGTCGATTGTGGTTATTAACATGATTTTATTAAATCGACTGGGTGGGTGTGTCTCGTGCATGTAATCATTGGCACACTTTGCCTGATAGTGGTGTGCAATATTTGCTGATTCTAGGAAGATATCTCAATGCTAGGGTGGTGTGCAAGTAATTGATTTTTATTAATCTCTGGTTAACATAATCATGGAATTGTTTAGCAGTAAAATGAAATTATTATGGGTTGTAGCGGGCTATTTGGAGATCCACCTGGTGTGCCGAAACTTAATATTGATTTTTATTTATTTTTGTTAGATTTTTGGTAGCGGTTCGATCGGGTGGCTAATAATCAGGTTCGTTCATTTTAATTACGCTTGTTTTATTGGATTTCATTTATAGGTTCCACTATTGGAATCAGGAATTTAGATGAGTTTTCGTGGGCAATCAATTAATTCGTAACCAGTAATATATATATTTTAAGTCATTGACTTTTAACCCGTTTTAGAGAATGATTTATATATATTATGAAAACTCTTTATCATGATCGTCGTTTGGGATGCGTTTATAGCCTAATTTCGAGTTGGTGAATAGAAGTTTTATTCGGAATTATTAATTTCCGGGTCATGAAAAACTGGAGGGGCATTCTTTATTTCTGGGTCGTACAGGTGATAAGTACTATTCAACTTTGTAAAATCTCTATTCAGGTTTTTTAGGGATGTCCCATTTCGATTGTTGCACTAGTGATTATGATTTGGAAATTAAATTTCCTAGTCGTTCGGGACGTACAAGTGGATCCTATTGATGATAGGTATGATTTAGAAATTAGGTTTTAATTCTGAGGTCCTAATATTTTCAGGGATTTTCCGAATCTTGGACCCTTCTTTAAAAAGAAAATTTTAAATCCAACCCGTGGGAATCGAAGAAAATCTCGCTATTCGTCCTGATCTTTCCGTGGATTTTATGGGGTCTTAGTTCTACTTAATGAAGTGTTTTATTATGTAATTATGTGGGTTGTTCTTTTGTATTTTGATCTACATTACTTTTATTAGTTAAATATGGTTTAATTCAATTTTTTCTTGTAATGGAAACTTATTATGGTAATTGTTATATTCAGAAGTGATGGTGACTAAGATGTGTCCATTATTTAGCTTCAATCTGTATGCGAAGGGTTTTTTGTTTTAGATTAATGGTAATTGCTATTAGCCTCAGGACAGGTTGTCCGAGATTCACTCTCGTTAATTGCCTTAGAAAATATCTGATTCTCAAAATAGGATCCTAACTATAATCTTCCTTCAAGTGAGCGTTGATTCTCTACCTCGTATTGGATTCATATGGAACTAGTTATTAGGTGTCAAGATGGAATAAGATCAAAAAATCCATAGCTATACTCTATCCGAATCTGGTCAGATTATGCCCATTGGTTAGCAACTAATATGTTGTAATTACCCCAATTTAACGATTAAATAAAATGATCTTGGAATTTCATTTTGACCCTTTTATAGCGGCTATTTGGACCTATAATTTATTTGAATTCGTGGTCTTAACTTGGAATTGTTAAAAGTTTAGGGTAATCGTTCAATATTTATGATTATTTAAATTATGGTCTATCATTTACAGATTTATAGTACTGGATTTTTTTATACTGGATTTATAGTAATAGTTTAAATTTACAATTGATTTCGAGAGTTATAACAACGATTTCATTTATAATTCCCCGTTACCTTCCCTCAATTGACCTTAGGCGCACTGTGTTCATATTATATTTAATGAGTGCCCACTGGACTACTCGGTGTGATAATTTTGAGCCGTATGTAGAATAATTTAGGTCGAATTTAAAGAAACTGAGGGACGAGGAAGTAGCCAAAAGACCGCTTCCTTATCTCTCCTTTCTTCTATACGGGATAATATTGACGTTCCAGCTCCTGCGTTCCGCACGCCGGACCTTCACGGGCACAGATCATCGGCGATATTCCACGCACTTACACGAATCTGAATAATATGTATGATTTTAATGACTTGTGATGTGTCTTGGCTGTGGGCCGGAAAAATTTCGACAATTAAAAAATTTATTAAAGAAAAACAATTTTAGTATTATAAAATAATTTATTAAAATAATAATAAAGTTACCACTCCAAGCATCCATAAAATATCATAAAAATACCACTCTCCCCACGCCGACATCCAAGCAGAGCTCTATCGAGGTTGCGAGGATGTGACGTGGAGAGAGCTTCCAAATTAAACTCTCACTTACATAGATTTTTAAAGAGTAAGTTTCAAAAAACTGATTCAAGTTTGAAAAATTGAAAAACGATTAAAAATTATGTGAAAATGAGTCCGTATATATACCTATTTTTTGGCCCTAGCCTTGCGTGTTCTTTTTGATTTAGTAAAACAAAATTTGACCTTGGTATTTTCTAGTGTATTCTAATCTTAATTTTTATTATTTTGTAATTTTATTTGAAAATTTTTCTTTTGAAATTTTTATTGAATTATTTCTAATTCGAATTCTTTGAATTTTATTTAATTTCATGAAATTTTACATATTTTGTTAAATTATCAAATTTCGGTCGAATTTGTTAGGTTTTCGTGTTATGTTTATATTTATATCGTGCGGATCTTGTTGCTTTTTGTTATTAGTTTAATTTATTTTTATGTTTATTATTTTATATGTAATTGTCTTCTTTCTCATATTTTGATAGGGTTATTTGGTGTTTTAATAGGTTTTGAATTTAAATCTGCATGTTATATTTGCATGAGTGTTACCGATTCATTTAAACATTTACAAGGCCGTTTGTGTTCTAACCCAACAGGATTAATGATGAGATGTAATAAATATTTGAGAAATCTTATCTAAAATTTTCTTTTCTTATTCTCATCATTAATCCTTGACCATAGATCTTTAATACAATCACCTGAGTACTTAGTTAATATATCAAAAGGATGTAATTTAATAGGTACTTCTTATTGTAGATATATCCTCTTGCAAAGCTTTGCAAGGAAAGCTGGGCAAGGCCAGGAACACCAGTAGAGAGTTGCAATAGCAGATTTTACAACTGAACAGTGAAATTAAAAAGATCGAAGCGACTTGGATTGAACCGGAAAAAGCCAAGACAATATATCGGAAGATGACCGAGGCACAACGTGGGTGGGATGAGGAGAGACAACTCGTCCGGTCACAGAAAGTACAAATACGCGGACTGGAGGTAGCGTTATCGGCGTGCCAGGAGAACAACGCGGTAACTTACCCCTTCGTTTTTGCACCCGCCCAAATTGCTTATCTAGAATCCACGTATACTATGGTACCGACATCTAAAGCTTCCAAACATAGGCCGGGAAATTAAATCTGCTGAATTTTATTTTGGTAACAACATCACAGGGGTGTCACAGACAGTCGTACGAGAATAAGATGGCAAGAAAGGAAAATATTAAGCACGCAAGAGAGGGACCAGGGAGAAAACTCGCACACGTACCTTCTAACGGTAGTGCGTTGGACCCAGTTTGAGGTCGAGCCAGAGCAGTTCCTATGTGGTGCTCACCTTTGGCGACCTCAAAAACCAATGGTTGCATTTCAAACGTTACTTAGTAATGGGTAACCATTGGGGACAAGCGAGTATTTACATCTGAGGTCAAGGTCAAAAACCATAAACCCCACAAATTTATTGCCCATTTTACTTATCCCGTGAAACTCATTAGGCTGAGGTTCAGCTCGGTGGCCCTTGATTAATGGGTTCGTCGGTAAATGATTTGATTAATTTGTTTTTGGGCTCCAGACCCTTCAATATAACTTATCTCAATCTAATAGTATTTTATTCGTCTTCAAAATCAAATTTGTCACCGGTTATCACTTTCCCCCCCGAAAAATATTGATTTTTACTTTTTCAAAATTTTAATTAACTTTAATTGATTTTGATAATTTTAAAATTTTATTGTTTTGGTGGGTTACGGGGTTTCATTATTTGTTTGAATTGACCGGTGGTTGTCCCAGTAACGCCATACAAGATGATTCTATTCGCCCTCTATAATTTCCGTTGGCTCTTCGGCCTTCGGCTTTAACTGGTCATCTGTGACCTTTATCATCTATTATAATCATATTTCATCTTAAATCATGTCTCATATCGTCTCTAATATTCAATCATATCCTATCCTATCTCATCATAATCATATCTCATTTCTCTATCCTATTTCATAACTGTTTCTCGTCTTTACTGTTTAATCTAATCATAATCATATTCTATCAGTTTTATCCTTACTCATATTCATATTAACTTTAAGCTAATTCGTCTTATTCATATTATCTTTCATCATTTTATCTCATTCTAATCATCGGAATTGAGCTCATCAGTGACTTTTGGGTATGTTTGAGGCCTCACACTGACTCTCAATCCATGGCGTCTTTTGGCCGCGCACTTTCCGGTTACGCCTTACTCACCGCCATTCGGATATTTGGTACTCGGTGTGGGATCCGGGTTGTTGTACCAAACTCCTCGCTGGGAAAACTAAAAAAAACATTCCCTCAGTACTCGGTGTGGGATCCGGGTTGTGTACCTCGGAGAATATAAAAGTATGGAAATGCCTAGACGTTCAATCAAGTTCCAAAAGCGGTTTACTTGATTTCCCGAATAGTGAAAAGAAAAGGAAGCGATTAAATATGGGCGCGGAAAATTTTCTGCCCGCCTGTCCCGTCAGATTTCCCAGCTCAATTCGGCCGCCCTTATCTGACCTTAGTAGGACATTTTGAGTATGAACCATTTACCGGTTAGTTCACATCTCACCTACCGTTTGGCCCTCGATACTCGGTGTGGGATCCGGGTTGTTGTATCGAGTTCCGCCCAGCAATAAAAAATGTTCATTCGATACTCGGTGTGTGATCCGGGTTTTTGTATCGAACGGCTCAGCGCCACCAGTCCGTTGGCTGATAACAACCTGAACACGACAGTCCGTAGCTGTCCTCTGGTGCCTCACCACCAGCTAGGGAAAAAGAATCATCTCTAGGTACCTTTAATCAACTATTAAACAAAGCTATTACTTCTCTATATCGTGTACACTTTCTCTCACCTCTCGGTCTATCTCTTCACTTCCCCCCTTCAAAATTTGTGGTAATCGCATCAACAAGCTCCCCAAAAGAGGGGATCAATCTCTCGCCGGTTGCTTGCTGACATACGCGACTTGGCCTACCAGTTCCTTTCTCAGTAGGGTTGATCAGGGTTTCCCTCGGGTGAGCGTACTATCATTTGATAGCTCAGGTTAACCATTTTTCCTCGTCCTATCTCAATATAATATCAATAAAACAAAAAGAATTATACACTAGGAAACTCGGTTGTCGAAATTTTTCCGTCCAATATTTGTGTCTCTGTGCATGTGTTTTAATTATTTCCTTAATTCGGCTTTCATGTATTTGGTTTATTACCTTTATTTATCGTCGTCGGGTGGTTTTATTATTTACAAACACTGCATATTCATTTTATATTCGTCTTATCATCTGATAATAATTCAAGTAATGCATAATACACATTTATTTCATTTCATCATAACAATTCATGGAAAGTAAACAGTTAGTCTTTCCTTTATCTTTCGCTGACATAGCATACAGTGCGACTCTTGTGCGCATCCATGACAATAACTCAGGTGTCCGCAAGGTATCACCATTACTCGTGCTTCCTCTGTTTTGCACGCATAACATTCTGAATAAGCCTTGGTTTGTTCTTTCATTGTTGTTGCAATCTCGTCTTCAATGTTTTCGACCTTTTTCATTAACTTGTTCAAACTTTTCCCAAATTTGGTTATTTCCAATCTCATGGATAGAATTTCATATATTCTTTCGGTTGTTACGTCTTTATCAATATCAATCAATTTTATTAATATGCAATGTTCGTCGGAGTACAGGTTTGAAATCGTTGATATATCTTCCTTAGCTCTTTTAATTAATTTCTGTTTGTTGATTAATTCCTCAAGATTATCGTTTTCGATGTTTAGGATGTCCTTTAGTTTTTCTATTATTTTTGTTGGTTCCATCTCTAAAATTATTAAATCTTTTTTAATTACCCCTTAAGTTTATTTGAATACTAATTATCTAAATTCATTCAGGTCTTAGTTTAATTTATTTTATCAACTACTATTTTAATCATTACTTGTTGTAATTTATTCTATTATCGTTGACTTCCTCTGTTTGGTTCTATTGCTTTCTCCCGTAGTTTATCATTATTCCCCTTACTTACCCCATTTCATTTTATCCCAAATTTTGCCCTTTTAATTATATGTTGTTTACTTATGCGTCTTGTTAGTATCATTGGTATCTTACTGGATGTTGTGTCGTCGGGTAATGTTGAATGTCTTGGCTTCGATTTCTATACAACTTTCAAATAATGTCATATCAGTTTTGTTTTCTTGTGACTTTGCAACATAATCATTGTATTTTCTCACTTTAGTTGATTTAGTTGTTTTAATTGTAGTCAGTTTGGTCGTTTTTCATCGTTTATATCATCTCTCCGGGGTTTGGCTAAATGTCGTCCCGACATTTCCTCTTAGTTCTAAGGTTTTTTATTTCGGTTTCTTTTGGTCCTTGTCAACAAAGTTGTGTTGAATCCCGGCTGAGCCCCCAAATTTGTATGGTGGGTTACGGGGTTTCATTATTTGTTTGAATTGACCGGTGGTTGCCCCAGTAACGCCATACAAGATGATTCTATTCGCCACTTGGCACCCTTTGCTAGGCAACGTTGGTTATGTGTTCAAGTGGTGGATTGTCCGCAAAAATTGAGTATTATCGCTAGTACTGTAGTTGCTCGGACAACCCTCGGGTTCACGAGCTGTCGATAGAAGACCTATGCTCGCTTTGCTCTGTCCCTCGTAACCATTCAAGATTAGGTTCTTATTTGCCCGTGGAAAGATGAAACGAATGTTCGGTGACGTGATGCGAGTATTTATGATAACGCTGGCATACAAATATATCAAAGCAACAAATCAACTAGGGCTATGACTACTCTATTCGAATCAACAACACGCGCAACCTTTTCGAGTTAATGGGTTTGAAGCTGGATTGCTCGACGTCGGGCACGTTCCTTGCGTCCCGGCCGACGATTATTTACTGGAATGACAGATTGCTGCGCTGATTGAGTACTTTTCTGCGGCATCTGGGATGGAGCGAAGACGAGCGGATGTGTTACCGCTTCCCCTCCCGGCAGACTGCTAGGGCGACTTCTAGTCCTCGAATTTGCGTGCGCAGGCTCTGATTGAGCTGCCGCTCTTCCGCCCAGCCTTTCTGTGCCGCCGTGAGTCGGTGGTAGACAGCTCTCGTTTTGGCTGGATCCGACCATGTTGCCTTTATCTGCTGTATTTCGCGGGTCATTTGGATAATTTGGGCGAGCAGATCCGCGTTTGACTGCCTCGCGTGATCCAGTTCAGTTTGCAGGATTTGTAGGGAAGACATCACTATAACAAAAGAGAACATTTTAATTTCTTATTGATTTAATTAGATCACAATTTATTCAGTTTATTCAGTTAAACAAGATTATGGAACAAATCTATCTTATAATGAGAAGTAACACGAACGACTTTTAATTTTTAGATTAATTACGACATGAGCATTATAATTATTATAGTTATTCTTCGGGCAAATGTCTTTTCAGGCTTTTCTTTAGAGCCGCCACCGTATAAGGCCGTCGGGTATCGCGGACTGGGCGAGGTGGGTATGTCTCCGCAATTCGCCCAACGCGGATGTCCTCCTCCACGTTCGCGGGGTACATCCGGGCTTTTATTACGTTGAGGTCCACCTGCTCCTGCACCCTTTCCCAATGGGTGAGGAGGTTCCGAGCATGTTCGTATGTCTCTTCGGCCGGATATTGTTGACCGGCGAGTCCGCAAGGGTCCGTTGCGAGGGCCAATAGTCTCCAAGTGGTTGGGTACGACCACTGTGGTCGAAGTTTATCTATGGCGTCTGCGGCTGTTGGTGCTCTCCTCAGTTGTTTTCCGCTAGTTGCAGGTGTGGTAGTCCAATCAGCTGGCATGATCTGAAGCAATATTATGGATAAACCATTGAGTACGTAGAATTTGAAATGAAATTTGTCCAAATCGGCTGCACGGTTTGATGTCCGTTAGTTATTTTTGGAAGTGTCATGGTGAAATAATTATTAAGGGGGTCGGTGAAAGAAGAACATCTATCAGAATTCGTAATGGTTGTGGGTCATTCCGAAAATTGTTAACGCTCGCGAATTGAACTCTTTATCAGCGGCCATAGAATCTTTCTTATGACAAATCCGTATACCATACTCCACGAGTATTTCAGGTTAACTTCTGGTTCACAGACTAAATAACACCTCTACTAATCAAGATATCGAATTTATTTTGTACCTAGTTGGCCGGTGATCGGTACAGTGTTTGAGAGACGAAATATGTCGGGGTTTCTAGGAATTATTCGATGCAAAAGTGTTCAACCCATCATTCGAGTTTATGTATGTAGTATCCAGAAGCGCGAAGGGAATAACTTAATTCTCGGATTTTCAAATGTTCACGAGTATTCTTATTCGGCGAGGACGGAATGAGTTGGTACTGGGTGTAATGTTTTTGGGAAGTTACTGTCTGATTTGGGTACTAGGTTAACGTGGGTGATTATAGTTAACCAATTTATTAAATTTTATTAGCACTAGGTTATGAGATATTATTATTTATCACCGTTTGTTAAACTTAAAATAATTAATTTACGAGGACAGGATGTTGGAAAATCGTGATTCGATCGCTGGTGGTCTATCGTGACAATGGCGCATTTCCGTCGGATAAATTTGCACGTTCGGTAGTCGTTGGTAATAATTGGCCGGATTTCCGGTTAAATGGAATTTTATTTATTGTTGGATCGGCGTAGCTTATGTTTAGTAGTAATTGATGAATCTAACCTAGACAGGATGCTATTCTACTGGTCGGTGTTATTCGAGAGTATTCTCGTGGTAAAAGTTTCGACATGATTCAATATCCGGCATATTCCGCTAACTGGTCAATTCAATGTATCTCTATGGAATTTTTATTCATTTTGAACGGGTTGGAAGTCCTGGCTATATTGCTCGAGTTATTTCTAAATTTTGGAACGGTTTACTTCTTCTATCTCTCGGATTTTAACTTTCTCGAAATGTTGGCAGTACTTTTATTATCGCCATTGGATTTCTACTAATGATTAACTTATTACATTATCAATTTAAATGCTTTCATGTTATGGATGATAAACTGGTTCAGATTGGTAAGCCGATTTCTGTATGATTTTATATTTGGTTCATAGAATACATTTTAGTCGTTTGGTTTGATCTTACAGGGAGGTAGTCGTGAAACTCCTGGGTTCTCAAACGGGTTTGGGATTCTTATCAGTAACTAAACAAATACTATCGTGAAGATAATTTTATTTCTTCTCACAGCGACTTAAGCTATTTACTTCACTGATTCCTATCAATGTTGATTTAATTTAATAATTCTGTAAAGTTTCACTCCTATAACAGTAATTTTGTGTTAATAAACAGATATTTATTTTTCATTTACGGAATTATTTATTTCCATCTTTAAGATTTAGTTAATAGGTTCCCCATTTTTTTTCCAGCAAATACCATATTTCTAACCGAATAACTTAAATTAAACATTACCTTAACAGATTATAAGAAAACAAAATTTTTAATCCATGAATTATTTAATTTTAGTTAACGATTACACTAATGCTAAGCGATGAGTTACTTCATTTTCGACTAACTAGTTACTTTGGTTTGAAGCAATGAATGGATTTACTTTGATTGACAAATTACCTTAGTTCGATCACTGAATTTGTTTTTAATCCACAAGTTAATTTACTCTTAACCTATCTTAATTACTCTATTTTTAATCCGTGAATTTATATCAATTTACGGAAAAGCTCGTTTTTAAATCAATGCATTTCACTACCTTTTTAGTTTATAATTACTTTAACTTAATTCAATGATTTATATGAATTACAATCACTCGGATTACTTGTTTATTTTTTGATCGGTAAATTTCTTCAAGCAATAGTCTACTTCATTTCTACAGATTACTTCCATACTTTTAATCAAAGCCCTACTTTACTTTTACTCGAGGATTTATTGGTTATTTTTATTCAAATTACTTCAATTTTGATCGATGAATTAACTTAATTTAATCGATGTAATATTTTTACTCTATAGTCGTTAATTTTAATCAATAATTTAATTGAATTACTTGTTAAGTGATTTTACTAGTTTATTCATTTTAGTATACCGATAATTAATTCACTTCTAATTTAGTTATATCAACGATTTCACTTTAATTGATTCCAGTACCCTTTCCCTTTAATAGACCTTAGGCTCATTTTATATTTATATTATATTTACTGAGTGCCCACTGGACTACTCGATGTGATGATTTTGAGCCGTATGTAATATAAATTTAGGTCGATTTCACAGAAAGGAGAAACGAGGAAGCAGCCAAAGGACTTCTTCCTTATTTCTCGTTTCATCTATATGGGTAATATTGACGTTACGACCCCTGCGTTCCGCACGCTGAGTTTTCACGGGTACATATCATTGGCGTTTTTCCACGCTCTTACACAAATCTGTACTATGTAGATTTTGCTTTCTTGCGTTATATGTTGGCTGTGGGCCGGAAAAATTTCGACAAAAATATTGAGTTTAGTTTATTTAAACATATAAAACAATGTATTAATATTAATAATATTTATTAATTATAAACAAATAAACATAATTACCATCCCATGTCAATCCATAAAAATCGCATAAAATTGCATATAATAAAATAAAATAAAAATACCTCTCCCCCCACGCCGACACCCAAGCAGAGCTCTACCGAAATTGCAAGGATGTGACGTGGAGAGAGGGTTCCAAAATGAACATTTCTCACCTAAAAATAAGTTGAAAACGGTTTGAAAATAGCTTTAAAAACGATTTCAAAAATGGTTTGTAAAATGGTTTTTGGTTTAACCAATGGTTTTATTTAATGTGAAAATGGATCAGTATATATACCTATTTTTCTCGCATGTTAAATTTGGTGTAGTAAAACAAAATTCGACCTTGTTATTTTCTAGTAAATTCTATTCTTTATTTTTATTATTTTTTGATTTATTTTTAAAATTTTTCATTTAGGATTTTTATTGAATTATTACTAATTCAAATCTTTTGATTTAAGTTTCATTTTCATGAACTTTTATTAATTTTTTAATTTTGTCGAATTTGTTGTGTTTTCTTGTTATGTTTGTGTTGGTATCGTGCGGATCTTGGTGCGTTTTGTTATTATTTTAATTTATTTTTATGTTTATTAATTTATATTTAATTCTCTTTTTCTCATATTTGATAGGGTTTAATTGGTGTTTCAATAGGTTTATTTAAATTGCCTGTTGTATTTGCGTGTGTGTTACTGATCCATTTAAACATTCCTCAAGGCCGTTTACGTTCTGACCCAACAGTTTTCATTTGTTTTTTTATAACCCCAACAGTGTAATATAACAAAGAATTTTATTTTTCAATTTTTATAAGCATTTTTATATATTTAAAGAAATATAACTGATTTTTAAAATATAAAAAAGTGCACATTTAAATTAATTTGAAAAAAATGTATCTTAATTAAATTTTAAAATTAAAAAGCTCTTGTTTATTTATTTAAGTTTTATGTCCTTCTTCACTTCTTATTTTTCGAGTAATATGAATAAAAAAATTAACTTTTATATTTTATCTATATTTTTTTCACTAAATTTGATATACATAGAAGGCGGTTTTACTAATTCAACATGTCAATTTCCTTTGCATCAGATTTTACACAAGGGAATGATTTTTCTTGAAAGTATTCAAGGTGAAATGTAAGATGAAATTTTATTTTATTTGTAAAGTTTAAATTTAACAAAATTACCTAAAATTACTTTATTAGATTTAATAGTTAATAATAAATTTTAAACAGCTTTTATATTATTTATTGATTGATTATGTTTATATAATCGAAGTAAATTTATTTTATTAACATTAACTATAATAATTTAATATAATACCCAAATTTTATTTTAAAACAGTTTTGTAATTTTTCTAAACACAATCTCATTCTGCTTAATAATCTTTCAGTTTTAACACTACTGACGATGGCACTTATAAGTATTCATTTGGAATCTGTGTCAATCCTGAAAATAAACCAGGAGATTATTCATCAGTTATTCAATACAGTATAAAGGATGGTAAAAAATATGTTATAGGTAGATTTAATAACACAGATATTAAAATTGGAAGTAAAAACATCATACTACAGAAAATTTTCATTATCCTGATTTAGGTAATTGGGCATTTCTAAAATATGGTTCTGGAGATCCTTACCGCAGTCATTGCGATAATACTTATAAAAATTCCATAATTATGATTATATGCAATCCTGATTTAGAGAAAGTGAATAACTGAATTGTAGATAAAATGACAATAATTTTCAGGGTTCTCTGAAACTTATTGAAGAAAATACGAACAAAACAAGTGAATGCTATTATTTGTTTGAATTACAACATGCAAAAGCTTGTAATACTAATCAAATTTTATCTACAAGTTCCCTTGGTGGCGGATCTATTGCTGTGATAATGTAATTTATTATTATTATTAATATTATTATTATTTATTATTTATTATTATTTATTATTATTTATTATTATTATTTATTATTATTATTTTTATTATTATTATTATTATTATTATTTATTATTATTATTAATAATATTGTTATTATTTATTATTATTAATATTATTATTATTATTATTATTATTATTATTATTATCATTATTATTATTATTATTATTAATATTATTATTATCATTATTAATATTATTTATTATTAGATCTCAGAATTTCGCCGTGATTTTTTTAAACAAATAAGACAGTGTTTTTGACATTATAAGAATTTTTTTGTTAAAATTCTTTAGAGTAAAGAAGCAATCGTATTCAATTTTGGTGACTTAGATCTTATGTATTCACATAAATAGTTTCAGTCATGACAGAGACAAATAATTTGCTTTACTTCTGTAATAAATCCTTTCAACATGTGACCCGCCCAGCGTCGTACTACAGCAAGTGCAATCGCACTGAGCTCCCGTATTTTTGAACGACCTCAAATATAAATACATTAGGAAAACTTTTCCAGTAACAAAATTTACTACGAATTGAAAGAAAAAAATAAATTCGTTTAACTTTAAAATAAATCTAATTGGTTACGATTTAATTTAATGAAACGAATATTGTTTTTTTTCGCTACCGCAAAACTATCGATTGAAAATGCAACAGTTATAACAATTTACTACAATGCTATAATTGATGAATTTGCCAGCAAAAGAGCTAAAAAATTGAAAAATGAATTTTAGTTTCTCTTCACAGGGCTCCTAAAGTAACAGCACAATGCTGATTCTGCCTTAATTGTTTAAAACAAAAACTAATGCATCCACGACTTCGGTATTGACAGATTTTGCATTGGTTACAATGGAACTCAACACCTTTTATCATATAGGCTTTATCATAAACGACCATACAGAATATTTAAAATATACCTACATATTTTACTATTCCACGGCATAGAGATGATTTATAATTGAATAAAAGAATCGCCAATCCAACATATATATTTTACGACAAACATTTCGACAGACTCGTTGTCATCGCCAGGTAGATTCGAACTTGAAACTATGTATAGAATAAATTACTTTTTTTATATTTTAAAACATATTTTACTAAAAATCATATATTCTGTTTTATAAATCTCAATTTTTAAAAATTTATTTTATAAAATTTTAAAAAATCGAGATTTTAACAAAATTTTAATCAATTCTCAATGAAATATTTTAAAAATTTCTAAACAAAACCATTTTACATTTATTTTCATCATAAAACACAATTTCTTTTTTTAAATTTAATTCATTGCAAATGTTTTGTGATTATTTATAATTGCTTTTCTTTATAGATTTTTTCTAAAAATGATTTTCTTTATAGATTTTGTCTAAAAATGTTTTTCTATACATACTTTCGCTTAGAACTTTTTTCCGGTATATTTAGAAATCCAATCTTTAAAACTAGAATCTTGATTATTTTTTGGGAGTCATTAGGGAATAATTAAATTATGAAAGTTCAATTATAATACACATTGATTGTTTGTAAAATTATTTAATAATAAATTTTTATTATTATTATTATTATGGACAAAAACATCCAGTAAAAATGCCGGGTTTTCAAAAAAATATTCTGTTTTACCGGGATTTTAACATTTTGCCGAGGCCTATTTATTATTATGATTATTTAATAATTATAATGTTTGTAAAACATAAAATATTTGGACGCTTGTAAATTATCTAATATTTCATCTATATTTACCACGGAAAGCTTGTATTTCCGTTATCCCGTCTGAAATATAAACAAAGCATCATGTATTTTTCCTTTTTTCAATCACACTTCAAGCAATTCTATTGGTTTCTAGACCTTTTATCTCTATCTATTTTTCCAAATTTATTTACTATCATTTTGTTTTTATCATCATTGGTTCTATTTTCAATACGATTTGGTTTTTAATCATATGCGGACATCCGCTATCCCATTTATCTGCCAAAATATATTCTTATCCACTTATCTAGCTACTTTCTCACCCCCTTTTTACTTTAAACTTATTTATTGTATAATGTAGTCTTAATTATCTATCATATTTCGTCGAATTAAGCTTAGATTTCGCATATACCTTCGCTGGTGTTTTCTTCTACCCATTTCAACTCTAAATCGCATAACTTCTACAGTTCAATTTCTTCGATAATCTCTAGAAAACTATATTTTTACTGTAATAAACATTTCATTCCCTGCCTTACCCAAATTGAGGCATCGATTTCTATTTTTACTAGAGTTTCTTACTTGCTATTGTCATTGCATATTAATACTTCTCCAGTTCCAATTACTTCAGTATTCTTTGTTTTATCCACCTCTGATTTATTCACTTTTTATTTGCCGTCACTGCCCCCACACCAAATGAATAATCAATTGAATCAATTATGGTATTCATGACTGTGCTGAGCCTGACTTGCACCTTAGTGCATGTTAACTACAGTCTTTTTCATTTTCCTAAGATGAGTATATTGTATTTCTTTTTATCTTCTTATATTTCATTGGTAAAGGAGTTTCCTTTCTTAGAAGCATATGAACTTTCTCCGCGGTTTTTCTATTATTTTTTATTCCTTCTGTTCAAATTAATTATCAAACATAATGTCTCACCAGTAAATTATGCAGATAATTATTTTTCACATTTATAATTTACTGCTGATACATTACTGGAATTAACATAAACTTTACTAAATGTATTTATTTACCAATAATGACATATAGCATTCACGTTCACATTGGTCTCGATGCCTAAATCACCTAATAGATTGACCTGTTCAATGTTTCTTTTCAACTTTAAATTTATAAAGTTTTTCATTTTTCATAACTATTTTACATTTTGTTTCATCCTGCATCAATGAATGAAAAACTGTCAATTATTGAATTAGCTGTGTTTAATTTAAATAGTGAGGTTTGTTTTTGGGATTGTATTTTACATTATAGGATCGTCATTGTGTTTATTGATAGATTTCAAGTCTTACTTAGAAGGTATTCAGATCTTGGTTATGAATATTTATGACATGGGTGTAATGCCACATACATTGAAATGACTACCCGTCATCTCTTTTCTCAAGTTCTTGATAACTGTCGACTGAAAGAATTGATTAGTACCAGTGAATACAATTGTTGTCTGAACTTTGTGTTTATAAGTAGATTTCAAGTTCTACTTAGATTTTGTTCGGATCTTGGCCTTCAATTTATATGTCATGAGTGTAATATCACATACATTGGAATGACTGTCCGTCATTTCCGCTCTCAAGGTTTCGATCACAGTCGACTGATGGAATTGATTGATATTAGTAAGCTCAATTTTTTGATGTAGGATGAAACTAAGTGTAAAATAGTTCTGGTAAAAATTTTTAAATATTTTAGTTGAAAATTTTATTTATATTTTGTTAAAGTAAAATTTAAAAAATTATTTTTTTTAACATTTTGTAGAATTTGTGATTTTAAAAAACCCAAATTTTTAATTTTTGATAAAATGTTTTGAGAATTTAAAAGTAGAAATCATTGTTTAAATAACATTGATTTACTCTAAATGGTTTAAAGTTCAAGACTACCTGACGAACATTGTTTTTCAGTCGAAATATATTGTAGCTGAATATATTTTGGATTGGTGTTGTTATTCTTTAACCTAGAAAAATGATAACTTTTCTTTATAACTTTCGGAACATAATGCTTTATTCGTGGGGGTGAGAAATATTTTAAAAATTCTCACTTACAAGTCTTGTCCATGAGCTTATTGAATTATTATCATCTGAATTTAATCATATGGCAATGGATAATTTATCTACTGAATTTACAGAATGGTATTTGTAATTGTTATCTACCTTATTGGCGGCATGGTCATTAAGAAGCTATTCTACAATCAGGATGGGATAGAACTCATTCCAAATATCGGATTCTGGAGGCGCTGTGGCAATTGTTTTGCAGTGAGTGTTGTGTTAATCATAAATATTATATCATCGTTTAATTATTTATTATAATCATTCTTTGTCGTCAAAATTGCAGATTTCATTTAAATATTTAAATTATTATTCACCAATCAAATTTGTTAATGCTATGCGTCATGTGGTGTTTTCATCAAAATGATTTCACTGATTTTTTTTTAGGTTCATTTAGGTGATAAAATCAATTTCATTAGTTAACAATTTTATAGAAAACTAAATTCGAAATAATTGCTTGAATCAATTTGTATTATTATTAATAATATTTATTATTTATTAACATTATTATTTATTGATATTATAATAATTAATTTTATTCTTTATTAATATTATTTTTATAAAATTTATTATTATTATTAATTATCATTTTTTTATTATTTATTAAGTTTATTATTATTATTTTTATAATAATAATTACCTATTATTATTAATATTATTATTTTTTAACATTATTATTAATTTTATAATAATTATTATTCTTTACTGTTATTTATTTATAATTAATATAATTTATTACTACAATTTTTTGTTACTTATAACTTGTATTATTATTGCAAACCTCCATTCAAACACATATTAATTATTTCATCATCATATAAAAAATAAATTAGAATTAATAAAGATATTTATTTACATATTCAAGCAAATCATAAACTTTTCCCCAGTTTCCAATCAATTATCAAAAATTATCCAATGATACATTTCTCTCATTCATCAATATGTTTAATAATAAACTTTCATTCGGTTTATCAATTTACATGAAATACATATATTGCCACATGCATTGGAGAGACTGCTCGTCATCTCTGTACGCGGGTGCTTGAGCATTTTCCACTGAAGCAATTGACCAATGCTAGCAAACACCAGAATATGAGCTGTATTAATAATAAATAAATTCCAGTTTTAAAATTTATATTGAAAATTATTATCGGATAGCATTTATTTATTTTTAAGTCAAATTATTGACAAATTCCAAATTCGTATCACTGTATCAATATCAATATTTTTCATTATCGTTTGATTATTACATTTTATTATATTATTATTTAATTAAAAATTTCAAGTGTAGTGAAAATTGATTATTTCATTATCAAAGGTTATAATAATAATAATAATTATTATTATCAATATTGCCATTATTGTTCGTAATAATTGCAATTAACATAATCTCTAGAATTGCGTGGATTACGTGTGCAGGCCCAACACTGATAACTACAAATACCAAAGATACAATTTGTCATCAAACAATAACAATAATTTAACTATAAACGATCTTGATCCTGGAGATGATGATGACGAGATTCTGGTCTTACCGTAGGAAAAGTTAATTATCGAGTTGCTGCAATGTATTTTTTACACTTTAATAAAATTGAGTCTTCATTTTTAAAAAAATTTTTAATTTCAATTACAATTTCACGATTATCTTATAAATTTAGTGTAATTTAATCGCTGTGCGATTCAACATTGGATAAATATTTATATCGGTAAAGTTAAAATTAGAATATTCTGGTGGCGGAAACAAATAATAATTGGTTATCTGGTTTTATTGATTAATTTGTATTAAATTGTTTTTATTTGACTCGATGAAGTTGGTTAGAAATTTTTTTCAATGGAAATTATATATAATTTTTAGCAAAAAAAAGTGATTATCTATTTTATTGTCTTTTCAATTGAATTTTCACTTCCTTTTTTACCCTTGATGATTTCTTTTTCAACCTAAAAAATATATTAACATTTTTAAATATTCCATTTAAATCATCTTTATTTTCAAATTATTTTTACACTTGTTCCAGTTTATTAACAACTTCTGTAATAGAAGTTTGAATGAACGTTGACTGCAGTTATTATGCAGTTATGTATTAGCCATTTTTAACATGGCTGCTAAGTAAATTTTTTAAAAAAGTAGATTTTAAGGCTTGGATTGTGGTCTCAAAAATTATGAGATCACTATTGAATCTCTTAAATAATAGTTTTTTATCAACATTTATTTTAAATTTATTCGTTATTCATTTTTAGTAATTTTATTCAATTTTTGTCAATTATTTTTGAGATAAATTTTTTGGGGTTATAACAAAACATGAATAAAAATTATCAAAATTAATTAAATTTTTGAAAAAAGTAAAAATCAATATTTTTCATGGGGAAAAAGTGGTGACCGGTTTCAAATTTGACCGCCAAGCTGAACGTCAGCTTAATGTGTTTCCCGGCATTAGTGAAACGGGCAATAAATTGTCCGAAATGGAAAATTGTTTTTCCAGCAGTAATCCAGATTAATGGGAATCCAAAAACTATAAAAGCAACTGACTACAAAATAAGTTGCCAGTTGGTCGAATCGCGAATATAACGAGTTGAAGGAAACTAGTGAAGAGCAGTAAATCGTTAAAGTTAATTAGATTGCATTTGAACTTACATCGTCATACCCTTAGGGTGTGTACGAAAAATTATTGTGTATCGTGGTGAATATTTATCAATAAATATTTCTTTGTTGGGATTTTTGTATTATTAATTATTGAACACGAGGAGTCGAATCGAGAGACCTATTCATCGACGAATATTTAATATCCCAACAAATTTATAAGAAAAACTTATTTAAAGAAAATTCTTTTATTATCAAAATGTTTCGATATTCCAATAAATTATTTCTCTGTTTCTTGGAAATTAGTCTTTGGCTGCTATCTTTTTTCCTTTTTACTGAAAGAATTTCAAATTTTTGATATTTATTGATGTTTTGGAAATTTACATTAGTTTCCAAAACTTATAAAAATCTTTACCATTTTCAATGGGGTTGATTATTCGGATTTTGTATACTTCTGAAATTCTACAAAAATATTATTTTTAAACTTAAGTTAATGGAAAACTTAGGTTTTTCCTTTTTTTTAAACTCCACATTTGAAGGTCTTAGTTCCGTTCTCCAGTAAGTTACAAATGAGGTAAAAAATAAATTTATTTTAACTTGAGGTAAATCTTACATTGCTATTCATCTGAAACCGATGTATGAAATAGTTATTATATGCTCTTGGTTTTTGTAAACCAGTGAGGAAAGAAATATTTCAAAGTTTTCTGAGAGCATTATCCATTTTAATTCTTTTAAACGAAATTATTTCAAAATTCATGCTACTCACAGATTTTAATAAATTTAGTTTTAAATTTACTTTGTTATTTATTGTTGTATTCTCGTTTTTAGCAAGGATTTTATCATAATGCACGAATACTTAAATATTCAAGATATACGAGGGTACAGTGAGAATTCAGATACTTTTCTAGTATAAGGAGTTGCTATAGAAAAAAGAATTATATTTCCGAATATAAACATTCTATCTAGTAAGACTCTATTATTGTAATGTAAATTGAAATATTTTGGTTTAATAACCTTCAAAAGTACATAATTTCAATAATGGAAAAAAGTGAATTCCTTATGTTAATTAAACATTATTTTTTATTGGTAAAAATCATCCTTCACATTTTATGGTACAAAAATGGTTTGAGAGGAGCATTCCAAAAGAATTTCTGTGGAGATTCGTGACTGTTGATGAGAGATAGATTCATCAATAAACTCCACAAACAAAAGAACAATGAAAATGATGGGCTTCACCCGGTAAGTGTGCCCCGAAAAGGCACAAACTAGGATTTACAAGGCATCATATTGATCGACTATTTACCTCAAATAGAAACGATTACTGGGAGTATTATGTTGCCTTATTAAACAAATTTAAGCATGAATTGTAAAATTTATTTTTAATAACGCATATGTAATTTAATTAAAATTTAATAAAAAAGGCACTACAACGGCTGCAGATCTTTACCATAATTCTCTAATATTTCTTAAGATCAAAAAAGATAGTTAGAATGTTTGGTGACCTTAACGCAGATTATTTAAACTCCAATAAATTAATATAAGCCTATAGAAATATAAATATTGAAACGTGCAAATTTATTGTAAATAACTTCTCTTTTTACAGGATAGTTTATACGAGTGAAATAAAGTTGCAATATGTATTGTATACATAATTTAAAAAATAACAAGATCTTCTTTGAGGCAATGAACTACGTTTTGTTATATAATGAAGGACACGATTTGATTTGAAAACTAATATTTATATTTCAAAATAATGCTGAAGTTGTCACTGAGATGTGAAATTAATAATTATTGATTTAACTCCAAGAATGCTTTGTTTGATAGTTATAACCAATTACAGAAAATGTAAACTTATATTAATAAATCGATTACAAATTTACAAAACTAAAATTATTCGGTATTAGATTAAACACTTTCCGTTTCGGGATGAATAGCACGTTTGAAATATAACCTAAAATTCAAAATAATTCGACTATTGCTTCTTGTTTTGACTATTGGTAGATTAGATTTAGTTGGTTGTTTAGCTTTATCTTGGTTTTAGTCGATTACTTTAATGTGCTGAATTAACTTCTCTGGCCTGACAATGTTTTCTCTTAAAATTCATCCCGTGTTTCGTTTCTGTTTTCTCGTCTATACTTTTAAATTCATGTCTCTTCTGATTCAAATTGTGTTTCTTGTTTATAGCCTGCAATCTAATTGCACTTATGATAATCACTTTAATTTCGATTCCTTTCTCCAACACATTTTTTTCTGTCATACCCAGTTCGTTTATTATCTTTGGCAGCTGCCATCTGTCGACTTTCCTGGCGATTTCTTTGTAATCACAAACAACCTGTAAAGAAGAAGCAATTCAATTGCTTTTTGTTTTTTGAATTTCTTTTCCCGTTGTTATTTACTTCTCATTTATAATTTCTTTTCTCAATTCTATTTCTCAGAGTTCTGAAACAGCATCCATTTTATTTTAACCTAAACCCTCTTCATTTTACTCACCTGGATAATTATTTTATTTTTAATATTTAGGTATTCTAAACAATAACAATTAATCCTATAATGATAATAATAATATCAATATTATTGTTAGGATTATAAAAAATTTGCCAATAGGAATTGGACTCCATGTGTTCAAAAACCAAATGAAGAAGACTCTTACCTCAAAAAAATAATCATTATTTTTAAATTGGACAATCTATCCGCGATTGCTCAAATTACTTAATACACTATGGGTATCATCATTTTTAAATCAAAAAAATTGACTCTGTTTCTGTACTCCGAAAAACTCTTTGTTGTCTTCTAGATTTAATTTAATTCAAAAGGTTTATCTTTTTGACCACTGGGTTTCATATATGTTGGTTGCTTCTTATATCGTTTCCAATTAACGTTTCTTTATTTTCTCAAAAAAGGCTGAGAGAGCAATTTATTACAATTTGTTGGATATTGAGTTAGTTCCAGGCAACCTATTAAGTTGACACTCGGTTGGGTAGTCAAATATTTATGGGCTTGCCGAAATTTTTTTATTTGTCCTCCAAATGTTTCTTGTCACCAGACATCACTTTTTCCCTTAAAAATATTTCTGAATAATATAGAATTAATTAGAAAAGAAAGTTGTTTAAATAATTAAATGTTTTAGAAAATTAGGATTTTGAAAATAATAATTTCGTGTTGTTAATTATTATGATACAAGCTATCCGGGCATGATAAAAGAAATTTTAAGCGCAATAGAATTTTTTGATGGAGAAAATGTAAAAATTGATGAATAGTTCGATAAGTTCGAACTGATATGTAAGCTCCATAAATGCAATGGAAAAAACGAAATTTTGCCGGCTGTCATGAAGAGGAAAGCGTTTATCACTCTTAAGGAAGCAATGAAGAATGAAGATATTAGCTACGAAGAAATTAAAATATTATTACTACGACCTTTCAATGACCCAATAGAAGCATGCTTCTCCAATTTATTAAATAAGAGATTCCAGATCGGGGATAATATCAATATTCATTTATCAGAAATAAAGAATCTGGCTTTAACTATGGAGATCTGCTGGTAAATATTATAATAAACTCATGGCAACAGAAATTGCAGCTGAAGTTAGACGACAAGGATCAACGTCAATCGACGTAATCTGTGACATTGTTTCACGATTGAATTTAGTAAAAAGACATCAGTCTGTTTTTGCAGTGAAAACCAAGAATGTGCAATGCTTCATGTGCAAAGATAACCAATTTGCCCGTAACTGTATGAACAAAAAGAAAATTCAATGCTCCCGATGTGAAATGCTTGGACATCAATCCCGATATTATAAATCGGGAAAAGACAATGGGATCGAGACTATTCCGGAGTCTCTCTCAACCCCAGGAAGATGTTAAAAGAAAGCCTCCTTTCGACAATTATACGCGGAGAATCCAACACGTCACCCAACTCTCAAGTGTTACTAGCAGATGTATCGATACTGCCAGTAAGTCAGAGCAAAGCAGAAATCGAATTAGAATGAAAGCACTTTTTTATTGACTGTTTCATTTCTAGAAAGATAATAGCGGGATACGACGTCATATTAGTTATGGACGCCATAATGCACTAGGAGGTGTGAAGATCAGTGAAGCTACTAGATTCGGATACGGATTGAAATGTTTGACGGCTGCAAATAGTAATAAAGTTCATAGTTTGACAATTCAAAGGAAAACCTTCGAAGCAAAGTTCAACAAAGAATGGATGGTATCATGGTAAGGGAACACAGAAGCCCCAGTATTAATGTCAGATTGATACTCAAAGTTAGATCCAGATAAACCCAAGGCAGGCCAAGCACTCAAAGTCATCGAGCAGTGGGTTAAAAATGGCTGGTTAGTTGAATATGACGAAAACCGATTCGGTGAGCCTCTTGGGATGGTAACTTATAAATGGAATTCGATACGCATTGACAAGATTGGGTTTTTGGAATCAATATCGCCCCAGGTATCATGACAGAGATCGTTAATTACGTGTTGGGTTTAAATGACAGAATAAAACAAGGAGCCAGTGCTGACATAGATGATATCTTTATCGACTAAGAAATGGTTCCAGCTAAAGAAGTAAAAGCCTGGTTAAGTAAATTTAACTTAATGACGAAAGAAATTGAACGTCCATCACCAACAAAAGCTCTAAGAATACTTGGTATCTCAGTATTTATTGAACACAACGTATTAAAATGGAAACGAGCCAAAACCATTCTTTATGAATTCGAAGAGAATATAATGAATAGGCGAGAACTGTATTCATTATGCGGTCAATTAATCGGAATTCTTCCCGTAGTAGGCTAGTTGCTACCAGTGTGCCCATATCTAAAACGATTAAGTGAAAGAGAATGGAACCAAACAATTGATGCACAATTATTAGATAATGTAAAATGGTTAATGAAGGAAGTCGAAAAGAACGATCCGGCTCATGGCACATGGAAAGCACCAATGGAAAACGGAAACATTTTATGGTGTGATACCAGCTCTATTGCCATTGAAACAGCTTTGGAAATCGATTGAAATATTTTGGAAAACGCATGCTGGTTGAGGAAAAAGGCACATTAATCTGTGCGAACTTGAGGCGATCGTCAAAGGCATCAATTTATGCATCAAATGATATTAAAAGTTTGTAATGTCGGATAACAAATCTGTGGTAAGCTGGCTGCTTAATGCCTTGACATTTGAGAGAAAGATTATAACGTAAGCTTCTTCAGTATGTTAGTAAAAAGAAGACTCGGCATCCTCAAAGAACTCATTACTGAATATGAAATTAAAGTTGAAATAGAATACGTTCAAACAAATAAAAACAAATCTGATGTTTAAACCCGAATTCCCTCTAATTGGGTTACGAAACACTCATGTAACATGGCGTTAGTAGATTTTGGTGAAGATCCCATCAAGAACGCAACTGAAATTCACAAATTAAGTCATTTCGGAGGAGACCGGTTGAAGTTCTTAATCGAGGAGTCAGGAATTAATCTATCTCAAAATGAATTAAAGGAAATTGTCGAGAAGTGTGACAAATGTCAATCAATAGACCCGCATACGGTTAAGATCAGAAAAGGCAATTAGAAGTAAAAGATTTTTGGAAACGACTAGCCTTTGATGTGACAAAATTATATCAAAAAAAGTTCTTAACAATCATAGATTGTGGGCCCTCTCGATTTGGAATTTGGCGAGAAATACGAAACGAAAGCGCAGACGAAATTTGCAAACAGTTGGAACAGGTTTTTTATGAAAGAGGACCTCTTGATAAAATTCTGTTGGATAATTACTTATCGTTTAGGTCAGAAACTTTCACTTTGTTGATGAAGAAGTGGAGAATTAGAACTGAGTTTAGATCCGCTAATAAACTAGCAGGCAACGGCACCCTTGAAAGAAATCATCGAACAATTACAGCAGCAATCACACGATCGGAATGCTCACTGCAAGAAGCATAATGTTGTAATGCTGTATCACAATACAGCAGTGAATGGTTCTTTCAGGCCCCAAATAAATGGCATGTATTCCTATCACGTAAGACTTCGATTTAATAATACGAAAGAAATGGTTCGACAAATAGACAATTGCTTTCAAATTAACGACAAGGTGTGAGTAAAACCCGCTCAAAATCAACCGTGTACATCTCCATGGATAAGACGAAGAATCATGAAGCTCCTGTCTCCACATAAAGTAATCGACGATTACGGAACTGTTGCAATGCCGCCTCATATAGCCTCATATATGAGATGTATAATAAATAATTAAATAGAAAAGAAAGTTGTTTAAATAATTAATGTTTTAGAAAATAGAGATTTTGAAAATAGTAATTTCATGTTATTAATTATTATCATACAATTTCTTTTCAATTGATTTTGATAATTTATAATTTTATATTTTATTTTATATCTTTTGTATAGCCAAACATTGTTGTTGTTTACTGTCAATTATTATTCCAAGATAAACTGTCCAGACATCTGGGCAAGTATTTTTGAAATTATCCTGCGTTTATATCTATAAGCTGGTAATTTCTTCAATAGCTGCTGTAGAAGACAGTCTCTCTGTAAATCATAGTCTATACCAACAGCATGAAAACATGGATTCCAATAAGCCAAGAAAGACCAAACATTTTCATATCTCGTTCCTGGATCGGTCTGAACTTTTAAATTACTTATAGCATAGTTAAATAACTTGTTTCTTTTTTTACCATAATGCCGATCTAATTTCTTTTATGCCACCTTGTATGCTTCTGATTAATAGCTCAAATTCTCAATCAACTTGAGTGGCTCCCCTGCTATATTTTGTATTAGATTAAGCATATTGTCTTCAGAACTTTCATTTTATAGGTCGATACCTGTATTGAATGTTGCCTTCCATGTTTCGAATTCAAGCCGTTTCCATCAAAAATTGAAATCTTTAACTTCTGCAACCTATTTAAACTTTTCTTTTTCATTGGTGATCTATATTCAGATTTTTTTGACCCTTCACTAACAATACTTTGTTTTGTTCTTTTGTGCATTAACTTATATATCTTTTCATTCTTCTTTTCTAGCTCACAAATATATTTTCAACCAATTCCCTTTCCTCTGTCTTTATTTATTTTCCACACAGCTTAACAAGTCTTAGTCATTCATACAATGTATCTTTAAACTCTTTTTCATAGGATTAGTGTGTCCGCTATATCCCCAACCATAACTGCATAATAATAAATTAAGCTGTGGAATCGTTTTCCATTTCTGAGAATGCCGCCATTCCCATAGGTTTTTTTATTTTTGATCATCATTTCCACCTCCGCTTAGACACAGGGCTAAATGAATAGTCAACCTGTGTTTGAAATTATAATCCAATAACTTTCGGCGTTTTTCTAATTGCCTGCAAATGTAAATTAGCTTTTCTGCCCAACAGGGATTCCTTCTTTTTCTTAGATTTGGTCATACAAGTTTTAATTGTATCACTTGATTCAACTTCTAAAGTTATTGTTTATCCTGACAATGTCTTCAAAAATATTTGCATTCCACTTTCCAATCGTAAAACTACACGTAACCGTTGACTATTTTCTGAATATTTTTTTCACATAACGCTATTTCATCTTCTAGATTTTACTGATCTGACATCAGAGACGGAGCTAATGGGTGGTGCGGATCCCCCGGTTTTTCTTACATAAACATAATTACGCAATAATTGAAGCATATAAGATGTGTCAGTGACGTATTCAGAATATATTCAAAAATATGTGTGTCTCATTCTCGCATCTGTTAAAGAGCTTATCTTGCAATACTTAAGCCTAATGCTACGCAGATATATAAAAATTCCAGGTTTGGATTTCGTGCCCTGTTAAACGATTTAATGACACTCTAATGTGTGTTTACTTGTGTTGAAGTTGCATACAAATATAACTACGTACATGCGTATGTCCCTGCTTAATAGTTAGTTGTTTTGCTCTTGTATATTATAAAAGACCTCATACAATGCGATAACAAATCAGAAGTATGAGTCATATTGTATTACAAAGCAATCGGCTCTGCATTTTTGTTAACTGACGTTAGTTTATATTATGGAATTTAGCAATTCTCCTTTAAAAAATTTAAATCAATGCGCCCTGAAATGTGGACCTAAACCACCTTCTTGTTTAACTTAGTGTTGCAAGAAGAAAAAGCTAATGATCTGCTAAATACAACTGTATTTACTGCTACATGTGCTATCCTATGTGACTTGGAGCCACAACTGGTGATGGCTGAACAAAATATTTTAAAATTTTAAAAAAACTATATTATATTCATTTTCATCTTGCATCACAAAATTGTGTTTACTAATATCAATCAATTCGCTAAGTCAGATGCAATTGAGAACTTGAGAGCGATAATGACGGGCAGTCATTCCAATGTGTGTGGCATTTAATCCATGACAAATATTCATAACCAAGATCTGAATAACACGTATCTGAGACCCCTGCTTTATATAATTTAAATGTTGCAACGAAATATTTATTATTATTAGATAAATAAGTCAATATTCCAATAAAATATCACGTGAATTTATATGATTTTTGGATTAATATCCTAGAAATATCAAATGGGTAACAGCGAAGGGAAAAGTATAACGAGGTCCGCAAACCAATTCGTGAGTTCTAATGAATTTTAATAATTTATAATGTAAAATAATTAGCATTTAATATAAGCTTTGGTTACTATTAATTTTATTAATTTATTTTTCAATATTATTTTTTAAAAAAGCTTTGAAGTTTTTGAGTAAACATTATATTTTCTTTATATTACCAAATGATTTTTCAAAATTTTGAAAAAAGTAAATTGACAGTTTAGAAAAGATTTTATTAAATAATTAATTAATTAATAGCTAGTAAGATTTAGGTTTCTAGGATGGAACTGACGGGGTAAACTGTGTGATAAAGCATTCATTGTTATTACAGTAGAATCTTCGTATATGGTACACCTTATACAAGGTACGATTTATTAAAATATACTACATTAAGTTTTTAATTATTTTACTAATTTTTATAAGGTACACTCTATGTTTATAAGGTACATTCGACCAAAACAAGGATGTTTTTATGGTGCATTTTATAGAGAGATTCTACTGTATTATTATTACATTATCCTTATATTACATTAATTTTATTTAAAAAATTAAATTAAAATTAAAAGGATTTTTTAATTTTAAAATTAAAAATTGCAAAATGTTTCATAAAAAATAGCAATGATACTAATTTACGGTATAATTGATATTATAAAATAGTATTACAATAAAAACATCAAAATATGATTTTTTGACGTTAGTGATTTCAAATAAAATCTGTAAACTGAAAAAATTGAAACCTCGGGAAAATTTTTATTCATCAAAAATGGTTATTTCATCCTCTTCAAATTAAACGGAAGTTTAATCCATAAATATAGTTTTCTTGATGTTAATATGTGGGGGCCGCTTGGCATGATACTTCATATAATCTACAGCCTTTTGTAACAATTGGTCTTCAGTTAATGTCATGAAATTCATCATTCGCAGTAAAAATATTCATAAATCCATCAACCCAGCGTCTTGATGCAATAAGTTAAATGTAATTTTCATTTTTAATTTATATCACTGTCTGATATGTAGGATCTTGATACCTTAATATTCTGAATTCTTAGATCAACAATGATCTGCTCAAACGCATCAATCTTTGGCTTTCTAATACCAACCTCAAGTCCTGGTCTGTAATCTTTTATCTTTATTTCGTTCCAATTGGTAAAATATTGAAGAATCGTACGTATAGTTATCACAAGCTGAGAAACGTTTGGCGGATTTTAGTAAGAATGACCTTGTTTTATATATTCCAGAACCTCTTTTTTAAACACAATCTAGTTGTTGTGTTTGTGCATGTTAGAAGACTTTGTAGACATAATATGTATTATCTAAAACAAGTGAGAAACTCTCAGGAGGAAATTATTACATTGCGAGTATCTTGATCAAGATACACACATGCATACATAAATCACATAAATCAAACCTTTGAGATTCAGACATACATTGCATAATCTTCAGTCATACAAATTCAAAATACACATACATACATATTATATTATTTAGAACATCTATTATTTACTGTTATCCTACAGGGTTAATGATTTTTTAGGAAACAATAAAAATAGTGATACTAAATGGATAATGATATTATTTTTTAAATATCACTAATTTTAGGCCAAATGTTGAAAAGCTTTGCAACAGTGATACTGATTGGATAAGTGATATTATAAAAAGTTTTATGTTACATAATAGTTGATATATATAAATAATATATGTTAATATTCGAATAAAATATTTTTAAAGTTAATAAAGGAGTGTGAGGATACTAGACAAGTTCTGCAAAAATGTTTAAATATGTCATTTGTGCAGCATTTTACACATTTCTAATTGAAACTTAACGAAAGATAAGAAAAATTTGACCAAAATTATAATTAATTTATATATACTTAAACTATCCACACGAAATGTCAACATTGCCGGTTGTTGGTAGCCGTGAACTTTTCTCCTGTTTTTTATGAATTTTCCAACCGTGACTTTGTAAACCACACGCCAGAATTATTAGAACTTGTGAAGTAACAGTCGGGCTAACAGACAAAAAAATTCTATTTAGTGATTAAATTAAATGAAAAAATTAAATTTTCTACACTGTTAAATGTTATATTGCAATTTTATGGAAACAATTATAAAATTTATATTTTTTAAAATTACTTGATGAAATTGAACGCACTGGACCACAACATTTGACAGTCTTCCTCCACCAAAAAATGTGCAAATGTGAAGAGTGATTTACTAATTTTTACTGACAAAACAGGTTGATTTGAATTTAAAAAACTTAAAATTTTGTTTAAAATAAAAGGGAATATTTGTTTTAATAGTTTGATATTAATTTATAAAAATCTAAAACATTTACAATCTTTACAAATAATGCCTGCATTTTTTAAAAGAAATACAAAACTAGTTGTCTGAGTAGTCTCCAGATGTTAAGAATTGATCATATCTTAAAATGTAAAATGGAGGTATAAAGGAATTTTTTATTTTAAACAAAAGGATTACAAACCAAAAAAAGATTTACTTAATTGTCCAATCAGTTGTTTCTCAAATTATAGTTTGCGATCCTCTACCAGACCGCAAAAGTGAAATACCGGTTTTAATAAGTAAAATTCATTTAATATAAGACAAATAATTCAAAATTAATCATTTTAAAAAAGCGAATATTTTAAACAGGTTCCATTTTTAACGGAAATCAAAAATGTGTGTTCAGTGATTTATTTAAAGCAAATTGAAAGAAACAAATTATTTTGAGTGCTCTCAGAGACATCCGTTGTTTAGAGGGAACACTGTCTACTAAATAATATAATAATTAATTATTTTTAATTAATCTTTTACAAATATATTTATTTAGAAAAACCCAGGGAATCTATTGTCTTCACCAAAATCCGAGGTAAGTAATATGTCGCTGATTTTAAAATTTTTAATAAATTACAAATATTTCAAGGCGGACTCCATCCAAGAACCAATGGATGATGAAAAATTAAGTGAACTCTTCAATCGTCTCACCACCAATGCAAGTCAAGAATTTCACGAATCTGGAAAAATTCCGATTTTATTTCAATGGCCTTATGGTGGGAAGCACGTTTATGTCACTGGGTCATTTAATAACTGGAAAGAAAAAATCAAATTAAAACAAATGTTTGAATTACTATTACGTTAATAATTATGATTCATTTTACATTTTGATTGCGGAAGTCGGAAATATCCGATTTGCTTTTTGCCCCATTGGCCGTGGGAAAGTTTTCCATATATTTTGATTATTTTCACACATAGAATTGTATTATCTATATCAGAAAAAATACTTTTATCAAAAGAAAATATTATGTTTTTACTAGGGATTTGACAACTTTCAGAGAATTCACTAAAATTATGCCTATCAAAGAAAGTGTTAATCAAATAATTTGCTTTAATTATAATTATTAATGGATATATCCCATAATTGTCTGTATTTTAATTCTTAATCAATACATTGTAAAATTCGTTTGTTTTTCCTTCCACAACTGTTGTTAAACTTTTACGTGTTAAAAAGATCTTTTATAACATTCCATAAGATTGAGAATAACGTTGAGAACTTCTGTTTCCGTATTTGCCATTGTTCTAAATACCTCTTTGAACATAATTTAAACGTTTAATAAATTTAATTTAATTGTTAAGATCCACAGAATATTTCACCCGTGGTCGAATGAACAGATTTGTAAGCAGGCTTAACACTAAGTATTTAATTATAATAATTTATTTTATTTTTTCTATATTTTAGACCAAATACATTTTACGCTATAATTTCCTTACCAGTGGGAGTCTATAATTACAAATTTATAGTCGACGACAAATGGATCATTGATAGTCAAAAAGTAAATTTTTCAAATTAACATTACATTTTCAGATTATGTAATGAATAAATTATATTTTGTATTCATTTAAAATAATTTTTAAAAGCACTGGGTAATTAACTCTTCACCTTTTTGCTAAGAAATCCCCTTCAGTTTTCAGAGTTTCAGCAATAAATAAGTTTTAAAATGTTTATATAATGTCTAAAATATATCATTTAATAGAGAATTCAGTCATAAACCTACAACAGGAATTTGTAATGTTTGTCTATCTTTCGTTCTTTTGGGAGTAGTTGTAAAACTTGAACCTTGTTCTGTTACGATTTTCATCAAATAGTCTGTTAAATGTTTTGCAAACCAAATCAATTCTGCGAATAATGTGACATAACGCGTAACCTTAATAAATTTGCACATTATTTGATATTTTATCCCCAGACTCCAAAACAATACCCGTTTCTCGACCAGACGCATACAACGGTACAACAGTTTGAATTTTCAAATATTAATTTTTTCGGGCAAATGATGAAAAAGATTTTTTTCTGCATAAATACTTTAGAGTTATTCCCATTAAATACATTCATAAGAAAAATGTAACTATTAGGCTTAGGAAATGTGTCCTAATATGTCCTATATGATATACTAAGGAGTCCAAGAGCAACCAAGTTAGCATTCTTACTTATGTTCTATTATGTTCCTTATTGTTGAACAACAACTAAAGTTATATAAAATTTCGGTTCATTGGGTACGAGAACACCTTAAAAATTCATAGCGGTAAAACAATTAGACGGAAAAAAATGAACCAATAACTATTGATCTTCAAAAAGAATAAATATTAATTGAAACCATTAAAACGTAAATTAAAACAATAAAAAATAACGATGAAAACTGAAGTAATTATCAAAAAATAACAAATTGACCTTAGAATTACCGAAAATTTGAAATTATAGAAACTAAGTGTAAGAATCAAACTTCAAACTAAATTTGAAACATTAACAGAACTAAAAGATCGAAATGCGGTAAGTAATAACAAACTAGCCAAATTTTGGGGGAAACGTGTAGGTGGTTTGTTTCACAGTATCAAAAAATATAGGTGAAAAACTGCAATATATAAGTCGATGCTGAATGGACAAAAATTATTCTATTGTTCACTGACTAAAGTCTAAGAAACTTTATAATTTAACTTTAAATTGTTTTATCTATTCGTTGTTAATTTATTATCCATTTAGTAAAATTTTTAATTTGGCATATTAAAAGTGTTTTTTATGATTTAAACATGAGTAAATTATTATTATTATTTAAATTACATTTAAATTAATAACAATGTTAGCCAATTTCCGCAATGTTTATTCATAAATATGAAATATTTTGACTGATAAACAGCCCTGATCACTCAACCAAAATTTAACTAGACTTTCGCTTTTTCCTCTTCTCTGATTGATATTTTTTTCACTTCACTGTAGAGTAAACAAATATATTTATTTAAACAAATCTCTAAAATGTTTTTCAAATTAGATTTACCAACATAAATTTAATAAATTAAATTAAAAACTTTTAAATTTGTTTTTTTAAATTAAAAGCTATTTATTCAATTCCAATAAATTTTTTCAATATTTTAAAATCTAATTCACATTTCAGAAAAAATGTTAACAAATATATAAAATCTTTACAAAAGTTTAAAATATTATTATTATTATTTGACCATGAAATCTATAATTTTAAACAAAATTACTATGCGCATTTATGATAATATTTTCTTTGATTTTAAGTGTAAACTATGCACTTAGGACTTTTTTCAGGAATTATGAGAGAAATGCTGATGTGTTGTAGAAGTGGAAAATCTTTCTATTTCTATTTTTGTGGTTAAACCGACTAAGATCAAAACACGTAAAATAATAGATTCATGCCCAAATCGACAAAACAGTCGAATTATCATTCATCACGAACCTCCCTTACACTGTGGGGAAAATTAATATAAAGGCACTGATCATCTAACTGGCATGATGAGAACAACTAGTTACTTAGACATGGCGTTTTCTGAGGAACCTCTGCATTGCAGTGTTTTTCGACTGATCCATCGACATAACTAAATCCTCTCTCTGTGGAATATATTCCATTTCAAGTGCAACTTTTTGTTTATCGAATTCGTCGCAAATATATATTTTTTAAAACCAGTTGGTCGATAAACAGTTTTGGATATTTAGATTCTTACTTAAAACCTGATCTATCAACTCATTTTCTTCGCCGCTTCGGTAGGGATCCAAAATTCTTCCATTCTATAACACCTACAGTTCGGTATGATTGCTTCAATTCATTCTCGTGGTTTTTTTTTTTAATTTTTAATTTTATTTAAAAAATAAATTTAATTTTAAATTTAAACATTTAATTTATTCGTTGATTTTTTATTTAGTCCCCCAATTTTGATTCTTTTTTATATTTTTCTATTATACTTGCTTTTTGTGTTTTTGACGTTTATTACTTACGTTTTTTAATTCTAATTATTTTTTATTTATTTTAACTTATTCATTATTTTGCATGCTTTTTCTTTTTTCCGTCGAATCAGCCTTTGTTTATTATTTGGTTTTATCGTCGAATTCACACATTTCAATTAATTCCAATCCAGAAACCATCAGACAAACAAAAAATATATAAGCATTTTTTAAAGTTTTAGAAGATACTGCTTACAGCGATCTTGATAGTCTGATTAATCAGATAATCCTGCTTCTTTGACTCAACACTTCGTAAAGTGTCATAGTTACTGTAAGATAATAATATAATATGTGTGTATGTGTATGTTGAATTTGTATGACTGAAGATTATGTAATGTAATTTTATTATTTTATTTTTTTGAAATTTTATTAGTTAATTATATTTTTATTTAAAAAATTATTTAAATAGAGACACTTTTAGATTACATTTTATTTCTTTAAATTTTTATTGGTTAATTATTTTTAAATAAAATAGATTATTTAAATAGAAAATTTTATTGATTTGATTTCTTTTGAATTTAGTTGGTTAATTATATTTTAATTAAATAAATTATTTAAATAAAAACATTTTGTGATTTTAGTTTATTTCTTTTAAATTTTATTGGTTAATTATATTTAAATAAAATAAGTTATTTAAATTAAGACATTTTTTTATAATTATTTTATTTCTTTAAAGTTTTATTGGTTAGTTATATATAAATTTAATAAATTTTTTAAATAAAGAATATTTTAGATTTAATTTTATTTCTCTAAAATTTTATTGGTTAATTATATTTAAATTAAATAAATTATTTAAATAGAAAATTTTATTGATTTGATTTCTTTTTAATTTAGACGGTTAATTATATTTTAATTAAATAAATTATTTAAATAAAAACATTTTGTGAATTTAGTTTATTTCTTTTAAATTTTATTGTAAATTATATTTGAATAAAATAAATTATTTAATTAATTACATTTTTTTATAATTATTTTATTTCTTTAAAATTTTATTGGTTAGTTATAAATAAATGTAATAAATTGTTTAAATAAAGACTATTTTAGATTTAATTTTATTTCTCTAAAATTTTATTGGTTAATTATATTTAAATTAAATAAATTATTTAAATAGAAAATTTTATTGATTTGATTTCTTTTTAATTAAGACGATTAATTATATTTTAATTAAATAAATTATTTAAATAAAAACATTTTGTGATTTTAGTTTATTTCTTTTAAATTTTATTGTAAATTATATTTAAATAAAATAAATTATTTAATTAATTACATTTTTTTTATAATTATTTTATTTCTCTAAAATTTTATTGGTTAATTATATTTAAATTAAACAAATTATTTAAATAGAAACATTTATTGATTTGATTTGATTTTAAATTAGTTAGTTAATTATATTTTATTTAAATAAATTATTTAAATAAAAACATTTTGTGATTTTAGTTTATTTCTTTTAAATTTTATTGGTTAATTATAATTAAATAAAATAAATTATTTAAATTAGGACATTTTTTTATAATTATTTTATTTCTTTAAAATATTATTGGTTAATTATATATAAATGTAATAAATTTTTTAAATAAAGACTATTTTACATTTAATTTTATTTCGCTAAAATTTTATTAGTTAATTATATTTATTTTAAATAAATAATTTAAATTAAGACATTTTTTGATTTAATTTTATTTCTTTAATATTTTATTGGTATATTATATTGAATTTAAATAAATTATTTATATTGAGACTTTTTTGATTTAATTTTATTTCTTTTAAATATTAATCGGTAAATTATATTTATTTAAATAAGTTCTTCAAATAGAGACATTTTTAGATTTAAATTTATTTCTTTTAAATTTTATTAATTAATTATATTTATTCAAATAAGTTCTTCAAATAGAGACATTTTTAGATTTAATTTTATTTCTTTAATATTAAATTGGATAATTATATTTAAAAATAAATAAATTCTCAAAATAGAGACAATTTAAGATTTAATTTTATTTCTTTTTAAATTTTATTGGTGTATTTTGTTTAATTACATAAATTCTTTCAATAGAGACATTTTTAGATTTAAATTTATTTCTTTTAAATTTGATTGGTTATTAATATTTATAATAAATAAATTCTTCAAATAGAGACATTTATAGTTTTAATTTTATTTCTTTTTATTTTTATTGGTTAATTATATTTAATTTAAATTAGTTCTTAAAATAGAGACATTTATTGATTAAATTATATTTATTCAATATTTAATTGGTTAATTATATAAAAAAATAAAGAAATTCTTTAAATAGAGACAATTTAAGATTTAATTTTATTTCTTTTATATTATATTGGTTAATTATATTTAAAATAAAAAAATTCTTCAAATAGAGACAATTTTAGATTACATTTTATTTCTTTTAAATTTTATTGACTAATTATATATAAATAAATAAATTCTTTGAATAGACACATTTATTGATTTAATTTTATTTCTTTTAAATTTTATTGGATAATTATATTTAAATTAAATAAATTCTTTAAATAGAGACAATTTAAGATATAATTTTATTTCTTTTAATTTTTATTGGTTAATTATATTTAATTTAAATTAGTTCTTAAAATAGAGACATTTATTGATTAAATTTTATTTCTTTAATATTTTATTGGTTAATTATGTTTAATTAAATAAGTTCTTCAAATAGAGACATTTTTAGATTTAATTTTATTTCTTTTAAATTTTATTGGGTAATTATATATAAATAAATAAATTCTTTGAATAGAGACATTTATAGATTTAATTTTATTTCTTTTAAATTTTATTGGATAATTATATTTAAAAAAATAAATTCTTTAAATAGAGACATTTTTAGATATGAAATTACTTCTTTAAAATTTTATTGGTTATATATATTAAAATAAAATAAACTATTTTAATTGAGAGATTTTTTTTAATAAAATTCTTTCCTTTTAATTTTTATTGGTTAATTATATTTAATTTAAATTAGTTCTTCAAATAGAGACATTTATTGATTAAAATATATTTATTTAATATTTTATTGGGTAATTATATAAAAAATAAAGAAATTCTTTAAATAGAGATAATTTTAGATTTAATTTTATTTCCTTAATATTTTATTGGTTAATTATGTTTAATTAAATAAGTTCTTCAAATAGAGACATTTTTAGATTTAATTTTATTTCTTTTAAATTTTATTGGGTAATTATATATAAATAAATAAATTCTTTGAATAGAGACATTTATAGATTTAATTTTATTTCTTTTAAATTTTATTGGATAATTATATTTAAAAAAATAAATTCAATAAATAGAGACATTTTTAGAAATGAAATTACTTCTTTTAAATTTTATTGGTTATATATATTAAAATAAAATAAACTATTTTAATTGAGAGATTTTTTTATTAAAATTCTTTCCTTTTAATTTTTATTGATTAATTATATTTAATTTAAATTAGTTCTTCAAATAGAGACATTTATTGATTAAAATATATTTATTTAATATTTTATTGGTTAATTATATAAAAAAATAAAGAAATTCTTTAAATAGAGATAATTTAAGATTTAATTTTATTTCTTTTAATTTTATTGGTAAATTATATTTAATTTAAATTAGTTCTTAAAATAGAGACATTTATTGATTAAATTTTTTATCTTCAATATTTTATTGGTTAATTATATTTAATTAAATAAGTTCTTCAAATAGAGACATTTTTTGATTAAATTTTATTTCTTTAATATTTTATTGGTTAATTATATTTAAAAATAAATAAATTCTTTAAATAGAGACAATTTTAGATTAAATTTTATTTCTTTTAAATTTTATTGGTTAATTATATATAAAAATAAATAAATTCTTTAAATAGAGACAATTTTTGATTTAATTTTATTTCTTTGAAATTTTATTGGTATTTAATATTTATAATAAATAAATTCTTAAAATAGAGGCAATTTTAGATTAAATTTTATTTCTTTTAAATTTTATTGGGTAATTATATATAAATAAATAAATTCTTTGAATACATTTATAGATTTAATTTTATTTCTTTTAAATTTTATTGAATAATTATATTTAAATTAAATAAATTCTTTAAATAGAGACATTTTTAGATTTAATTTTATTTCTTTTAAATTTTATTGGGTAATTATATATAAATAAATAAATTCTTTGAATAGAGACATTTATAGATTTAATTTTATTTCTTTTAAATTTTATTGGATAATTATATTTAAAAAAATAAATTCATTAAATAGAGACATTTTTAGATATGAAATTACTTCTTTAAAATTTTATTCGTTATATATATTAAAATAAAATAAACTATTTTAATTGAGAGATTTTTTTTATTAAAATTCTTTCCTTTTAATTTTTATTAGTTAATTATATATTATTTAAATTAGTTTTTCAAATAGAGACATTTATTGATTAAAATATATTATTTAATATTTTATTGGTAAATATATATAAAAATAAAGAAATTCTTTAAATAGAGACAATTTTAGATTTAATTTTATTTCTTTAATATTTTATTGGTTAATTATATTTAAAAATAAATAAATTCTTTAAATAGAGACAATTTTAGATTAAATTTTATTTCTTTAATATTTTATTGGTTAATTATATATAAAAATAAATTTATTCTTTAAATAGAGACAATTTTTGATTTAATTTTATTTCTTTGAAATTTTATTGGTATTTAATATTTATAATAAATAAATTCTTAAAATAGAGACAATTTTAGATTAAATTTTATTTCTTTTAAATTTTATTGGGTAATTATATATAAATAAATAAATTCTTTGAATAGAGACATTTATAGATTTAATTTTATTTCTTTTAAATTTTATTGAATAATTATCTTTAAATTAAATAAATTCTTTAAATAGAGACATTTTTAGATTTAATTTTATTTCTTTTAAATTTTATTGGGTAATTATATATAAATAAATAAATTCTTTGAATAGAGACATTTATAGATTTAATTTTATTTCTTTTAAATTTTATTGGATAATTATATTTAAAAAAATAAATTCAATAAATAGGGACATTTTTAGATATGAAATTACTTCTTTAAAATTTTATTCGTTATATATATTAAAATAAAATAAACTATTTTAATTGAGAGATTTTTTTTATTAAAATTCTTTCCTTTTAATTTTTATTAGTTAATTATATTTAATTTAAATTAGTTCTTCAAATAGAGACATTTATTGATTAAAATATATTTATTTAATATTTTATTGGTTAAATATATATAAAAATAAAGAAATTCTTTAAATAGAGACAATTTTAGATTTAATTTTATTTCTTTAATATTTTATTGGTTAATTATATTTAAAAATAAATAAATTCTTTAAATAGAGACAATTTTAGATTTAATTTTATTTCTTTTAAATTTTATTGGTAATTAATATTTATAATAAATAAATTCTTTAAATAGAGACAATTTCAGATTTAATTTTATTTCTTTTAATTTGTATTGGTTTATTATATTTAATTTAAATTAGTTTATAAATAGAGACATTTATTGATTAAATTTTATTTCTTTTATATTTTATTGGTTAATTATGTTTAATTAAATAAGTTCTTCAAATAGAGATATTTTTAGATTTTATTTTATTTCTTTTAAATTTGATTGGTTATTAATATTTATAATAAATAAATTCTTTAAATAGAGACATTTATTGATTAAATTATATTTATTTAATATTTAATTGGTTAATTATATAAAAAAATGTAGAAATTCTTTAAATAGAGACAATTTCAGATTTAATTTTATTTCTTTTATTTGTATTGGTTTATTATATTTAATTTAAATTAGTTCTTAAAATAGAGACATTTATTGATTAAATTTTATTTCTTTTATATTTTATTGGTTAATTATGTTTAATTAAATAAGTTCTTCAAATAGAGCTATTTTTAGATTTTATTTTATTTCTTTTAAATTTGATTGGTTAATAATATTTATAATAAATAAATTCTTTAAATAGAGACATTTATTGATTAAATTATATTTATTTAATATTTAATTGGTTAATTATATAAAAAAATGAAGAAATTCTTTAAATAGAGACAATTTAAGATTTAATTATATTTCTTTAATATTATATTGGTTAATTATATTTAAAAATAAAAAAATTCTTCAAATAGAGACAATTTTAGATTTAATTTTATTTCTTTGAAATTTTATTGGTAATTAATATTTATAATAAATAAATTCTTAAAATAGAGACAATTTTAGATTAAATTTTATTTCTTTTAAATTTTATTGGGTAATTATATATAAATAAATAAATTCTTTGAATAGAGACATTTATAGATTTAATTTTATTTCTTTTAAATTTTATTGAATAATTATATTTAAATTAAATAAATTCTTTAAATAGAGACATTTTTAGATTTAATTTTATTTCTTTTAAATTTTATTGGGTAATTATATATAAATAAATAAATTCTTTGAATAGAGACATTTAAGATTTAATTTTATTTCTTTTAAATTTTATTGAATAATTATATTTAAATTAAATAAATTCTTTAAATAGAGACATTTTTAGATTTAATTTTATTTCTTTTAAATTTTATTGGTAATTATATATAATAAATAAATTCTTTGAATAGAGACATTTATAGATTTAATTTTATTTCTTTTAAATTTTATTGGATAATTATATTTAAAAAATAAATTCATTAAATAGAGACATTTTTAGATATGAAATTACTTCTTTAAAATTTTATTCGTTATATATATTAAAATAAAATAAACTATTTTAATTGAGAGATTTTTTTTATTAAAATTCTTTCCTTTTAATTTTTATTGGTTAATTATATTTAATTTAAATTAGTTCTTCAAATAGAGACATTTATTGATTAAAATATATTTATTTAATATTTTATTGGTTAAATATATATAAAAATAAAGAAATTCTTTAAATAGAGACAATTTTAGATTTAATTTTATTTCTTTAATATTTTATTGGTTAATTATATTTAAAAATAAATAAATTCTTTAAATAGAGACAATTTTAGATTTAATTTTATTTCTTTTAAATTTTATTGGTAATTAATATTTATAATAAATAAATTCTTTAAATAGAGACAATTTAGATTTAATTTTATTTCTTTAATTGTATTGGTTTATTATATTTAATTTAAATTAGTTCTTAAAATAGAGACATTTATTGATTAAATTTTATTTCTTTTATATTTTATTGGTTAATTATGTTTAATTAAATAAGTTCTTCAAATAGAGATATTTTAGATTTAATTTTATTTCTTTTAAATTTATTGGTAATTAATATTTATAATAAATAAATTCTTTAAATAGAGACAATTTCAGATATAATTTTATTTCTTTTAAATTTTATTGGATAATTATATTTAAATTAAATAAATTCTTTAAATAGACAATTTTAGATATAGTTTTATTTCTTTTAATTTTTATTGGTTTATTATATTTAATTCAAACTAGTTCCTAAAATAATGACATTTATTGATTAAATTTTATTTCTTTAATATTTTATTGGGTAATTATATTTAAAAATAAATAAATTCTTTAAATAGAGACAATTTAAGATTTAATTTTATTTCTTTTCTATTTTATTTGTTAATTATATTTAATAATATAAGTTCTTTAAATAGAGACATTTTTAGATTTTATTTTATTTCTTTTAAATCTTATATGTTATTAATATTTATAATAAATAAATTCTTTAAATAAAGACATTTTTAGATTTTATTTTATTTCTTTTAAATTTGATTGGTAAATAATATTTATAATAAATAAATTCTTTAAATAGAGACATTTATTGATTAAATTTTATTTCTTTTAAATTTTATTGGATAATTATATTTAAAAAAATAAATTCATTAAATAGAGACATTTTTAGATATGAAATTACTTCTTTAAAATTTTATTCGTTATATATAATAAAATAAAATAAACTATTTTAATTGAGAGATTTTTTTTATTAAAATTCTTTCCTTTTAATTTTTATTGGTTAATTATATTTAATTTAAATTAGTTCTTCAAATAGAGACATTTATTGATTAAAATATATTTATTTAATATTTTATTGGTTAAATATATATAAAAATAAAGAAATTCTTTAAATAGAGACAATTTTAGATTTAATTTTATTTCTTTTAAATTTTATTGGTAATTAATATTTATAATAAATAAATTCTTTAAATAGAGACAATTTCAGATTTAATTTTATTTCTTTTAATTTGTATTGGTTTATTATATTTAATTTAAATTAGTTCTTAAAATAGAGACATTTATTGATTAAATTTTATTTCTTTTATATTTTATTGGTTAATTATGTTTAAATAAATAAGTTCTTCAAATAGAGCTATTTTTAGATTTTATTTTATTTCTTTTAAATTTGATTGGTTAATAATATTTATAATAAATAAATTCTTTAAATAGAGATAATTTAAGATTTAATTTTATTTCTTTTAATTTTTATTGGTTAATTATATTTAATTTAAATTAGTTCTTAAAATAGAGACATTTATTGATTAAATTTTTATCTTCAATATTTTATTGGTTAATTATATTTAATTAAATAAGTTCTTCAAATAGAGACATTTTTTGATTAAATTTTATTTCTTTAATATTTTATTGGTTAATTATATTTAAAAATAAATAAATTCTTTAAATAGAGACAATTTTAGATTAAATTTTATTTCTTTTAAATTTTATTGGTTAATTATATATAAAAATAAATAAATTCTTTAAATAGAGACAATTTTTGATTTAATTTTATTTCTTTGAAATTTTATTGGTATTTAATATTATAATAAATAAATCTTAAAATAGAGGCAACTTCTTAGATTAAATTTATGTCTTTTAAATTTATGGGTAATTATATAATAAAATAAATAAATTCTTTGAAATACATTATAGATTTAATTTTATTTCTTTTTAAATTTTATTGAATAATTATATTTAAATTAAATAAATTCTTTAAAATAGAGACATTTTTTAGAATTTAATTTTATTTCTTTTAATTTATGGGTAATTATATATAAATTAAATAAATTCTTTGAATAAGAACATTTATTAGAATTTAATTTTTATTTCTTTTAAATTTTTATTGGATAATTAATATTTAAAAAAATAAATTCAAATTAACTAGAGCGACATTTTTACGATATGAAATTACTTCTTAAAATTTTATTCGTTATATATATTAAAATAAAATAAAACTATTTTAATTGAGAGATTTTTTTTATTAAAATTCTTTCCTTTAATTTTATACGTTAATTATATATTATTTTAAAATTAGTTTTTCAAATAGAGACATTTATTGATTAAAATATATTATTTATATTTTAAATGGGTAAATAATAGTATAAAAATAAAGAAATCTTTAAATAGAGACCATTTTAGAATTTAATTTTTATTTCTTAATATTTTATTGGTTAATTATATTTATAAAATATAAATTCTTTAAATAGAGACAATTCTTAGAATTAAATTTTATTTCTTTAATATTTTATTGGTTAATCTATATTATAAAATAAATTTTAATTCTTTAAATAGAAGACAATTTTGGATTTAATTATTTCTTTGAAAATTTTATGTTGGGTATGTTAATATTTATAATAAATAAATTCTTAAATAGAGACAATTTAGATTAAATTTTATTTCTTTTTAAATTT